>CM062294.1:577781189-578111685 GCA_031216915.1 Pictodentalium vernedei
ACACAAAGCGCGCACAGGGGTGTGATTTTCAACGCTCCTGGTGTACAATTTAGAGGCGCGATGAAGCGTGAGCGCGCTTCTTTCCCGCAAAGGTCTGCTATCCATGTAAATACTGCAAGCGGAAGAACTGTGCAGATACACATAGGAATTGGAAGAAAATGAATATGGTCCCCAGCTCTCGAACCCAATATCAGAATGCCCCGAGTCATCTCGCCCAATTTCCAGGTTTGGGAGTATAAATAACTACTCAAAATTCAAGTCAATAAATTTATTACAAAGTAGAACTTTTTGCAAAATTTTTACAATAATGTCATATCTTCTAACAATGTAAGCAAACATAATTTCCATGATAAATTACACAATGTATTGAACATCAACAAATGTTACAAATATAAATACAAACTCATTACATAATGATGTAAGCAAACATAATTTCCATGATAAATTACACAATGTATTAAACATCAACAAATTTTAAATTCAAACACATTACGTAATGATGTGAGCAAACATAATTTATAATTTATCACACACCTATCAGATTCGAGTCAAAAAAAAGAAACACTCGGTCATGTTCATTTAAATCACTCAACAACCCCTCTTCATCAACAGAATTAAAAATCTGATCCATAATATCTGCAGATCTGGGGATTTTATCACTGCCAATATACATTTCACGAGCCTCATTTAAATCAAGGTTTTCAAAGGGAGTTAATTCTTCGAGATATTGGCCATCATCACCTCAGCAACATTTAAATGAGTGTTGAGTCCACACACCTTAAACAATCGCCTTATCATTTCAGGTTGTTTTTCTAAATTGTCAACAGCAAACCGAATCCAATTCACAATCTCGTGTTTGGTTGCTGTGTTAATTTGCTGTTCTTTATTTTCAATAATTTCCTTTGTGCCAGCTGCTATGAACTCTGTCCATTTTTTGTGGAGGTCTCCCTTAACAGGTTTGTTGAGGCTCACGTCGAGTGGCTGTAACTTCGATGTGTGGAAACAGCATTGGATTTTCTCAGTTGTTTTTTAACAGATTCAGTAATATAGCCTCTAAAATTGTTCAAGATCAATAACGATCTCTCTTTCTTAGTATGTGGCACCAAGATTTCCTTCACCCAGCATGACATCAATACCTCATCAATCCATCCCTTTTCTCTCCTTGCAAACAATCCAATTTTTCGGTGCCTCGAGATTCAGTTTCCTCTTCCCTTTGAAAATAGCCATGGGTGGTAAAACTCTACACTAAAGTCAAATGATGCTTTTCAGCTCCCATACTTCTGATTTTCACTAACTTTTGCCCAACTGGATTTACTGTCTTATTTGATATAAGGTCGAAATACACTGGTGTTTCGTCCATATTGATGATGTAGTTGTCTTCAAATTCATCCTCACTTCTCTTCTCTTTAACATAATCACAGAACTTTGTGATTTTCTCTTCCAAGTCTTTGGGCAGTCGTTGTGCCAATGAAGTCTTGATTCTCAAGCTAAGATTATGCCGTACCATGAACTTTTCTGCCCATCCAAGATTGGCCTTGAAGCTGATTTTGGTAGCATCCTTTTTTACAAGTTCCCGTGCATAGGAACATAAAGTCTCTATTGATACTGGTAATTGCAGATCTCGCTGTATGAGAAACCATTCTGAAATTTTCTCATCGACCTTTTTCCCATAGGTGTTAGGTGTCCACTTTTCTGATCTCTCTCATCTTCATGAAAATTTATTTCTGACCAGCAACGTAAAGTCAATTCCGGGATTTTTAAATTAAGTGCTGCCTGTCTCAATCCAGTCAATTTCGCTATTTCTACAGCTTCCTTTTCTTTCAGGGAATAATGTTTGTAATGCCCGTGTGTTACTCCAGTTCCAGGCTCGACGGTAGATACTTTTACTATGTCCTCATATAACGTCTTCAATGTTGGGCTTTTGACTATAGGCTGTCCTTTTGATTCTTTCACATGTTTCTTGGGTTGTGGGTCGGTTTCAACTGGTTCCGATTCTGCCAACTTTCTTTTCTGTGGTCTTCCAACTGGCCTTTTCGTTACAGGTTTCATTGGTGTGAGCATTACCTTCGGCCTGGCCTCTTCAGCAGTTTGGTATTTAACAATGAATTTGTCCATATTGTGATATATACTGATACTGATAGATTGAACAAGCAGTGAAGCTGAAATGCGGTATCCCATCCAATGCTGTTATTTATAAGCATGTTTCATTTTGTAAAAACACAATTTACACAATTTCATGAACCTATCTTCACCAAAGTGTTAATAATATTTGGCAGTTGAATACAGATCTCACCTTCACCAAAATGTTAATAATAACATAATAATAATATTCGACACCGCCATTCAGTACCTTTTTTGATCCGTTGTGAAAACACGTGTGTGATGTTTTCATGATTTGTGTTGATATTCACTCACTGTTGCATTCTGAAATTGCTGGAGATTAAGTAATCAATACAAACGAGTGATATTGATAACACCTGATTTTACAGGTACCGGTATGTGTTAATTATAACCTGTCATAATAATTAATGTTTTGAAAAAACTGCAATACCGCTTATTGTTTCATGTGAAACACATGCAAACTCTGCTAGATTTATCCCCAATTTTCGTTGTAAACATCAGCTGCGACAATATTGCCGAATATTTAGTGGCTTTCTAAATTTTCGGACAGCTGCAAATTTAATTATTTGTTACTGTCCAAAAATTTAGATGAAATACGGTATATATAATAAATAGGAAAAAAAAAATAAAAATCAAATAAAAAAAAAAAAAAATTAAAATTAGAGTGAAATAAAAAATGAGGAACGAGACCGTGTTTCATCTTATTTTCATCTTTATCACAATGTTTGGACCCTTGAAATATTCTGACGATTTTTCCAAATCTAAAGGACTCAATCAACCGTGGATGAAAGACACCAGCTCAGACACAACTTCCGACAAAGTAATAATCACCATTTTTTCATTGAAAACATTGCAAAATCCAATAGCTAACATCTAGATCACATTGTGGACACGTATATAAAATTTCAAAATTATTGGTCGATGGATAATGGCTGTAGGGTGTGCCAGATGACTTGACACTTTATTTAACAGTAATATCCAGCCAGTTCTGCAGTACAGCCATCGTGGAATGGTCAAAATCCATGTGTGGCCAGTTTTGCCTACAGGCACTTTTGTCAATCAATAATCAGTAGTTTTCAGCAAATATTCAATGAAAGAAGCATCAGCCCTTACCCAGTGCTTCAATCATTGAAAATTTTACTCCCTTGTTTTATGGTGGAGATTCACTGGTAACGCATGTGTGGAAATATTGCCCAAGCGTGGATTTTGACCTTTCCACAATGACCGTATTGTATTAACCCTGTATCCAACATGCAGGATATCAAAATTTAATCTTTTATTTTTTAAAATTTTTCAAAAAATTTCAACTGAACCATATCATGTGACCACTCACTGGAATGAGTTTGACAAGCTCTTTCCAATGAGGGGGGGTCACATATGGTTTTGTTGAAATTGTTTTAAAATATTGTTTTTTTCCAACTGATTAATTTGTAAATTATACTGGTAGATACAGCCGATTCCTACGTAAAGAGTTATTTAGATGAAAGTGTCAATGACACTGTAGCTCAACTTGACAAACTTGAACTTGGTAAGTAATAAGTGAAATGGCAAAATTGAAGACCATTGGTTCCTATGTTATTTAGTGAAACTTCAACATAACAGCATTGTGTGTGAATAATGTCAGGGCAATCCATGCAATTTTAAATGTAAACCGTAGGCCTGGCTGAAGGAAGAATGTTGTCATACAAATGCAGTAAGTTTAAAAGTCATTTTAAGCAGCAACTTTTTTCACAGAAATGAATGCTGATCGATAGCTCTTACCAAGAGGTCTCGCCTAATGAGCATACCAAGTTAACCAGAGGCTCAAGTGAGCCCAAAACGCTCACCTGGCTCAAGTTGTCAAAAGAGATTAGTGTATCAGTAAGTGACCGGCATACAGAGCCCAAATACTAACCCAGGGACTTGATTTGAACAAACTTGAATCTGACACCCCTGGAGATGTCACACACCAAATATGAAAAGATTCTAACAGGTGGACCTGAAGAAGATTTTTCAAGAAATTTTTAGGGATGAGCCAATCTATCGGTAAGCAATCGGCAGATAAAAGCCTATCGGCAATCGGTATGAATAGCATGAAAAATATCGGCTCTTGCCGATTGTTGAAAAATATTATTGGGTACCTATTCGAACTCTATTTCTAGGCCATTTTAATGTTCTGCTAATAACTAACAAACTATTCTTACTCTATTTCACAGCCATTTTAATGTTCTGCTAATAACTAACAAACGTGCCGTGCATTACACTGTGTAGATCAGACCCCTGACGTAACATTTAAATAAGCATATGAAGAACTTTGTGACAGGTCGAGCCACTTTTTTTCCATTGACAGTGATTACTAAACTTCAATCTTTCAAGTAAAAAATCTGACGATGTTTTAGCCTTTTTAAGACTGTGACCCAGCGATCACCCGCATCAACATGAATGAGTTCTACAGTGCAGGTCACATGTCAGTCGCATGACGAATTTGTTGACATTGTGATGTTTTCGTATGCGTTTTGGAATGTGGACATTGGAGTATACTGAAAGGTAATTAGTAAACTACACCAGTGTATGCTTGCTGTCGAATGACACATCCTATCATACCCCACTTATACATCGCATAAAGTGTGAATGCATCGTGCACGCCCCTTTTCAACTGGATGTTTCATGCTGGAATCTTGAATGATTAAAGGTGCATGCAAGTCTTAAATGACGAGCACTCTGCGGTGTGCACGTTGTGTTTTTTTCAAAATCGAAGGTCTGTCGGCATACATCATAGACAAAAAAGGGTGAGTTTGATATCACCGCAAGAGCCAAGAACTAGGGTTGTGTACCTTTTGGCCCAATGTGTGATATATCTTATTCTGTATGATAATAGCGGTGTGTTTACCGTTTAGCTATCGTAATTTATTTTCTTTATTTATTTTATTACTTGCACCGAAAGTATATTCAATATTGTCATCACACTTTTTTCGACCATTTTTACAGAAATAATATGGGTGAACAAAACTATTTGGTATCGGCATCAGAATTGGCCGATAGTAAATCAAAACTATTTGGTTTCTGATGAATAGGCAAATCTCTTATCGGCTCATCACTAGAAATTTTCTCACATTACACCAAGTTAATCTATGGGCCCCAATAAAGAGCCCAAATATTAGCCCAATGGCCCAATTTGAACAAACTTGAATCTGACCTAGAGATGTTGTATACCAAATATGAAAATATTCAGACAGGTGAATGTGAAAAAAGATTTTTAAAGAAATTCCCTCATATGGTACTATGTTACATACAATTCAGGCTCCCATTGGGAACCTAAATATTAAAACAAGGACTTGATTTGAACAAACTTGAATCTAACCCCCCAAGAGATGTTGTATACCAAATATCAAAAGAATCTGACCGGAGGATCTGAAGAAGATTTTTAAAGATTATTCCCCACACTGCATTAAGTTAAAATTCGGACTCCCATGGGGAGCCAAAATATTGACCCAGGGACTCGATTTGAACAAACTTGAATATGACCACCCTAGAGATGTTGTATACCAAATATGAAAGAATTCTGACTGGTGGATCTCAAGAAGAAAATTTTAAAAGAAATTTTCTCATATTGCACTATGTTCAACTATGGGGTCCAATAAAGAGCTCAAATATCAACCCAGGGATCCAACTTAAACAAACTTGAATCTGCCCTCCCCCCACCCCCCCCCCACCCCCCTCCTCCTCCTGACTGGTGGATCTAAGAAGATTTTTAAAGATTATTCCATAGGGAGCCCAAATATTAACCCAGGGTCTCAATTTGAACAAACTTGAATCTGACCCCCTCCTCCTCTCCGACATGTTTTAAACCAAATATCAAAAGAATTGGACTGTTGTGTCTGAAGAAGATTTTTAAAGAGTAATCTCCATATTGCCACAAGTTGATTATTCAGGCTCCTGTATAGAGCTCAAATATTAATTGAGAGGTTTAATTTGAACATACATGTATCTGACCACCCTATGGATGCTGTATACCAATTATCAAAAGATTCTGATCAGTGGTTCTTTTTGCAAATGTGTTGACTCAGCATTTTTTCAATGTTGGGAGTTCAAAAGGGATGGGAGTTCAAAAGGGATAAGTTGCAGCAAAAATGCACTAAAGTTCAAAGGGTGACGTTACTGACAATTTTTTGGAATGGAAATGAAAGAAAATCAATAGGTCCCATCCAGAGGTCACCTCGAACACCCATACCAAGTTTCAGAGCAGTCTATTCATAAATGTGCCTATATTTATTTATTGGTGTTTAAGGTCACATACTTATGCAAAATGGCTAATCGTGACCATGACAGTTTTACGGGTGAAGGAAGACGGAACACTTGGAGAGAACCACTGAGTAGAGATTGGCGGTTGTGATTTTTTCACTTCGGTTTCGGTTTTTTCGGGGATGAAGACCCGGGTTTCGGTTTGTTTTTTTTTTTACTTTATGCATTCTCAATTAATTTTGGGAATTTGGAAGTGAAGAACCAGTGAACTCATGTTCAAGTATGAAGTGATAGTCTAAGAATGTTTTTTTCCAGGTGAACTTGAATTCTTTCAGGTTGTTCATAATTCGAAATTGTTATTGCAGGGTATCAGAAAATCAAATTTAAGCACCTTTAGGCCTCTGACCATGATTTTCAAGGTTTGTTATAAGCTTGAGATTCGGAGACAGGAAAATTTTAACACTGTCACCAATGCAAATCATTTAGAGTATTGTAACCATTACTTGATAGGAGTCTGTAGAAAGAGAATTATTCCCCTTCGATCAGAGCGTATACAAAACGATTCTCCATGTGCTTTTGTGCTATAAATAAATATATACACGCAATGTATGACAAGGGGTTCGGAGACAATTTTAGCGTAGAATGTTGCATTAAAACTCTTATATATTTCATATAACTATCTTACCACTAGCACATCTGGGTTTACACATTGTGTGTGCATACATTCAGGCAAATTTTAATTTAGTACTTACTACAGATGGTCGTTTTCGCCGATTTCTTGCAGACGAGCTCTCATCCATTAACTTTTTAAGCTTCGGGTAAATTTTTATGCTTCGACTCTATATGTCAAATTATGTTGCTCGTATTTACATGTTCGGAAGCTATTTCTCTTTTGCAAATACTGCAGGGACAAAATGTTGATTTCAGGTCATTTCGATTATCGTACACGGGACACGGATCTTTAGTCGCCATTTTAACTCAAGAAAACTTGTAACTCTTTACGTGGTGCACAACGTTTTTGATGGAAATGTAAGAAAATCAATAGCTCCCATCTAGAGGTCATCCCAAACAAGCATACCAAATTTCAAAGCGATCTGATCATAAATGTGCCCTACAGGGTGTGCCAAAGGGAAATATTGATGCATAACTACACTAAATTCATCAAGGTCGTTGCCAACAGCAACATTTTTTGACGGAAATGGAAAATGAAAATGTCAATGACACTGTAGCTCAACTTGTCAAGACATGTACATGTATAGTATGTGACACAGCAATGACAAACATCTAGGTAATGACCTGATAACAAATGTACATATAAAGTATTGTAACGGTCTGTACATAAATACTGGCCATAGCCTGTAACAAATGTATACGTAAAGTATTGTAAAGGTGGGTGACAGTCAGATGCTAAACTAGAAAAGAAATCTTTTGAGTCCCAGAATGGGTCTGACTGAACCACAAAATATTTGTTCTCATAGCACAGTGATAACAAAGGCACCCCAAAACACCATTCCTGTCCCAAGGTGAACACAAAGGTACCCAAGAAGTTTTGTGAAGATCAGTTCACAAATATGAGCTGTGTAGAAGTTGTGACAAAAAACTGATTGGACCTAATTTCGGTACAAAATGGCCACTGGCAGCAATCTTGAATTTTGGACCGCACCCAGGAACACTCGTTCTCGTCCCAAGGTGATAACAAAGCTACCCAAGAAGTTTTGTGAAGATCGGTTCATAAATACAGCCTCTAGCCCGAGCCGTATTGACATGTGCACTTACAGTATATAAGTAGCACTGGATAAATCAAAGTTCATCTAATTTGCATAATTTCTGCATGAGAAAAAAAACCGTACTATATGTGATGTTTTCCATGTTACTAAACATTCATACAAAAATTTATTCAAATCAGAACTTTCATACAGAAGTTCTGTACAAAAGACTGATTGAACTAATTTTGGTACAAAATGGCTGCTGGTGGCCATCTTGAATTTCGGACCACACCCCAAAACACTCGTTCTCATCCCACGGTGATAACAAAGGTACCCAAGAAGTTTCATAAAGATCGGTTCATAAATACAGCCTCTAGCCTGAGCCGTATAGAAGATGTGTACAAAAATCGAATTGGACCTAATTTCGGTACAAAATGGCCACTGGCAGCCATCTTGAATTTTGGACCACACCCAAAAACACTCGTTCTCGTCCCACGGTGATAACAAAGGTACTCAAGGAGTTTCGTAAAGATCGGTTCATAAATACGGCCTCTAGCCCGAGCCGTATTGGCATTTGCACTTACAGTGCTGAAAGTAACACCAAAAAACATAAAAGTTAGTCTAATTTGCATAATTTACGCACGAGAAAAAAACCTGTATTATATGTGATGTATCCCATGGTACTAAACATTCATACAAAAAATTATTCAAGTCAGAGCTTTCATATGGAAGTTCTGTACAAAAAACAGATTTCTGCATCGTCGGTACAAAATGGTGGCTGGCAGCCATCTTAAATTTCGGACCGCACCCAAAAACACTCGTTCTCGTCCCACGGTCATAACAAAGGTACCCAAGAAGTTTCGTAAAGATCGGTTCATAAATACGGCCTCTAGCCCGAGCCGTATCCAATTGTTGACGGACAGACGGACAGATGGGCCATGGCATAAGCTCAAATTTGGCTTCGCCACAGTTGAGCTAAAAATAAATAATGTATCTCATGGTACAAAACATTCATACGAAAAATTATTCAAATCAGAGCTTTCATATGGAAGTTCTGTACAAAAAAAAAAATTCTGCATCGTCGGTACAAAATGGCTGCTGGCAGCCATCTTGAATTTCGGACTGCACCCAAAAACACTCGTTCTCATCCCACGGTCATAACAAAGGCACCCAAGAAGTTTCGTAAAGATTGGTTCATAAATACGGCCTCTAGCCTGAGCCATAGCAGCTTGGCACTTACAGCTCTGAAAGTAACACTAAATAAATCAAAGTCAGTCTAATTTGCATAATTTATGCACGAGAAAAAAACCCGTATTATATGTGATGTATCCCATGGTACTAAACATTTATACAAAACTTTATTCAAATCAGAACTTTCATACAGAAGTTCTGTACAAAAAACTGATTTTTGCATCATCGGTACAAAATGGCCGCTGGCAGCCATCTTGAATTTCGGACCACACCTAAAAACACTCGTTCCCGTCCCAGGGTCATAACAAAGGTACACAAGAAGTTTCGTAAAGATCGGTTCATAAATACGACCTCTAGCCCGAGCCATAGCCAATTGTTGACGTACGGACAGACGGACGACGGGCCATGACAATAGCTCAAATTTGACTTCGTCAAAGTTGAGCTAATAATGTAAAAAGTGGAGCTCCCTTAGGGACCTGATTTCAACAAACTTGAATCTGATGCCCTAGAGAAGTTAAATACCAAATATGAAAGTGATAACTAAAATTCCTCTTGAGCATTGCTCAGCTGAGTTACATATCACCTCAAATTTATTAGAAATCGGTTCAGCGCTTTGGAGAAGTCGTTAAAACCTTTTTTTCGCTGATGACAGACAATGGGTGATCACAAAAGCTCACCCAGACTTACAGCCAGAAGAGCTAATATTTATCTATTTATTGGGATTTATTGACACTTTGTCAAGGTCATCTCGTGTCAGAGCTTTATGGGTAGAGGAAGCTGGAGAAAACCACCGAGCACTGGCGGGCAACTGTCAGGCTCCCCAACATACCATTTCCACACAAACAAGTGGGCATGGTGATGAAGTGTCTTGCCAAAGGACACAATGTGGTTGCCGCAGGTGGAATTCAAACCAAGGACATCTCAGCTTGCAGCCTGAACCTCTACTTACTGAGCCACCAAGCCCCCAGAAGAGCTAACTATGTCTAAAAATTATGAAACAGCTTCATTCTACCGATATATTTTTTATTGGGGTTTAACACCATTTTCAACAGCCAAGGTCATCTTATATTAGACAGTTTTACAGGGTGGAGGAAGCAGGTATACACATTAACAAGAGGTCGAACAGGGCTTGAAGCACTCACCTTGAACAGAACACGATATAAACAAGAGTCCAACAATGAGTCTACATTAAGCAATCCACCTCCATAAGATACATTGTCAATCCTTGAGCCACTCAGGAGGGACAAAAAATAGTGCGAACATCATGCCTTTTCAACAGTTGATCTTAATGTAAAATGTGGAGCTCCCCTATGAAGACTCTTGATACAACCTATGTGGACTAATCTTAGTTACACACCTCCAGAGGGTACTGAATACAAACTTTCTAATTCTTTATCTACATGTCCAACTCTGTTTCCCATAGGGAGCCCAAATATTAACCCAGGCACTCGATTTGAACAAAGTTGAATCTGACCTCCCTAGAGATGTTGTATACCAAATATGAAAGCATTCTGACTGGTGGATCTGAAGAAGACTATTAAAGAAATTTCCCCATATTGTACTAATTGAGTTAAAATTCAGGTTGTCATAGGAAGTCTAAATATTAACCCAGGGAACCAATTAGAACAGACTTGAATCTGACTCCTCTTGAGATGTTGTAAACCAAATATGAAAGGATTCTGGCAGGTGAATCTGAAGAAGATTTTGATGAAATTCCCCCATATTGTACTAAGTTAAATTTCAGGTTCCCATATGGACTCCAAATATTAACCCAGGCACTTGAATTAAACAAACTTGAATCTGCACCCACCCCCTAGAGATGTTGTATACCAAATATGAAAGCATTCCGACTGGTGGATCTGAAGAAGATTTTTAAAGAAATTACCTCATACAGCACTAAGTTAAAACTTGTCTACCACAGTGAGCCCAAATATATATCCAGGAACCTGATTTGAACAAACTTGAATCTGACCCCATTAGAGATGTTGTATACCAAATATGAAAGCATTCTGACTAGTAAATATGAAGAAGATTTTTAAAAATTATCCCCCATATTGAACTATGTTAAAATTTGACCCAAATATTAATCTAGGGAATTGGTTTGAACAATCTGGAATCTGACCCTCATAACAATGATGTATACCAAACATTAAAAGATTCTAACCGGTGATTCTAAAAAAGAAGGCTTTTAAAGAATATTTCCCATATTGCCCTAAGTTAAAAATTTGGGCTCCTGTATTGAGCCCAAATATGAACCAAAGGGCTTTAGTTTAATAAACTTGTATCTGAGAGCCCCCCCCCCCCCCTGCAAACACCCCCCCCCCCCCCCATGAATGCTGTATACCACATTTCAAAAGTTTCTGACTACTGGCACTGGAAAATTATTTTTTTTAATTTTTGCAAATATGCTGACTCAGCATTTTTTCGATGCCCACTACATAACACCCTAACATAAACAATGACATTTTTTTTTACCATTCAATTCTACTGGCCCTAAGGATCCTTCATACCAAATAACAGCTCTCTGTTCCAAGTGGTTTGGGAAATATGGGCATTTGAAAATATTCCTATTTTTAGTTCCTGAGGTTTCCATGGGGATGCAGGAATTTTTTTTTTTTTTTTTTTTGCACAAGTCAAGTACTTATGACTCAAGAATACCACATGCCAATTTTGGTTCAAATCGTACGATCGGTTCAGAAAATAGAAATTTTGGGCGGAGCTAAAAATCTTAAAATATTGCTTCACAAACTTTGTTAGTACAAACCTGATTCTACACCTCAAAAGGAAACTGCGTAACAAATATCAAGTCATTCTACCCCCTGGTTCATGAGAAGATTTTAAAAATATTTTTGAGCATTCATTCAGCCCCCCTCCCCCCCCCCCCCCCCCCCCCCTATGGGCATG
The DNA here is from genome assembly GCA_031216915.1 of Pictodentalium vernedei. Lineage (NCBI taxonomy): Eukaryota > Metazoa > Mollusca > Scaphopoda > Dentaliida > Dentaliidae > Pictodentalium > Pictodentalium vernedei. Next base: position 577,793,333 of record CM062294.1, read on the forward strand.
TTGAGATGTTGAGTTGAACAAAAATGCAATGCCTCTTCAGGACCATCACTAACACAAACTTTCACTTGAATTGGTCCAGTGGTTTCGGACAGAGAGCGATTAGATTAGCTCAACTTGACTCTGTCAAGGTGAGCTAAAAATAAAAGAGTAGTCACCAAAGAACTAACTCGGCAAAAGCATGGTTAACATTGGTTGAAGAAAAGTACTGTATCAAAATGGAGTACACATCAGTACACAGCACTACTGAACCCAAACAACGGCAATCCGGATAAGTGCCTTGCCTAAGGACCTTTCAGCTTGAAGACCAATGTCGTAACCATTGAGCCACCGCCCTCCCCAAGGCTGATTAGTATTTGGGATTGAAATTGAGTGAATCTATCAGTGTGTGAAGAAAAAAAGTGAAATTGCAAAATTGTGATAAGCAAATGATTGAGACAGTTTTTCCGAGGGACTAAATTTAAACAAATATGAATCTAAATTCCATATGGATGCTGTACACCAAATATCAAGAGTCTGATTGTTGGTTCTAGAGGAGAAGATTTCTCAAAATTATTCCTGATATTGCACCGAGTTAAAACTAAGGATCCCATACAGATCCCAATAATGAACCCAGGGACTTCACTGAAACAAATTGAATCTGACCTCACAAAGGATCCTGTAAACCATATACAAGACTTTGACAGGTGGAGGTGAAGAAAAGTTTGATTTAATTTTTTTAACAAGAGCCCCATTTGCAAGTTGCCTTAATTGCTCACCTGCCAAAATGGTTCAAAGAAGTATTTGGGGGTCACATTGAGTTAGACATGGTTAATCAACACTACAAAGGAATGAGGTAAATTTTATGGAAAAACACTAAGGAATGCGATCCAGGATTTGAACAAACCTGCGCCTAGCATACGCCCTCCTGCCATCCCCTCACCCCACCCATAGAAAGCCCAAATATGAAGCCAAGTACTGAAATTGAACAAACTTGAATCCCGCACCGGCCTCCCATACATGATGCATACCAAATATCAAAAGATTCTGATTGGTGGATTGGAAGAAGATTTTTAAAGAACATTCCTCATATTGCACTAATCTGAACATTTGGGCTCCCTTAGAGATCTCGAATATGGACCCAGGGATCTGATTTCAACAAACATGTGTATGAATCTTCCAAAGATGTTATATGTGAAATATGAAAGCCTTTTGGAGCAGTGGTTTGGGAGAAGATTCTTTAATGTTTTTCCCATAACTCACAGGAGTCAAAAAATGATGACTCAAAATTTTTTCAAAGTCCTGGAATAGTACCCTATGATGAAACCGATGGCAATTTTTTTTTACCATTCCTTTCTGCTGTTCCAAAGGAAGCTTCACACAAAATAAAAATTCTCAGTGCCGTGTAGTTTTGGAGATATGGGCACTTTACATTTTTTTCTATTTTTAGCATCTGTGGTGCCCATGAGGGGGACGGGAATTATATTGGCATAAATTAGGTACTTATGACCCAATGAGTCCTCATATCAAATTTGGTTCAAATTGGCCTCTCAGTTCGTAAAATAGAAATTTTGGTATAACTTGGGCTCCCACAGGAAGCCCAAATGTGAACTCAGGGACTTGACTTTGATAAACTTATATCTCACCTCCCTAAGGATGCTGTATACCAAATAGCAAAAGATTCTGACTGGTGGATGTGAAGAATAATATTTTTGAAGAATATTCCTCATATTGAACTAAGTTATAATTTGGGCTCCCACAGGGAGCCCAAATATGAACCCAGGGACTTGGCTTGAACAATCTTGAATCTCACCCCCCTAAGGATACTGCATAACAAATATCAAAACATTCCGACTGCTGGATTTGAAGGAGGTATTAAAAGAAAATTCCTCATTTTAAATTAAGTTACAATTTGGGCTCCCACTGTGAGGCCAAATATGAACCCAGGGACTTGGCTTGAACAAACTTGAATCTCACCTCCCTAAGGATTCTGCGTAACAAATATCAAAAGAGTTTGATTGGATGATCTGAGGAAGAAACTTTTTAATGAATATTTCTCATATTGCACTACTTTGAAAATTTTGGCTCCCATAGAGAGCCCAAATATGGACCCAGGAAATTGATTTCAACAAATATGTGAGTCAATCTTCCAAAGATGTTATATGTGAAATATGAAAGCTTTTGGAGTAGTGGTTTGGGAGAAGAAGGTTCTTTAATGTTTTCCCTATTATCCAGCGTGTTAAAAAATGCTGACTCAGCACTTTTTCAAAAGTTCCGAAAAAGTACCCTATGATAAAACCGATAGCAATTTTTTTACCATTCCATCCTGTTGGTCCTTAGGAAGCTTCACACCAAATAAAAATTCTCAGTGCTGTGTGATTTTGGAGATATGGGCATTTTAATTTTTTTCTATTTTTAGCTCCCGCAGTTCCCATCCGGGCAATGGGAAATATTTTTTTTTGTATAAATTAATTACAGATGACCCAATAAGCCCAAATATCAAATCTGGTTCAAATCAGCCCCTCAGTTTGGAAAATAGAAATTTTGGGTGGGGCAAATACAGCCCCTCGAATGTCACTTAACAAATCTGAGAGTACACCTCAAAAGGAAGCTGCATACTAAATATCAAGACTCAGCTACTGCTGGTTTGTGAGAAGAAGATTTTTAAAGATTTAGGCACACTTTTTGGGCGTGGCCCTACCGAGTGGCAGGGCAACTTGATTTGAACAAACATGAATTGACATATGATAGGGAACATGCACATCAGATTTGGTTAGATTTGATTAAGTACTTTGTGAGAAGTCGATAATGTGAAGTGGACGACAACAGACGACATTGGCGGACAAAAAGAGATTAGTAAAGCTCCCCTTTAGCTTTGCTCAGGTGAGCTAAAAATTATCCCATGTATAGCTTGAAGTTAAAATTCCCACAGGGAGAATACATATCAACTCTAGACACATGATCTGAAGTTGAATCTGCACCCTTTCCCTCCCCCACCCCCACCACCAACATACACAAACACACAAGAATGTTGCATACTAAGTACCAAAAGATTCTACAGGTGGTTCTGATGAAGTAGAATTTTGAAGAATATTCCTAATATTGCAGGAGTCAATAAAGGGACTTGACTGGAACAAACTTGAATCTGACCCACGTATGAATGTTGTATGTAAAAATTAATATCAAAAGATTCTGATAGGTGGTTCTAAAAGAGAAAATTTTTAAAGAATATTCCCAATATGGAATAAATAAAAATTCAGGCTCCCATACAGAGCCCAAAATATAAACCTGCATGGGTATTTGATCTGAACAAACATGAATCTGCCCCCACTACAATTTTATAATGTTGTATACAAAACATCAAAACATTCTGACTGGTGTTTCTGGAGAAGGAGATCTTTAAAGAATATTCCATAAGTTAAACCCCAAACTCCTGTATTGAGCCAAATATAAACCTGGAGGCTTGATTTGAACAAAATATAAAAAAAAATTTCAGATATGAATCGGAAAAAGATTTTTAAAGATTATTCCTCATAGTTAAAATTCAGGCTCTCATAGGGAGCCCACACAGCAACACAGCAACTCAATCTGAACAAACTTGAATCAGGCAACTCAATTTGAACAAACCCAAATCTGACCTCTCTAAGGATGTTGTATATCACATTCCTAGAGAAGAATTTTATACAAGCTGCTCATATTGCACCAAGTTAAAACTTGGGATCCTACTAGTAAGGGGACTTGATGTGAACAAATGTGAATTCCTGATTCTAGTGGTTGACACACCGGTATATTGTATACATGTATGTATGTGCCAGCCACTCTGTGATTAACTAAGATTGACTTCAATTCATTCCAAGAAGAACACACACCATTTACTGGGCATTTGGATGTTTGTGAAGAAAAAAATTAAAAAATAGTTCTGGAGAGCAATTGACATATCTGAGTAGCTACAAGGAGAGTGATTTTTGTTGCGGCACTGAATTTTTCACAAAGCAAAATCTGCTGCATCTTAAATTTAACCTAAATTAAACTTAACTCATATTAAATGTATACGGATGTGTTTAATTTATTTATTTATTGGTGTTTAATGTCACATACTTATGCACAATGGCTAATCGTGACCGTGACAGTTTTACAGGTGGAGGAAGCCGGAGTTCCCGGAGAGAACTACTGAGCATCAACAAACAACTGTCACCTCCCCAACATTCTAACTCTGGTCAAGCTCTGCTCAAGCAGGGTTACAGCAGCTGAAGACATGTGCACCATCGACAACCAGTACGCCTTAGTACACAGCGTCATCATGCCCCCATGTAGGTAACCGGGATAAAGTGCCTTGCCCAAGGACACAATGAGCGTCGGCCCGGACAGGGATCGAACTCGGAACCTCTAGCACAGAAGTCCAACAGTCTACCACAGAGCCACCACGCTCCCAATGTGTTTAATATTACAAAACATGTACAAGAATATTTAAAAGAGGCCCCCTCCTTGAATGCTTACCTAATAAATTTGTTTAGAGAAGAATTTAAGGTCACCTTCATCATCTGCATGTTAATATTTATTTATTTTTATTTATTGGGTTTTACAACACTTTCGAAAACCATGATCACCCCACATCAGACAGTTTATGGGTGGTGGAAGCCAGAGTACTGGAAAGAACCAGTGAAAACTGGTGAGCATCTGACATACCCCCAGCATACTAACTCCATACAAGCAGTGTTAGCATTTGTAGAAGACAAGTGCACCATTGACATGCAGTACGCCTTTGTACAAAGTGCCACCATTCCCCACTTGGTCAATAGGCATTAAGTGCCTTTTTATCCAAGGACACAACACAGTTATCCCTAGCAAGATCAAACCATGGACCTTTCAGTTTGAAATCCAATGGTATACATGTATCTACTGAGCTACTGTGCTCCCATCTTATACTTAATCTAATTTAGCTATGAGTGTGGGGAAGAAGGGTGGGAGATTTTTAGCCTAAAATCACTCAAACCTCTTCAAAAAACATTTTGAAACAAAGAGAAAAAAAATCCTTAGTGGGCTCCTTTCAACTACCCCCCCCCCCCCCCCCCCCCCCCAGGGCAGAAGTTCATTTTTTTTATAAAATCTGATAAAATAACAAAAAATCCTCTTTTCAAGCAAAAACAAAAATTGCTCAAAAGAACAAAATTGTGTTGTGTACTTGGGTCCTCAAGTGGCCTGATGGTTCTCATTTAAGCAAACTTAACGTTAATGTCACATTTACATCTAAATGAAAGTTATCACCATTCATTTAACCCCCTGCACACTGATGTCAAAATATCTAAATTTCAGGCAGAAAAAAATACCCATGATGCAACTAGAAATTTAACCAATTCAATCTCGTTTGACAGAGCTCATTGAGCTCTGTCAAACGAGATTGAATTGGTTAAATTTCTAGATGCATTCTGGGAATAAACAGCTTCCTGAAATTTTGGTATTTTGACATCAGAGTTAAACAAACAGTAAATTTTTATTGGATTCTGTGTTAAACTCCCCTGATACCTACCAAAATCAATCAAGCCTAACACTTTGTACAAATTTTTATCCATGAGTCATAGACATACCAAATATCAAGAGATTCTGCTCCTGCCTGGTGGGTCTGAAGAAGAAGATCTTTAAAGAATAGTGCTGCTACATGCACCCGGTGCTTGTTGAATTCATTGGAAATGACTATTAATCGACTAATGATCGATTAAGGCCAGCGATTTATCGACTTCTAAAATTAATAGTCGCAGCAACCTAAATGTGAATTCGACCTCTGTAAGATCCACATTTTCAAATCATTCTGACTAGACAAGCGGTTCCGAAGTACCAGAGGCTCAAGCAAGCCTAAAATGCTCACCTGGCTCAAGTTGCCAAAAAGGATAAGTGTATCATTAAGTGATCAGCAGCAAGAGCAATGCTTTGATTTGCTTTGCCACAACCAGCTGGTGCTAAGAAAGCTTCTGAGCAAGGTCTGTTTTGTGAAGTATTAAAAATAATCCAACAAAATTTTTTCTTTTGTTTCAACAACTAAGGTTCTCTCTAAACCCCGCCCCCCTCCCCCCCCCAAAAAAAAATGAAAGTGTCAATGACACTGTAGCTCAACTTGTCAAGATATGTACATGTATAGTATTTGACACAGCAATGACAAACATCTAGGTAATGACCTGATAACAGGTACATATAAAGTATTGTAACGGCCTGTACATAAATACTGACCGTAGCCTGTAACAAATGTATAGGTAAAGTATTGTAAAGGTGGGTGACAGTCAGATGCTAAACTAGAAAAGAAATCTTTGAGTCCCAGAGTGGGTCTGACTGAACCCCAAAATATTTGTTCTCATAGCACAGTGATAACAAAGGCACCCCAAAACACACTCATTCCTGTCCCAAGGTGAAAACAAAGGTACCAAAGAAGTTTCGTGAAGATCATAAATACGAGCTGTATAGAAGTTGTGACAAAAAACTGATTGGACCTAATTTCGGTACAAAATGGCCACTGGCAGCCATCTTGAATTTTGGACCGCACTCAGAAACACTCGTTCTCATCCCAAGGTGATATCAAAGGTACCCAAGAAGTTTTGTGAAGATCGGTTGATAAATACAGCCTCTAGCCCGAGCCGTATTGACATGTGCACTTACAGTGTAGAAGTAGCACTGAATAAATCAAAGTTCATCTAATTTGCATAATTTCTGCACGAGATAAAAACCTGTACTATATGTGATGTATTCCATGTTACTAAACATGAATTCATATAAAAATTTATTCAAATCAGAACTTTCATACAGAAGTTCTGTACAAAAGACTGAATGCACTAATTTTGGTACAAAATGGCTGCTGGTGGCCATCTTGAATTTCAGACCACACCCCAAAACACTCGTTCTCATTCCACGGAGATAACAAAGGTACTCAAGAAGTTTCGTAAAGATCGGTTCATAAATACGGCCTCTAGCCTGAGCCGTTTTGAAGTTGTGTACAAAAAACTGATTAGACCTAATTTCGGTACAAAATGGCCACTGGCAACCATCTTCAATTTCGGACCGCACCCAGAAACACTCGTTCTCGACCCAAGGTGATAACAAAGGTACCCAAGACGTTTCGTGAAGATCAGTTGATAAATACAGCTTCTAGCCCAAGCCGTATTGACATGTGCACTTACTGTGTGTAAGTAGCACTGAAAAAATCAAAGTTCATCTAATTTGCATAATATCTGCACGAGAAAAAAACCTGTATTATATGTGATGTATCCCATGGTACTAAACATTCACACAAAAAAATTATTCAAGTCAGCACTTTCATATGGAAGTTCTGTGCAAAAATCTGATTGCACCTAATTTTGTACAAAATGGCTGCCATCGGCCATCTTAAATTTTGGACCGCACCCAAAAACACTCGTTCTCGTCCCACGGTGATACCAAAGGTACCCAAGAAGTTTCGTAAAGATCGGTTTGCAAATACGGCCTCTAGCTCGAGCCGTATTGGCATTTGCACTGACAGTGCTGAAAGTAACACTAAATACATCAAAGTTAGTCTAATTTGCATAATTTACGTACGAGAAAAAACCCGTATTATATGTGATGTATCCCATGGTACTAAACATTCATACAAAAACTTTTTCAAATCAGCACTTTCATATGGAAGTTCTGTGCGAAAATCTGATTTCACCTAAGTCTGTACAAAATGGCCGCCAGAAGACAACTTGAATTTCGGATTGGACCCAAAACCACTGCCAAAGTTGAGCTAAAAATTGTGATATTGTCAGCGTTGGGTACAAGGTAATTCAAACTGAATCATCAAGGCATGCTGATTCATTCCAACAATGATGGCTCAAGTCCAGATTATTGGACATACAGAATGCAGATAGTGTATTATCACTAAATCACCCATAGAATGGAGATTCCACCCAAACAATAATTGCTAATTTGTTGCAATGCATCACAAGCACAAGCAAAACTCCAGCCAATGAACCTCCGGGTTAAACCTGGATGTACACCGGCTGAAACATTTTGTTTTTTGTCCATTTGTACAGTATTTGAAAGTGATACTTTGGGTGATAACTCCACTCTGCCAATGATTTAATCACAAACCACTCTCCACGTCCTGTATGTTCAGTTATCTGAACAGTCTTTCAATACACTGGCATACCTCAGTATTTTTATTGATACCGATACTGGTATTTAATTTTGAATATCGTGCAGCCCTAGCGCTTCTGTCAAATTTCTAAAGAAAGCCCATCGTGCACAAGAACGGCACAAATTTGACAACAATTTCAAAGGAAAAGTGAATAAATCTGTCCAAGACAACAACTTAATTTTCAATGAAATAAACTTCAAACAAATGCCTGAATAAGGGGAATATCATAAATTAAGTGAACCAATAAGTCTTGATGAGGTCATGGGTATAATTACAAAATGTCCACCGAAGACGAAGTCTCTTACGAAATATCGAAACAGTGTTCCAACATCATCTTCAGTGGACTTGAAACAGCTTGCTTGGATGGGACCAGCATACATATTAAATAAATAGAGAGATTAATACAGATATAAGACCCCTCTTTAAGGGCTTTAGTGTCTGTGTCTTTGGGGTGCATGTGCTTGTGGGGATGTGTGTAGTGTTGTCATGAGTCTAACCCCACTACCTTATACAGTGGTAGCTAGGTACTGACTGTAAAAACCGGCACGGTACTTAACATGCTATATTTACACCAAATTAATACCCTATATTCTAGTTAAACTGGAAGCAATGTAATGGACACTGCACTGCCCTGGACTAGTCCACTTGGAAACAAATGGACCACCTAGCTGTGTACCAGACTGCTATTTGTTGGACTGGGTCACAAGATATTTCAAATCCCACAGTGTCCCTGGACCCTGTGCAACTTTGGCGTGCTGAAACTTTTATTCATTCAGTGCATGGGTCTGATCATTCATGCATATCTGATTATAACTACGATCTAAAATGTCTTGGATGTCTCCCACCTTCAACATACATGTCTGTTTCTCGACAGATGGGTAATGAGGGTGAAAACTTCAAAAACAAAAAGGGTCAACTAAAAACCCAAGGCTATATTAATGCTGTTTACCCCGAGCCAGAATGGCTAAAAAATATACTGAATATATACATATACTAAATACAACCTGCAGCTTCGGGTGTACTGATTCTTATCACAGTGCGCCACAAAAGACTACTAGTAATAATGGCATAAAGCCAATAATAGCAAAACAATTTAAAAGCTGGTCCAAAGACTGGATAAAAGCTGATGAGAGTACATGTACTATTTTCATCAAACATTACTGTTGTCTATGTTGTGCAGGGCTCGATTTTACTGGATTCACAGAGCAGATTTCTAATCAATTTTTAACTGTAGCTAATCAATTTCAAAAGAAAAATCATGTTAATAATAGGAAATGCTAACCGAAATTTATCCAAGCAGGGTTACAGCAGTTGATGACATGTGCGCCATCAACGAGCAGTACGCCATAGTGCACGGCATCAACGTGCCCCCATGTAGGCAACCGGAATAAAGTGCATTGCCCAAGGACACAACATGGGCCATTCCAGACATTGATTGAACTTGGGCCCTCTAGCAAACAGGCACTTGACGTATTATCAGATTTTATCAATTTTAATAACATGTATATTTATATTATCATTACCAAAAAGGTAAAGATATGACACTTCCCAGATCAAAATTTTCAACAATCTCTAAAATAGCGAATACCTCATCGATCTCGCTCATTTAAACAACAAAATGTTGTGTAATTCGCAGAGCCCCAGAGTTTGAGCCCAAGATTAATGGAAATTTGACTTTTATTCGCATCTTTTTCACTTTTTATCGACTGAATCGAGAGAGTAGGCTATCCACGCCGGCTGCCCCCTCTAAATTTTTCTTCCCACGTTATCTACATGTATTTATGGTGTAATGATAGCAACTATGACCTAAGAAACTAAATGAATTTCTGATTCGGGGTATCAGATTAACTTGAGAATTTTTTGTAGTTCGCATATGGATGACACATGCCCACCCCCTCCCTCCCAACAAACTTGCAGTTAAAATATCAATAGCATGACTAGTAATGTTAATTTTAAATATCTGTATATGACAATCAGACATGTTACCATGACAACATCTTTGATGCTTTTACCATCATTTTTCGAGAGATTAAAATGTTTTTATTGAAGTTAAGTTGTTGTGTTACTTTGTGTTGTATTGAGTGAAGCATAAAGACTTTTGAAATGCACGCATTTGTGTCTATAGGTAGACGACCAAGGAACCCGTAGCGTGGCACTCATTGTTCGGTTACCAGATAACAGCTGGCATGATTAGTTGACTCTCTCGATTCATATTTTAGAGATTGTTAAAAAATTTGATCTGGAGAGTGTCATACATTTACTTTTTTTAGTATTGATAATGTATATTGTATTAAAATTGATAAAACCTGATAATACGTCAAGTGCCTGTGCCTCTAGCATAGAAGTCTAACTGTCTACCACCGAGATACTGCACTCTCTAGTGGGGAATTAAATCTTACAAGTTGAGACTTCTATTTTCTTACGTGAGTAAACAATAACCAAATAATAAATTCGGGACATTAAAATATTTTGCTTTACTATACATGTAAATCAAAGTATAATTTGCTGAAAAAAAAATCCATATAGGGCGACTTGCTCCAATACGATGATTTTAAATGTTGGGACGAATAGTCCTGATGTTAAAAATACAAATTCATTTGGGACAAATTGACTCGATACTCTGAAAAAAAATTGTTAGCATGAATCGCCATGGTTGTCACTTTGGGACGAAACATCCTGCCATGCTGTGTGAAAGATCCCAGGATGAACAGGGTTTGGGATGAAATGTCACGTAACCATGACACCCACACATGTCTCGCAAAGAATAATTTGCTGAATACAAAATTGCGTCCAAGGCGATTTGCACCGATTCAATGATTTGAAATGTTGGGACGAATGATTGGAATGATGATGTTAAAAAAAAAACAAATTCATTTGGGGCGAATGAACTCGATACTCTGAAAAAAAATGTTGGAATGAATCGTCCTGGTTGCTACTTTGCGACGAAACATCCTGGGATGAACCGGTTTGGGGATGAAATGTCCCGTAACCATGAGACCCACCCACCCCAAGAATTTTGATACCCTAGCTTTGTTCTTGGATATGTATGTATTTATATTTATTTATTGGTGTTTAAGGTCACATACTTATGCACAATGGCTAATCGTGACCGTGACAGTTTTACAGGCGGAGGAAGCCGGAGTACCCGGAGAGAACCACCGAGCAACGACGAGCAGCTGTCAGCTCTCCAACATCGTAACTCTGGACTCTGCACCGCAGCACAGGCAGGGTTAGATTGGCTGAAGACATGCGCACCATCGACGTGCAGTACGCCTCAGTACACAGCGTCATCGTGCCCCCATATAGGCAATCGGGGTGAAGTGTCTTGCCCAATGACACAACGCGGTTGCCGCAGGTGGGATTCGAACCGAGGACCCGGATATGTATGTACAACACATTTGGCCACAAGTTGTTCTCGTGAAATATTATTAAATTATCAGTTCTGGTACGAATACGGTAGTAGACTTCCAGGAACCAGTGGTGCCTAGGTCAATGAGTTGATTACACATGTGTTTCGTGTTTTATACATCTGAATCTTCATTTTGATGTACATTTTGTGTATATTTGAAATGAAGGAATATCAGAGGTGAGAATTTTCAAAATAAACACAATTTCATTACTTATATAGCCCCTTAAAATTTTGTAGTCCCTTAGCTCAACTTCTGTGCTTTGTTTGCAGTTTATATTTCAAATCGGATATTTATTGCTGCAATTTGCAAACAAGAATAGCACGTAATTTAAGTCGTAAATATCAAAGCTATTCTCCGCTGGAATTCCAGCTACGGAGTCCCCACTATTCGGGTGGTCGAAACCAGCTGTTGGAAATGTTCAGGCCAGAAAGAGCTTATTTTATGATTTCGATATTTATGGCTCCTTCTCTCTCCGACAAAAATGATCGATTATAAAAATCAGCCACCCAGACCCACTTGGTCTTGGCTTTCATTTCAATTGGAATATGCCGAAATTTGGTGAAACGGCAAGTCGGCAAGTTGTGAATGTGATTGACGGTCTTCATCAAAGACTCCTCACCAAAGAAATAATGGCGTATGTAGTTCAATATTTATTTTACAAGCACTCAAGTCATATAAAGACCCACAAATTTATTTGTGACTGAAATTATACAGTCATGCTTATTGAATATTGTAAGCTTCATTCAACACGAAAGTAGGCCTACATCAACATCCGGTGCACGTTATTCACGCGAGAATTTGAGAAGCCTCCGAAACTCCGTAAAATGAAAAAGTGATCTTTGCGAACCATAAAATATATGGATATTCCTAATTTCTTTAAAAAAGTGTATATGTTTGGTAAACTTGTCTGAAATTACTTCAAGTATGAATATAATGACGAAAAACCGTAGTATGACAAAACATACGCTTTAAAAATATGAATTACAGGCGCGTCAAAAATCGCCCGCAAATATATACGGTTTTCCAAGTTTGAGTTTTTTAGCATGGAATATCTCGAAAAATGTTGTTTTAAATTAAAAACAGATTTGTTCTCGTTATTTAGCGTGCAAAACTTAACATTTCTGCATACAGGGGTTTCTGCACACATCTCTTGTTCTTTAGCGCGGAGGCCCTGAACATTAGGGCAACGTGAAACAGGTTGCCCAAATGTTTTAGCACGTAAAAAACCGACCTTTGGACAACTTTCGGTTGTCCAAATGTCGTTTACATGAATATATATATATATATATATATATATATATATATATATATATATATATATATATATATATATATATATATATATAAAGAAAATAAAAAATAAATAATAGAAAAAAAATAAGAATATAAAAAAAATTTATAAAACTTATTTTTTAGAACTTAGAAAAAATTATTTTTTTTTATATATATAATAATTATGAGTAAAATGAACGATTTCATGGAATTGAGGACTTGGTTTCTTCGAAAGGGTGCTGTGCAGAGCTTATGTGATCTTCATGAACGAACAACTTCCTTGGGAGGAGAGAGATTTTAACCACGTTAATTATTCGTGTCTTACAATGGAATGGGAAGACCTCATCAGCACGTATTTCATGCCCGCATTGGAATACGTCAGACGTGATCGAATGTTGGAAGAAATTCGTGACTTGTGTTGGAGAACCCGAACCCACTAATTCGGAAGAGTTGAAGTTAGCGCATCGAGGTCTCACCACTGAAGACAGGGGGCGCATTTTGGAATTTTTATTGAAAAGTTTTTGTTCCGTTAAATAATAAGGGGTGAAAATAAAATAAAAAACAAATACATGAAAAATAGATATAAATAAATAAATAAAAAAAAATGAAAATAGAACTCGAAGTAAAAAATATATCCATCGTTAGAGAAGTTGAGAGTTGAGCCCACGCCACCTTTTCTACCACCACCACCGCTAGAACGAGGAGAAAGTGATGATGTGGTGCAGAGGTATCGAATCAAACAAATCAATAGAATTCAATTGTATCTGATGCTAGAGAGAGAGATTCTCGTCATTCACTCAATAAGAAATATTCGAGATAAGAGAAATTTGTGAATGGTGTGGATTTGACTCTCATCACGGCCTCTATGGGTTTGAATGTTGCCGGAATCAGTCTATTCTTGACCGCCATCATTGCTCTTCTGGTCGTGTTGGCCATAGAAGGATTGGCTTTGACGGCCGGATTCGTTAGTATGATCGGAAATTTAATCACTGAGAAATTATCTGTAAAGGTCAGGAAACATGAAAACATCAACATTTTGGCCGATGCAAAGATCGACAACGTCTCCGATAAGGTCTCTCTGGCGTTGAAAGATGGTAGGATTTTGGACCGTGAATTACTCGACATATTGAACGAAAAACAGAAATACGAAGTCATGAAAGCGAATATAAGAGTCAAGAGTCCTCAGATTATCAAGGAACAATTGATGGATTCTCTTGTGGAAAAAGGTAGGGAAGAAGTGAGACAATCGTTTCGTAAATTGTTGGATCCCAAAAAGATTCCGGAAGCAATCGATTGAAAAAAATATATATATATACAAAAGAAAAATAAAAAAAAAAATTATATATATAAATTGAGAACATACGAAAAATAAATACTTAAATATATACGAAAAAAACAAAACAAATATATTGCGTCAAATGTAAGAGAGTTACCGATACGGTTAACATTAAAAAAGTACTGACAGAAAATAACAGACCCATGCTTCGTGGAACGTTGTGTAAAGGGTGCGTTTTGACCAAGATGCAATTTGTCAAACACGGTGCTGGTCTGATGAATAAAATGATTAATAATCTACTCTTCAAAATGCATCTGCCAGGACATCAATTCACGAGACCCGGCACAAAATTAAATAAGAGATTGAATCAAGATCTGACTCCTAAATCTTGGAGCAAACCCATTAATAGGGTGGATTCGGCCACGTATGCTCATGATCTGCACCTCACTAAACATTTCAACGTCGAGACTCGTAATTGAATCTGAGATAAAAACATGTTGACACAAATGAAAAATATACCGATTCCCACTAGGAGAAAGAGATGGTCGGTAAAGTGATTGGTACTAAACGTCGATTCGGATGGGGTGATAAAAAAGTGGCCAGAAAACATTATTAACGAATGCATTGGCGAACGAAGTACACAAGCCTGTCATGCATAAATTTTGAAGGAGAAGGATGTTCGTGAAGGGTTTGGATCAGATCTGGTTGACCGATCTGGTTGACATGAAATCGGATTTGAGACGGAATGAGGGCGTTAAATACGTACCGACAGTCATTGACGTGTTTTCGAAATACGGATGGATGAGATCTCTGAAGAATAAATCAGGAGCTTGTGTGGACGAGGCTCTGAAGAGCATGTTCGTATGATCTTCTCGAAAGCCAGATAAATTGTGGGTGGACAAGGGGAAGGAATTTTACAACGCTCACGTTTGTCCGATGGTCGACCCCTATTCCATCGAAAATGAAGGGAAAGCTAACGTGATCGAACGTTGGAATAGACCCATGAAGGAAAAAATGTTCAAGTATTCCACAGCCAATAGGACCAAGAAATATATCGATGTTCTAGATGAACTGGTCAAAGAATACAACAACACGCGACACAGATCGATCAAGATGACGCCCACGGAAGATAGCGATCCTCGAAACGAAAAACACGTCTTCGCGAATCTATATCCTGAAAGGATTAAGATGAAGAAGAAGTCCAGACCACCGAAATTTGCAGTTAGCAATCGAGTGAGAATCACTTCTTATAAGTCACTCTTCACAAAAGGTTACACTCACTCCTCAATGGACCGAGGAAATCTTTATGGTCGTTAGAATATTTCACACAGATCCAGTGACTTACAAAATAGAAGCATTAAAGGATGATGAAGATGGTAGCAGAGAAACCATTGGAACATTTTACGAACAAGAATTGCAGAAGACAGCGTTTTTAAAAAAAAAACCTTCACTTTTTTCTTTTACACATATATGGTAAAGAAAAAATAAAATCAAAGAGTAAATTACCGGTGGGATTTAGAATGAGACAGAGCGACACGGCTAGTATTCCATCATAAACCAAACACTTCAATTGGAGATTGACCGTGAAATCTGCTTCGGAAAGACAGTGATTCATCGTGGTGACATTTCACACTGATAGGGATGGGTCTCAAGAAAAAAATCCTTCCCTGTTCGATCATTGACACTTGAGAAACATGCTGGTATTTCTAAATGCCACGAGATATCCAGCCATCGATTATAATACCTCTTTCGATAAGAACAATTTCTGCAGACTATACAGCGATGTCACTGATTTCAGAAAGAAATATCATCGACTGGACGAATTGATGGGCAATCCTAACTTCACTCCCACCGAATACAAATCGATGTATCCCCTGTTCGTATTCGACTTTAGTAAACAGAGCGAGCGACTCAAGAGTAGCGTCTTGGACATTCAGATCAAGATGCAATTTGACAGGAACATGCTGAAGAGAACTGAGGCCCTAGTCCTGTCGGATAGAGAGATAGAATTTGAATTGGATGGACAAAAAATGTCCATCGTTCGATAAAAAAATAATTAAAAAAAAATATTAAAATACCAAAAAAAGTAATAAATAAATAATTAAACAAAAAAAATAAAAGTAATTGGATTTTGAGAGATTGAATCCACTTACATTTATTTATTTATTTTTATATTTTTTTGAGTTGTCTCCCCTGCATCACAAAGAGTGATCATATATTTTTTTTTGTCAAAAGAGAGACCATGGAAGAAGCGGCTTCGGGATTATTGGTTTTCGTCTTGAAATTGATCCTATCCCCCCTTGAGAGGCGTACCAAAGACACTGGTGTTCGAGTGTTGATGCTTCATCTTTTCGACTCTGTACCTCTTATTGGTTTCCACACCGTTCACCACGAGTTTGATGACCACTCTATTATTACTCAAGTCCGTAGAAGCCAGACTCATTTTGAATAATGTCACATTCCCACATCATGGGATATCCTATCAGACCGTGCAGCAGTCTGTTACCTCCATTTCTGAAGGACCATTCGGCTTTTTCCCATTCTAACATGCCGCTCTCCTCGGCCCAAACGGTGATCAATTGTCTGGTATATTTTATATTTTCCATGATGGAGATTAGAGTGCAGGCATCCGACATGTGCACGGGATCCGCCAGATTCGTGAGTGCGTGTCCAGTTTGCCTTTCTCTAGACTGTATGTTTGTCCAAGTACTGTCTGCTGACTGCACTGGAAGCAAATTCTGGTTCGTCATCGAGAACGAATAGATTGTAACCGCCCATGTCGATGCCTGCCTCCATGTTTCCTGTGGGTTTTTTGTTGAGATACAATTCATCGACTTGAGATTCCAGATAGGATTGAGAATCCTGTAGGGCAGAATCCACGTAGCCTTTGTTGACCACCATCGAGTCTTCATCCACATCGTCGATCCTGGACATAGAGCTGTAGGTTTTTAAATTTCTTGTTCGGTTTTGGTTTTTCAGGTGGAGTAAAACCTCGGTTCGACTCGGTTTTCGGTTTATTCATGAGGCCAAGTAAAATTCAATAAAATGCATTCTAATGTCCGGAGTCATAACTGAATGGCAGTGAAAGTGAGTGAAACTCAATGAATGGCCGAAATAAGCTATAATACATGAAGAATCAGGAAGGCCAATATAATAATTACCTAAATATACAGAACTTTTATTGTGCTTGGCCATTTTTCGAGGTCTGACACCTACACTCAACTTGAGGAAAGCTGCAAACACAACTAAACTGAAATGTCGGAAATTCACAGAATGTAGCCTTCCCAGAGTAGTGAGAGTACCCAGACACTGCCATTGGCAGTGTCTGGGTACTCTCACTACTCTGGGGTGGCTACATTCTGTGAATTTCTTCAGCAAGAGAGTATTTAAATAAAAACCGAAAAACCTTAGATTACGGGATGTCGACGGTTTCGGTTTCGTTTTTTTAAAAAAAATAAAAACCTCAGTTCGGTTTCGGTTAACCTACAGCTCTACTGAGACAGATTCAATATCTTGTTGAATCCCACATCCAGATCCAATTTCATTTCTAGCTCATCGATTTTATTCTTTCTCAGTTTCCTGCGGGTTTTTTGTTCAGATACAATTCATCGACTTGAGATTCCAGATAGGATTGAGAATCCTGTAGGGCAGAATCCACGTAGCCTCTGTTGACCACCATCGAGTCTTCATCCACATCGTCTATCTGGGACAGATGCAATATCTTGTTGATTCCCACATCCAGATCCAATTTCATTTCTAGCTCATCGATGTTATTCTTTCTCAGTTTCAAGTCTACATATTGTTTGGTCGCTAGATCAAAAGGATTCGTGGGAACGAGCACATTGGTTATCTTGTTAGAATTCACGTTCAATTCGGTCTGCATCACTTTAGGAAAGTAGCGATCTTTCAGATGTTTACTGAATCTCGCATGAGCACCGTCCACATATCTGTTAGTTGCGGCATTGGTCGAATTTCTAGGATCCGCTAGATTCACCTTAAAACTTATAGCCTCAAATGTATGGAGTACAATTTGGGTCTTTAAGTTACAGACATTTGGGGCAATATGTTTTTGGGGCTATAAGTTTCACAATTTAACACTAACCCTATGGACGCTATGGAAAAGTCAGTGTTAAAAATGCTTGGGGCTATAGTACCTCCCATAACTACTACTAGCATATTATCGACCTTCTCTAAAGTATTGGAAAAATTAATGTACTCCAGGTTAATATCCTTCCTAGAAGTTAAAAATGGTTCGTGCTATAGTGCCCCCGTACCATGCCCTATGACCTATGACTCACTCCGATAGTACATTTTTTGGCTTACAAGTTTCACTGGAGAACAACTGAACTGTTTTTTTTATGTCTTTTTATAAGAAAGACTTGTGTATGGGAACATGACAAGATATCTCTTTTTAATATTGTGTTTAACTTTTATAAGGGCTACCACGAAGGCACATTTAAAATCACGCTCATTTTGTGAGAGTAACAAATTATTGATAGGTTAGAATGACAAACAGAGCTAATAAGAATGAAGAAGGATGAATGAGTTTAACTTGTATCCTGATTTTTTGTCAAGCTAAAATTCAATAACTTGTATCCAGATTTTTTAGGAATCCTCATAGAATTAACTTAAACCTGGATACAGGTTATTGAATTTAACCTCCCATTTTGTATAACGCCTTTCTGTCTGCCAATTTAGATCAGGATGCAAGTTAACTTTCTTCACTCGGTATTTCTCCAGTTCATAACCACGAACAGCTAAGAACTGTCTTATCCCTGCCTTTCGCTCTAACTCATCAATTAGTTGCTGTCACCACTGTCGAGTGTACTTCTGAGGTCCACCACTTCTCTTCATATAGCCGAAAATATCTTCAGTTATCGGCGTCTCCTTGCTTTCTGTCTCTCTACTCTGATAGATTCTTCTTCTAATCAGCAATTCCAATCAGCATCAGACATTTCCCCGGACCTCCACATTTTGTATTCTTTTATACCCAGAGAGTACTTCATATTTTCTCAAAATGAATTGTTTGGAATGCGTGTTTGATTATATACACTATGCGAGGATCCAAAATGCACTGAAAAACGCTCACGCAACAACTCAATCGAGTGCAGGAAAAAATGTTAACATTGGACGGATGTGATAGTAAATGTCCGTTATCTACATTTTTCCCCACATTCGATAGAGTTGACGCATAAGCGTTCTTTGGTGCATTTTCGGTCCCTGCATTGTCTATAAAACACCGCTGGAGATATCATAATGCGATTTTCTTATCATCAATCATGAGAATTCATCTATCCATCGAGGTAAAGATTCCATCAATAGAAGTCGATTGTGGGGAGCAAGACGTTTAGAAGGAGAGAGAGGAGTGCAATACTATTCCATCCCATTACAAGAAGGCGGTTGTGGCAGACCAGTGAGGATGGAGAGAGAGGGGCGCAATACTATTCCAAGGAGTAATCTGCGAAAATTGGCAAGAAAAGCTGGGGTGGAAAATATCTCACCATTGTCACTTGATGAAGCTGAAGAAGTCTTACACTGTTTTGTTCGAAAAATTATGAGAGATACCTACCATTATACAATTAGAGGAAGAGAATCACAACATCTGATTAAACAAAAGGATGTCAAGAGAGCCGGCAAGAGAAATGGAATAAAGTTGGTGAACTAAACATTTTTGTTTAGTAAGAAAACGGCCCTTATAAGGGCCACCATATTCTTAGAAAGAGTTATCAAGTTTACACACTGTGTTTTATGAACGGTACATTTCAGAGCTACCACAATGGAATGAATTGAACTTTTGTTCAATTGTATTTTCATCACTCAGTCCAAAAGATGTCAACCTCATAGCTCCCACACTAGTTTTCCCTGTCATGACATATTTTTTAGTAATTGCATTTTAATTTTGGTTAGCTGAATGTTTTAGTGTGAAACACAAAAAACATTTAGGTAATAAAAATTAATTTGCAAACATATTTGTTGTTCTAAAATGTTTTGCAAGTTTCTCATTTTATAAAAAACCTTTTTTTTGTGTTTGCAAATTCATTTTATGAAAAAAAAACTTTTTCATAAAATAAATTTGCAAACACAAAAAATATTTTTCTTATAAAATATTTTTGTTCTAAAATGTTTTTCCTATTTTGCAAGTTTTTTAATTTTTATAAATAAAAATCATGAGTTGGAAAGAAATCCCTCTATTTAAATAACAACAAAATATTATTACTTTTTTCAATCCGAAAATTATATTCCATGAGTATTTACAGATTATAAATGTCACTTTCAAAAATGTTTTCAAAGTTTCGTGGCAAGATTTCCTATTTGAGATTTACTCTCTTTAGCTTTCCGTTTTCTTGTAACTTTCTTTGGTGCTTCCTCTTTCTCTGGAACTAATACTTCTAATTCATTATCACTTTCCATTTTTGTTTCTTTGGGTATGTCCATATTATATAATAATGTATCGTCGCTATCATTAAACTATGGTAACACAGATTCTGTTAATTCAACTTTCTTTTTTATAAAGTTTGTTTTTTGTAGATGTAGAGGTAGAGGTGGTAGTGGTATCATACTCTTCCCTGTATAGAGAGGTTGTTGAGGTTTTACAGCACCAGGTGGGGTAAGTTGAAACTTGTAATCGGTAACCCATCTGTATGCTCTATCTGTTCTGACCACTGAAAACATGTAGTCTTACAACAGCTGGTGAACCCCATTTTGGTTGAGACACAAAGTAATCCGATAGTGTTTTCAATGCACATTCATTAATTCATTGTCCTTTTTGATGACAATAACATGGCCGTTTCTCTACACATGTGTTGGCCCAATGTCCTTTCTTATGACAAATAAAACAAATCATCTCTTTAGGTGCTGATATCAACTTATAAAGTTCATTGACAAGTATTTTTACTTCTCCCCATTTAGATGGCTTATAGCAAATACGTTTAGCATCACCTGCTTTTTCTAATCTTTGATCTGTAACTTTATCCATCTTTCTTTAACTTTGGAGCACTTTAAAAATATGTTTTGTCTTCTTGGTTGCCAAAAAGCAAGTGTGAAACAACCTACGATTCTTCCACCTTTTATACCCTCCTTTAATGTACATTTAAATGTACATGTAAATTGTCCAATAACATGCATTTATACACTATTGTTTAAATATACATTCATTTGGTTACAAACAGGTTTGCTATATTTTACACCCAATGACCTCTGGACTATACACCAGTTGTTAAATGTGTTTATAGTGAGTTTAATACAGATGTTGATTGAAAAATACACTAACAAATACAATCTGTAAAATATCTACCATAGGATTTTGACATAGAGTTGGTAGATAACACATAACTTACAAATCTTCTTAACATTTTGTGCAATGTGAATTCATAACACTTTTGAAATAATGACTTTTCAATTGTGTATAAAAAAAATTATTAACAATATAAGCATGAGAGCATTTTCCTAACAGTATAATTCAGTGGATGTTAAATGTGCATTTAAATGTACATTTAAATGTACATTAAAGGAAGGTATAAAATGTGTGTGTGTGGGGGGGGGGGGGGGGGGGATCTTATGCTGTTTCACACTTGCCTTTTGGGAAACAAGAAGACAAGACATATTTTCACAGCTTTCCAGTTGATAAGAGATGATAGAAGAAAAAGATGAAGAGAGCCATTGAAGAGTACAGTGAGACAGAGAGTGAAGTAGATAACCAGAAACAGAGAGTAGAATCAGCAAGGGATATATACACCATCAACCCTCTCCTACAAAGAACATCAAGAAAATTCCATTTCAAATCCCATATGTGTAGATAATCAGAAGAATCCATTTGTCATCCTTGGAAAAGTATTTGAAAGTATGGTAGAAGATATTAAAGAAGAGTGTGTAAAAGAAAACAACAGTCCAATATCAGTTAACCACCCAGGATTAGACATGGGTATATTTATCCCATTTACTAAGACTTCAGTTATCACTGGTAACATCATATTGGATGAAATAGAAAAAGTTGTACAATCAAATGCTAACTTTACTATCCATGATAGGCAGTTATCTTTAGAAATAACACACACTTCTCTACCACAAGGGTCTGGACGACATGCACCAATTCCATTTGCATCTGTTGATAAAATGGTTGGAACCAAGAAAAAAAGTATTATTGAAATTAAACATGTTAATGATTCAATGTGTCTCGCACGGGCCATTAGTGGGAAAGTGTCATGTTGATAGAAACAATTCAGAACTTTGGCAAAAGAAATGGAAAACTATTAGATGTTCTGATAGACTGACACAGGAGCGGGAAGCTAAGGCATTGATGGACAAAGCAGGTCTTTTTATATTCCTTGTGGATATGAAGAATATTATAAAATACAAGACCTGTTTTACCCAGAGTTTGTTATCAAAATTCATCCACAGTATGCAAAAAGTGAATTTTTATTCAACCCACCAAATACCACCACTGATAGTAAAGTTATTCATATTTACCACCATAACCAGCATTTTGATATCACTACTACAATTACAGGGCTTTTAGGATGTCACTACTATTGTGAATTTTGTAGTAAATGATGCAACCAAAGAGAATGTCACATGTACCCTCTTGGTTGTTTTTGCTATGCTCCAACAAAATGTATTCCTGAACACCCCGTCACCTGTTACAGTTGCAATAGACAATTTGGAAGTTTATCATGCCATAACCACCACAAAGGGAAAGGAAGAAAAAACAATTTGTCAATTACTTCAAAAATGTAAACAATCCATTAATATATCCAACAAAAGGAAAACACATTTGTGAAGGACTCAAAAAATGTAAATATTGTCAACAAGTAGTTAATTCTGAACACCAATGTTTCATTCTAAAATACACTTCACCCGAGGATGAAAAACTACCAAGTATTCCATTTGAATTTCAAACCACATAAGACACTGGAGTAAATATCCCAAATTTCCGTGTTGCTCATCGTGCATGTGGGGAATGTATTTGCAAACCTATAGATCAAGAATGTATTTTCTGTGACAAATTTGGACAATGACAATCAATTTTTAAAGGGGGATCTACTTTGTCAGATTTATGTGATTGGCTTTTCAGTAATGAACATAAATGGACAACAGCTATTGCTCACAATTTAAGAGGTTTCGATGGACAATTTATTTTAAGACACCTCATTGAAAATGGTACATAAACTCCTGATTTATTATGAATGGGAACAAAATTATTTCACTTAGAGCTTATGGTATTAGAGTTATTGATTCTTTAAATTTTCTTTCAATGAGATTGGCACAATTTCCTAAAACATTTGGCTTGACAGAATTAGCAAAAGATTATTTCCCCATTTGGCAAACACATAAGCTTGTCAAATTTATATTTGTCCTTATTCAGATTCAAAATTTATATGCCAGATTCTATGTCTCCATCAGATAGGGAAGATTTTATCAAGTGGTACAACCCAAAATTGACTAGTAATGCCAAATTTAATTTTCAGAAAGAAATGGAACTATGCTGTAAATCAGATGTGGAGATCTTGCGTAGGGGGTGTGGGGAATTCAAACAAAAAATTATAGATAGTGATGGATAAACATAAACAAGATCTTGAACAACTTGCAAATCCGAGAGCAGATCTTGCAACAAAATTAAATATTTTTTAAAACCAGGAGGTCATGGATTTTTTGGTGGTGTTATCATTCGTAATTTAATTCATTCGTAATTTAATTCAATGGGATGGTCATAAGAAAAGTAGGTCATTCTATTCACCATTCAAAAAACAAAGAGTAAGAAAGTAAGAAACAAAAGCCACCTAAAAGGAAATGAAAATCCCCTGAGAAAAAAGCAAAAAACTCATCAAGTATAGAGAGATAAAAAATCAACGAAAGGTAGGACCTAAATGCATGTACACAAATTTTGAAATTGCACCTCATAATTCTCCAATTACCAAGTATACAAAAATAAAAGCATTACTTGTGAAAAATCTTTAAAAACAAAGAAAAGTATCACAACTTAAGTTAATACATGCAGTGTCAATAACAAAAGATGGTGTCAAAAATCATGAACCAATGTATTCCCTACAAAATACAGAGCATGTACTACTAAAAGAAAAGATTCCCACAATGGCACGTTTTACAGCTGTGAATACACCTAAACCTGTTAAAGAGATAAGGTCTTACATTAAGTGAAAATGTTTTAATAAATAAAGTGCACTCTTTGGACATGTATAACTAAACATTTTGTTTTAATAAGTCATTTAATCATTGCATTCTATAAGAGCAAGATGGTGAGACAAAATAAGAAACAAACTTGTAAAGTTCCTTTACTTAAAAAACCTGGTGGAATATTGATGGGTTTAAGTCAAACTCCTCCAGCACTTCAAAAACAAATTATGAAAAATGCACCTAAAAAGTTAATTGTGTGTCAGAATGTTGTCATAATCTTTTAAAGGACAACATACATCTAACACCAAGTCAGAAACAAAAATTACATCCAAAGCATCAGGAACTACAAGCACTCACTAGTAAATCAATTACTCTTAACCCTTTACCCAACGAATCGCCCGCATCCGCCCACGTAATATGCAAATTCAGCAGTTGAAAAAATATTATTTTTCAAAAAATTTCAACAAAACCATATCATGTGACCCCTCGTTGGAACGAGCTCGTCGAGCTCGTTCCAACGAGGGGTCACATGATATGTTTTTGTTGAAATTTTTTTAAAAATTTGAAAAAATGATATTTAAAATAATAAATTTTGATATCGTCTGCGTTGGGTAAAGGTTTAAAAAGATAAAGACAAATTTTAAATCAAAATGGTGTTTTATTTTACCATTACTTGGTTTACTTGGACCCGCTGTAGGACTTAATAAATTACTGAGAAAAATATGAAAAAATGGTTATTGTACCTTATCAAATGTTAGAAGATATGCAATGTTTTGGAAATGAAAAATCTCAAAGACCTAGATTACCCCCAAAATCCTCGAATTACAAATATAGCACAACTTCAAAATGATTTATCATCTCTGTTATTAAATTCAGAGTTGTCTGAAAGTGAGAAAGAACAAAAGTATGGAGAAACTTTACAAAAATTTGAAATGTAACATAAGAAGGCATTACAACCAACATTGGTTCCTTAGCCTTAGTCAGGAGTATCATAAGAAGGCATTACAACCAACATTGGTTCCTTTGCCTTAGTCAGGAGTAACATAAGAAGGCATTACAACCAACATTGATTCCATTGTCTGAGTCAGGAGTAAAATAAGAAGGCATTACAACCAACATTGGTTCCATTGTCTGAGTCAGGAGTAACATAAGAAGGCATTACAACCAACATTGATTCCATTGTCTGAGTCAGGAGTAACATAAGAAGGCATTACAACCAACATTGATTCCATTGTCTGAGTAAGGAGAAAAATCAATTTTTACGAGATGGTATTATAGAAAGTGACCCTGTTACAATGCGATGAAAAGCAACTTCATTATTATCTGCTTTATCATCTCATTCACACATGAGTTCGGATGATCAAGGTGTATTTAATTATGATGGAGAAGTCATAAAAGATTCCAATATCATCGATTTAGTCAATGATGTTCTTAGACACTGAAATGGTTTTAAACCGGGTGGATGAGAAATGTTTAGTTCTGGATTAAAAGATATAAATATATATTTTGTTGGAAATCATGAACGTTGGTTATGGATGAATAAACAACGTTTACCCGAACCCAGTAAATATCAAAGCTTTTAAGAAGGTAGTTGGTTTGAAACTCCTCAATCATCGCCTCCAAAATGTAAAGTTTGTTGAGGTCACAGAGTACAGTGGGGTGAAGAAACACCAAAGTCAGCACTAAAGCGTAAACTGACAAAACGTAGATTATCTGAAAAATGGGAGGCTTATTGAATGATTTATTAACTGATATTACAATACAAAACATCCTGATGGTTATGGGGGTATACAAAAATTGTACAAAGCAGCTCATAGTGATCAAGTGAAAAAAGGGTTGAAAGGAGAATGAACCAATACTTTACATAAACCCATCTGTAAAAAGTTTTCAAAATGTAAGACTACATGGGTGGTATTGATCATCATTGGCAAATTGAATTAGCAGACTTACAAAGTTTACAATCTTACAATGACCATTTTCGTTATATAGTTTGTATTATGGATGTGTTTTCCAAATATGCATGGGTATTACCCATTCACAATAAATCGGGACAGATATTAACAAAGTATTTTGAAAACGTCTGGACATAAACCATTATCATTACAATCTGATAAAGGTTCTGAATTTAAAAATAAAGATTTATAAATGTTTTTAAAGAAACAAAACAATCATTCCTTCACAACAGAAATTCCGGAAAAAAAAGCAAGTGTTGCTGGACGTTTTCAGTATACATTGAAAACACGAATGTGGAATTATTTTACTCACAAACGTTCATTAAGGTACATTGATGTGTTGGAAAATTTAGTTGATGGTTATATTCATAGTTTCCATCGTAGTATTTAGAGAACTCCTGCTTCAGTATCATTAGAAAATGAAGTAGAAGAATCTGAACATTTGTATGGTAAAAATCTAAAAAGGAAAAAATACATTTTAAAGATGGTAATATAGTACATATTAATAAAACCAAACATTCATTTGAAAAAGGCTATTTACCAAATTGGACAAAAGAGTTATTAAACAATTAATTTGTTTTACATAACACTTCTGAGTGACAGTTCTACGAATTTGTTTCCACATAATACACAATGTTGTTTTCAAGCAAAATCATATCAACCTGTTTATATTGATAAAGAACATTGGGAAGTGGGATTAGTTGAAGTAATTTTACCTTCTGAGGCAAAAATATATCAGATGAAGAATCACATTTTATAATCATTGTGACAAACTCAATTTCGAATTGTATTGATAAAATGAGAGTTAAACATACATTACACAAAGGTATTGCTGTTGTTGAATAAAGTATATTATCGGGTGCATATGCAAATGGTGGACGTGTCACTGAGGCAATACAATCCGAAATTGAAGAAAAACTTGGGGGGACTTGAAAGGAATTTGATTTGGCATTTAACCCTTTGAGACTTTAATTATCCTGATGTTTAACCCTTTACCTAACCTGAAAAGCAGACGACTCTTGCAAAATAAATTCTTGAATAACTAATTTTTTTTCATTTTTTGTCTCAAAAACATAGGTTATGACCACTCGTTGGAACGAGCTCGACGAGCTCGTTCCAACGAGGGGTCATAACCTAGGTTTTTGAGACAAAAAATGAAAAAAATAATGAAAATTAATTGGCCGTTTTTGAGAATAGCGCTGGCCGGTTTTGGCCGTTACGTTGGGTAAAGGGTTAAACTTCACTGGGAATTCAGTTTCTTCAATGTTTTTCAAAATGTGACGTCAAGCGTCAGGAAGTACAAATAACAAGATATTTTTCACATTAGTGATTATCTGATTGAGGGGTAGATTATTTTTGGTTGTCTGAATTTGTTATTCAAAACTTGTTTTAATACAAATTATTGGAGAGTACCCACAAGCACTCTCCAATACTTTGCAATAAAACAAATATATTTAAACAAAATATTATTTGAGTTTGACTGAATATGAAATATGAGCAGGGGAAGTGTTGACTTTTGCTCTATTATCCTCAGTTTTTTTGAAAGCCCTGATAGTGGCTTCTAGCACTCAACCAGTTAAGTAGTCTTGACAGCAGGATTATATTAGTATTTTAAGCTGCCATAACATTTGGCTCAATGGTTATCACTGAGCACTATTTGCGAGAAAATAGGAATTGAGGTTAAAACTTTTAAAAAATCAAAAAATAATAAAAACAAATGACCACAAAGTATCAATGCGCTGTTTGATTTCATACATCATAAGATGCACACACGTATCAGTGCTGTTTTATTTTGTACGTCATAAGACATACAAAAGTATAAAAGGGTTAATCTTGGTTATTCATCTCGTCAATCACATGTAAAATTGTATCAAGTAATATAGGAGGAGTTGGACTTGAATTGAAGGAAAGTTTGGAGAAAAAAATTGGGATGTAAAGATATCCTGTCATTTTTGCTAACACAGCAAAAGGTGCATTTAAATATAATATGGACTTAAATGTGGATTTCAGTCAAATCTTTAGTTGTTCTGACATACTAGATTATACATTTCTTGGTGATTTTGAAGCACCAATACTATGTGTGATACCTATTAATTCACATAAAGAGTCTCTACAGACTCATATAGAATTTGATGATGTACATTATGTACCAAATCTTATTTTGATCAGATCAGTATAAATCTAAATGGGAACACAGGTAACCCCATTTTGTTTACAAGTGGCAAGACAGTTGTCAAGTTGCATTTTCGACAGAGACATAAATTAAATTTGCAAAAAAAAATGACACCAGTATATAAAGGTGTACCACAGCAATATGGATATGGATTAGGGTCTGATTTTCACAGAGCAATAAGAACAGCTACACAATTTATAAAACCAATTGCAAAAAAATCATTTCGAGCTATAAAGAGAGAAGGATTAAAACCTGGTTTAGAAATAGCAAATACATTTATTAAAAAACGTCAAGCACCTAAAGAAATTTTATTAACTCATGGAAAAGATCTTTTGAAATCTGTTGGTGAATCTGCTTTAGGTATAAAACGAAACAAACAAGAACCAAACGTCAGTCTTTGATTTGTTCTCATAGAGGCTAGACACATAAAAGACAAGCTTATTCAAAATGAAACTCAAGACCACTTGATATATTTGATTAAATCATGATGTTACACCGATGTTACACGAACATTTTGGTTGTAGTTTTGATCCAGATAATGGTTCACCAACGTCAAGTGGGATAGAAAATATTGGTGAAATCAGGAATTTTCTATTGCATCTTTAAATAATTCTTCACCAATAGAATTCCTAGACAAACAACCAAGTGGTTAGATCTTGCAGCATCTACACTTGAAGTTCAATTTAAAATTACAAATGAAGATGGGAGTGAATTGTGTGGAGATA
Source organism: Pictodentalium vernedei (assembly GCA_031216915.1). Classification (NCBI taxonomy): domain Eukaryota; kingdom Metazoa; phylum Mollusca; class Scaphopoda; order Dentaliida; family Dentaliidae; genus Pictodentalium; species Pictodentalium vernedei. The sequence continues at coordinate 577,822,382 of CM062294.1, forward strand.
CACAAATTTCTTCTATCAATAATTTTTTTCATACCATGTTCAGTAGATTTGATGTTATACTGAACGGCATTCTGATAAAAATCAATATGGATATGCCGATGGGTTAGAGCTAAAACCATGTGTCTCCATTTTCCACAGTTTTTCAGCAGAGCAAATTTTAACTTCATCACCTGTTTCCTTTTTAATTGCATTGGGTTGGATAAATTCAAATTTACAGTCATAAATATTAGTAAATACTTGATAACAATATAAAAGTGCATTTCCAAAACAGTTTACATAAATCCAATTAAAGTCTCCCCAATTAGACATGTGTCAGATAAGCGGTTTTATCAATGCAGAACCTGCCACCGTCCCCAGTAATGGAATGGCAGAGTGAAGTATTTCAAGCTGATGTAATCTGGCAGAGCTTGTGGGTGTATCACATTACGACCATGTGAAGTGTAAAATGAATGTGTCTAATGATAGAGGCTTATTGCAGATTACTCATACCAGATGTTAGAGGAATTCCCAAAGTAATAATCTGTTAACTGTAAGTAAAATTGATTTTACTATGAGAGAAATATTCACCCCATAATAGACAGAAATGGTAAAAACAACTATGTATGGTTACTCTCTCTTAGCAGGACTGATTTGGTAAGATGGAGAGATAAATGGTTAATATTCTGGTCATATATTATGAAAGTGACCACATACAAGTCAGCAGATTAGACCAAACATTTTTCTGTATTAGAGGACAACAAAAAACAAATATACAAAATTTCTTCAGATACCTGGTTTTAGCTCTAACCCACCGATGTATGTTTTCCGAGGATTTTTTGGAAAATCTGTTAAGCTATTCTAAAGATGTGAAAAAAAACATCTCGCTGCTAGTGAAATGTGGTATGCAGATATTCCTGGACACCACACCAAAATGGCAAAAGCTAACCTAACAAAAGTTTGACTGAACGAGCCAAATTGGTGGTAGCAGCAAAAATGTACAACTAAGAGTTGAAGTACATTTAGATCTATTTGTGCAAGACAAGTATTTACCAAATGGTGTAGAATTGAGAATTAAACTACATCATGCTCCAACTAAATTTTGTTTGTTTGGTAATGAAAATGGTAAAATAGAAATCCAAAAGGCCATATTCAGAATATCTGCATTGGATTTATTTCCAAAATTTGTGAATGATCTTAAGGCACAAATAGAAAGAACAAATTATAAAATGCCCAAAAGACATAGTGAAATTAAAACTTTTACTGTTGGAAGTGGTCTTCATTCAAAAATAGAAGACTATCTGTTTCACAAACAGATGCCAAACGAATTAATCTTGGTTTAGTTACTTATCTAGATATAAACTGAGATATTGGCACTACTCCATTTAATTTTCAACATTTCAATTTGAATAAGTTGGAAATCACAATAGATGGACATTTTCTTAACCCTTCACCCAACGAATCGGCCTCATCCGCCCGCGTAATATGCAAATTCAGCAGTTGAAAAAATATTATTTTTCAAAAAATTTCAACAAAACCATATCATGTGACCCCTCGTTGGAACGAGCTCATCGAGCTCGTTCTAACGAGGGGTCACATGATATGGTGTTGTTGAAATTGTTTGAAAAATTTGAAAAAAATGAAATTTAAAATAATAAATTTTGATATCGTCTGCGTTGGGTAAAGGGTTAAAGCACGTCCCTTTGAACTGAATTTCGAAGGTGAACTTTATCTCCATTCTTATGTATCATTATTGGAAGCTGTCGGCTATTTTGGACAAAATCAAACATTTGATGTATCTTTGCAGGATTATGCAAAAGGGTATACCGTTTGGGGTTGATTTGACACCTGACCAATCAAGTAGTGGGCCATTGGCTCACCCCATAAATAATGGCAATCTTATATTCGAACTTCAGTTTGCTCAAGCTCTTTCAGACGTGATCAACGTTGTTGTCTATGATGAATTTGATAGTGAGATAGGAATCAACAAATTCAGAGAAGTGATATTTGACTATTAACAATGAGTAAATGTGAACATTGCAAGATGTGCCAGTAAATGAGAAAAAGAATAGAAATGTTGAAGACAGAGAAGACGTTTAATGAAAGACTGTTTATTACATTATTTAAAGAAATTCTTGTGAGTGACGTGACACCTCTGATAACAGAAAAAATGGAAGCACTGAGTTGATTAAAAGTACAACTTCATAAAAGCCCTTTCAGGGCTAAGCAAAAAGATGGAAACCACTCAACTACAATATATTCTGGACAATTCTCAAAGGTTATCATCCTTAAATAGAAAAGTGTGTTCAAGAGACTTATTACCAAAACAAAAGTTTAAACACAGAAAAGCTATTTTGTGAACACAGAATCATCAAGAGAACCAGGAGAACATCGGGTAGTAGCATATTTGCAATACAATCATTCAGCCATCTACTTTGATTCATATGATTTACCACCAATAGATAAAGACACACACAATTTCAAAGTGAAAAATACAGATTCATGGACTATTAACATAATGAGACTACAAAGTGATCGTACTGTGGTGTGTGGTATGTACTGTATATTTGCTTTAGATCACCTTGCAAGAGGATATGATTTAAAGACAGTTCTTACTATCAAATTCGATCCACAAAATTTCCAAGAGTGTTCGGCGATGGTTTGAGCAAACTTGTAGACATTATTTGAAATAACTGTAATAATAAATATCAGGTGTCAAAACATTTTTACATTTATGACTTTTTAGTTTTTTAAGTTTTGTTTCTCTAAAGAATCCACCCCAATTTTTGTTATATAATTTTTGCCAGATATTTGTGTTACAGAGAAAGTTTTGTTAGTTATTTTTATATTTGTTACAAAATCAGATAACTTGAGTGATACCAGTTTCTTATTTGAGTCCCAAGATTTTTTCGAAAATCTTGGGTGTCAAATAAAACTACCATAAGAAAAAATCTCGATGTACAACGTTTTTCTTCAGATAGGCAAACTCAGATCACGGTGTACATATGTTCAGTTCATGACTTTATAATGAATCAACTTTAAATAACTTTTTGCTTTTTGTTAAAACGTCAGAGCAGCAGGGAGGGTGAGCATACCAATTTCGACAGCTTGATGATATGATATACATGTATGATATATATGTATACAGTAGTTGCCAAAACAGAATATCATGGGGGTCGCTTGGTATTACCAACATTAAGTCCTTTTTATGAGAGGTGCGACAATCTCATTCGACCTGGGAAGGGCAGTCGTCTCGCCATTTTGAAGTCTTGTCTCAAACATACATACTATGGATACCCAGGCATTTAGTTTCAATAGTGTTGCAAAATACAAGACCGGCGGGGTGTTCTCGTCCAAAGACACAGCGAAGCAACTAATAAAACCCAGCATCCGGGTCCGGGCCGCGTCACACGCATATTTCCAAGAGCATTATCCTGATGTGGTCCAGAAGTACCGGCTGCCACTTGTCGAATCTGACAAGCTAGTACAGACATGGCTTAGCAATCCAATGCAGTTCTGGCAGAACCAGCTACATTTCGCCATCTGGTGTGTAACGACAGGCTCTGGCGTGTCCATACAAGATCACCTAAGCGCCTCACACCCCTTTATTAAGTCCTTACACGAGTTCTATGTGTACTACCAGGTTTGCAGGATCCTCAGCGAGCTAAAGACTGCACTGCCCCAGGATCAAGCTTGGAATGCGTCCAATAACTCATATGACCGGAGGGCATATGAGCGAATCTGTGGTGAGTTTGATGTATCCCCACACACCGACTGGTGCGTCAAAGTCTCAATCCATGGCATGGGGCGGGTGTACAGCTACTGGACAAACCATGGCCCTCACCCCTTAGCTGATCCTGACTACGACCCTACTAGCATGTCATTCACACACCGGACATCCAACGAGTTCGTCCACGTCGATTTCATCAAACAAGATGCCCGAAACGCATATAGCGCGTGGAACACATTCATACTGGATAAATCTCAGGGGTTTACGCGGCCCGGCGTTGAATACTTAAAAGACAGTATCAGGACCTACGTGTGGGCAGCCTTGGGGGCACAGGCCCAGACACGGACACGCATTATCGCCGATGCACAACATCAAGGAACGACCTTCGATGCGCAGAAGCAGTTACTTTCAAACGTTGAGGATACCATCTCAACTTTACATGACCCTCCACTTGATACCACTGGATTAGAGCACAGAATCAGAGAGCTTTGTGGACTCGACAGGGTAATGCAGACAACCCGTGGTGAGCTGATAAACAATTTGGCTAAACTGTCCGAACTTGATGAGCACATCGCTACGGAGAAGCGCAAACCGGACACTGGAGGCGTTGATGAGTCAATCAGGCGCCGAATTGCAGAACGTCTGCGTAACCTGAAAGATGAGCGAGCTTCACGCCTGGAGGCGGCCGCAACGAATAGAGAGGCTCTTCGATCCCAAATCAATCGAATCGGAGAGACGATCAATCGGATCCTCAATGAGGACACGACACTCGCTGAGCGCATTCGCACCCTCTTCCGGAAACAAGGGATTACGATCGCATCTATCCTCACAGTGATTGGGATGGCAATCTCGACCCTAGTACTTGCGCTGACCGGCGGGGCTGGAAGTACCCCGATCCACCATCATCTGATAAGGGCGGCCTCAAAAAGGTAGTAAAAACAGGGCCTTGGGCGTATGCTAGCCAAGCTGGCGGGGAAGGCTGCGGCTGCACTACCTGGAATTATAGGCTCTGTTGTTTCGTGGGTATTAAACCAACTCGCTAACGGGGCTGGTTGGCTGAAAATCTATGGGCTGTGGTCCTTGCTCCTGGAGGGCTGCTTCTCGTGGCCGCTCGCGACTAGTTAACGAAGTAACCATAGTACCAGTAGCCCGACCGCGACCCCACCCACGACGAGGGCGGCTATTTCTTCCTTATGCTGGGGTGTCTTTGACAGTTCCTTGCTCCCTGCAACCTGCAGCTCGACCGGCTTGTCTCGTTCCTTTTGGAACGATTTCGGCTTGACTAGCCCCCATCTCGTGTGTGAGCGTCGGTGGTGGAGTGGGTGTTGTGTTTACATCCGTATTCACTCCCCGGATCCGGGTTGTGATGGCGATAACAATCTCGATGTTATACCCCACCACATGACCTATACGGAGCAGCATATCACTTGGGGCCATGTAGAGTCCAATCCCAAAGACAAAGTCGGGATCGGACTCAACTTATATTAAACCCAGACGGAGTGCATATCCACACTATCATGGATTGCGACGAAATCATTAACCATCTGCTGGAAGAACAAGGTACTGTGCCGCAGGCAGTCAATACAGAAGACAAGATGGCAGTGGATCCTGCTTCAGTTGCAGCGCAACATCCGAAGGAACAAAGGGCCGATGGGACCAAACGCGAAAGGCTAGCTGCGATAGCTTCCAGTGGGCAGGCTAAGCAATATATATGGGAAAAAACCTCAATCTATGTTCGATATGAGGCACGGCTCGGCGCAGCAATGACAAAAACTCTGGGGATGGCCGCACTACAACTGTATGCAAGGGAGGTCAGCATGTTTCGTCCCATACCTCCGGAGAACCAACCAAAGTTGGTTGCTGACCTTGAGGTAGATCCATTTGTTGGGCACGCGCTAAGCAGTGCCACGTGTGTGCTATATCATCGGTATGGCATGTACTTAGCACCGCTAACCGCGGCGCTAACCACTGCTAAACAATATCGATTTGGACATACCTGCCCTCTTACAATTCAAGACGATGTCATCGACGACAGAGCCAAACATATCGACGGAGCCAGACCTGCCGACAGTTGTTACGCAACAAGCTGAGAGAGTGATAGCTGTGTCAACCATTGGGTCGCCTGTTGTTCCCGCACAGTAGCGACAGAAAGACCCTAAAACCTGTCACTGGGAGGGCACGAGCTGCCGCCCGGAATGCAAAACAACAAAAAGCCTTGGTCGAATTGCGAGAAGAGAAGGCCAATCTCCATAGAATGGCCATAAACAATGCAACCCAAGCGGTTGGTGTTCCTTCCGAACGGGAACAACACCAGCAAGGGATTTCGATGCATCACGAATGCAGTTCATTGGACAAATATTCCCCATCGATTGCTGGGGCTGTTGGATTGGCTAGCTTGGCATTATGGTTTTTGCAGAGCAAAAGGAAGACAACCTGTCCAATGCTCATCAGGTCAACCGAGCCGCACCTCCGGACAAGCAGTTTGAGGTATCTAAAGACCCATTACATATGGAGTAATCATGTCTCCAGCCGATGGAAAGATGCAAGTCAACGCTGCCTATCACAGCGCCGTAGTCTCTGCCCTAGCAATAGGGTACGCCCGTTTAGGTAAGATGGCAACGAAGGGTGCCACCCCTAAACTTGACTTCACCGACTATGAATTCGGGATGGTAGTCCTTGACGTGGGGCTGGCGATGGCAACCAACGACATGCTAATTGAACAAGGAATCATTCCACCAAATATTATGAAATAACAAGATGGCCTCGATCGCAATGCTAGTTGGGACCTTCTCTGGTAGTAACTACCTCTTCTCCATGTTTCGGGATAATGAGGCTGGTGAGGAACGTGCACGACATGACAAAGCTTCTCCATGTTTCGGGATAATGAGGCTGGTGAGGAACGTGCACGGCATGACAAAGCATCTCCATGTTTCGGGATAATGAGGCTGGTGAGGAACGTGCACGGCATGACAAAGCTTCTCCATGTTTCGGGATAATGAGGCTGGTGAGGAACGTTCACGACATGACAAAGCTTCTCCATGTTTTGGGATAATGAGGCTGGTGAGGAACGTGCACCTCATGGCAAAGCTTCTCCATGTTTCGGGATAATGAGGCTGGTGAGGAACGTGCACGGCATGACAAAGCTTCTCCATGTTTCGGGATAATGAGGCTGGTGAGGAACGTGCACGACATGACAAAGCTTCTCCATGTTTCGGGATAATGAGGCTGGTGAGGAACGTGCACAACATGACAAAGTTTCTCCATGTTTCGGGATAATGAGGCTGGTGAGGAACGTGCACGACATGACAAATCCATAGAAAAGCTCCGGACAGCTCAGGCAGCATGGCCCCATAAGAGAACAGAACACCTCGATTGGATTAACGAAGAACTACATCGCAAAGGTCATGCATTACGCACATTCCAGGATGTCGATGCTGCAATTCGCGAGTATGCACGGCTAACTGGGAACAATTTAAACAATCGTGGCCCAGAACCGCAACTGGAAGACTTTTACACACCACCAGCCGACCAAAAAGACCGCGAGGTTGCCTTTGTTATCCTGGGGATGGCTGCGATGAGCCCGGTGGCCTACAAACTCGCCAAGTAAATGTGTTCCTTCGGAACTGCAGCTGTGCTGCCCGCCGTTGTAACGGAGATGAAAAAAACAGTAACGGTGTCTAGAAAAGCTGGGGTTTTTTGTTGCTGCGCCTCGCCTAGCTGCTAATCAATCCTTATTTGCACAGCTAATGCCCATGAGATGCTTACTAAGCATCAGCGGCGGGCGCGGTGGGCTCTTGTCTCAGTTGGCCAGTGGGTATCATGGGCATGCTCTGCCAGGTTAGTTCTTGGCGTATGAGTAGTAACATCTCGTTTTTGTGCCCTGCGAGTTCTCTCGGCGAGAAGTCTTGTGGATATCAAGCCGGAGTTGGTTAATTTTCTCTTCTTCTGCGAGTATATGATTGAATTCCTCGTTTGAGTCTCAAAACACAAATTCAAAATTTTCTCCACAGCTTCTTGTAAGTCCAGTCACACGCTGAAATTACTCACTTTTTACTTTGACCCACTTGTGCCCGTTGAATGCTCATTACAAAATGAACGGTAAAAGCTCCATAGCGACGATATGAGACCATAAATCTCCAAAACTATGTGGCTCTGTAATTTTCATTAGCTAACCCGAATTGGCAAAGGGGATTACATAAAACTTTACATGCAACTTATAACATGGTTCCATCACACTGACCTCGGGGCCATAGCACCCCAACATCGTGTTGGGGTGCTGTGGTCTCGTGGTTATTGTGATGGAACCATGAATCTTCAAAGGGGATTGCTTACAACTTTATATGCAACTTATAGTCTGGCTCCATTACGACGACAAGAGGACATAATGACCAAAAACACCGCGTGGCTAATTATTTGTTTATGCTGTCGATACGTCTTCAAGGTGATGTATAAACATGACCTGATGACCTAAACCACAGATAGTTTTGAGCAAGGACGTATGTTTTGTCGTAGTCACTGTTCTATTATGCCTGGAGACTGACAGTTTAGCGTAGCCATATTATGTGCTACTTTTGTTCATCGAGATGGTTTGATTTCTTTTATCTTTGACAGATTATTGTTTATTGTTTACGACTTCTTCAGATTGTAGTGACCCAGTCACCTGTATAAGCTTCGCACGCTTATTTTCCTGCCACTGACAAGGTCGTGATCACAAGTGACAATCAAATTCCACTTCTTGTGTCAGATTCAGATTCAGATTCAGATTCTTTATTCACGGTACACATACATGTAAAATGGTTACAAATAAACATATTGCACAAATGTAATGTGAAGTATACCGTAGGAAGTGGCATAGCCAGATTGGCTGTCTACCTGCCACCCCCTGGAAGAAGATGGGGTGATTGCAAACACACTGTGACTGAAATAATGAACTGAGAGCCAATTATGTGACACATGATGGAGAATGACGATCGAATCATTACTTTTCTGATATTAGAGTATTAGTGTTTCATTTTCGCCAGCGGAAAGACGGTGATTCAAGGTAGGCAAGAAGCAACCTGCCTATAGGACTCCCTCCACTACTTACCATAACACATGAGGGCGGCAACAAGTCCCATCGCGAATTTCGTATCGTTTAGACTGCGACAAGGAGGTTGGTCATGATGTTTGGGTGTGGTGTCTACGTTAGCCGCATCATCATCGTAGGATGACGAATGTTATTGATTTATTTGTGTAGAATTTTATTTGCAAGTTCTTACTTATATCCATATAGTATTTTACATAGCACCACTGTAAGGAGGAAGCGCGGCAGGTTGCACAAGACGAGGATTCCAGATTTAGACGCGGACCACGACTTTGACAATTTACGAAGTTTACGAAGTGCAATCAGGGCAGTAGGGATTGTTGCAGCTGACATAACTGGAATATGAGGAAATGAATGTGGAAGTTAGCTTGTTCTTAAGCATGCTTCTGTCGCTAATATTCCGAGGTGTGTCGTCCAGAGCATTCCATAGTTTCGGGAAGGAGTATAAAGGAAATTTATCCAGAGTTTGGGTCCGTGTTTTTTCTATGTATAGGAGGCCTGACTGTCTAGTTCTCCTACCAGATGGATTGTCAGTAATTTTAAATATATCATTGAAAGACACCGGTAATCTGCCGTTCTGCCAGTCAAACACGAACAGTAGTGCATGTAGCCTAAACAAATCATCAACCTTGAGTATTTGGTTTTCTTTAAACAGGGGATCTGTATGAGAATTGTACTTTTTGTTATTAATTATTCGTATTGAACGTTTTTGCAGGACAGCTAGTTTTTTGATAGCTCTTGAGTTGCCCCATGCCTGGATTCCGTATACCAAATGGCTATGTATGAGGGCGTAATACAAAGTTTTCATAGCTCCGTGGGGGAGGATATTTTTAACTTTGTTTAGACTATAGTTTGCGCGTGCTATTTTCGAGCATAATCGGGATATGTGAGCCTTGTAGGATAAATGTTCATCAATGCTAATTCCCAAGAATTTAACAGATTTTTCTGTTTCGGTGGCCCCAACTTTGTTAATGTTTTGGTTATTTATTTTTACCTCTTGACAAAGATTATTGTTCCTACCTTTATTTGGATTAAGTATGATGTACGAGGTTTTCTTAGCATTCAGCATTAACTGGTTCACAGAGCGCCATTCGAATAGTTTCTGGAGCTCGTCATTGAAATACGATGTAATGGGATTATTATCGGAGCCCGGGCAGTGTGCAGTGGTGTCATCGGCAAATGATAAAAGATTGAGTGATGTTGAGTTACTTATTCATTTATATATAAAAGAAAAAGAATAGGGCCTAAAATCGAGCCCTGTGGTACACCACAACTCTGTTTGGCTAAGTTCGATTTGTGTTCTCCGTACGTGACATATTGAGACCTGTTGGACAAGTAACTTCTAGACCAATTGTTAGTGACACCTCGGATGCCATATTTTTCCAGTTTACCTAATAGTATTTCGTGATTTATGGTGTCAAAAGCCTTTGACAAATCCAGGAACTGTGCTAAGGTGCTGTTTTTTTCTTCTTTATTATTTTCTATTGCAACGCTTTTAAGGAGCTGAAGAACTGGATGAATAGTACTATGTCGCTTTCGGAACCCATATTGGTGAGGGTATAAAATATTAAACCTATTGAGGAAACTCTCTAGCCTCACTTCCATGAGTTTTTCGATTACTTTTGAGAATACCTGAAGTATACTGATAGGTCTGTAATTTGTAAAGCTGTGCTCGTCACCCGCTTTAAATATGGGTATCACCTTCGCGATCTTCATCCTGTCTGGTACTTTGCCGTTTAGGAAAGAGTTGTTAATTACATGTGTTAGAGGATCCAATACTTCGGTTATCGTATGCTTAAGAAGACAGGTTGTGATGTCATCGCAGTCTTTAGATAATTTTGGCTTCATTTTATTTACTACTCGGTTGACTTCTGTGGGATTTGTGGGTATTAAATAGAGATTATTGGAGACATTGTTGTCCATGTAATCTGTGTAGGACTTATTAGTTTTCTGAATCTGTTCGGATGTGTTTTTTCCAATGTTGATAAAGAAATTGTTGAATTCTTCTGCGATGGCATGGGGCTCGCTTAACTCGATGTTGTCCTGGATGAAGAACGATGGTAATCTGGCTTCAGGTTTTCCTTTATTGATGGCTTCGTTTAAAATCTGCCACGTTCTTCGCATATTGTTTTTGTTTTCGTTTAGGATATCTCTATAATAGGTAGCTTTACATTGTTTTTTTACCTTGTTGAAGATTCTACAGTAGTTTTTATAGTTTTCTGAGTTCCTTTCGGTGGGAGCTTGGAGTTTTTTCTTGTAGAATTTTTCTTTGTTGTTGGAGGATATTACAAGCCCCCTTGTCATCCATGGCTGTTTTTTAATAAATGTTTTGTTCTGGCTAACACGTTTGAGAGGGAATGCTCTTTCATAGGCTTCCATATAGATGTTTAGAAAGGTTTCATATGACTCATTGGGACAATTCGACTGCATTACAGGATTAAAATCACTTTGCGAGATAAGTGTTTTAAATTCAACTATTCTTTCTGCATTTATTATTCTTTTTAGTGTAAAGTGTGGTGTATCTTTTGGTTTGGGTTTTTCCTCAATATAGAAAACACCAAAATGATCTGACACGTCAGATATGACTATTCCAGGTAATGCTGCTTGTGAAACATTATTAGAGAAGATATGATCTATCAGAGTAGCAGAACGACAGGTTACTCTCGTTGGCTTGGTGATATACGGCAGAAAGCCTTGACTGAACATGAGATTAACAAATTCTTCCGTTTTTGAGTGTGTAGTTGCTTTTAAAAGGTCCAGGTTAAGATCCCCCATAATATAAACTTTTTTTTATTTTCGGCATTTAAAACATTCGTTATTTCATTTAATTTTGATAAGAAAAGGTTGATGTCGGCTTTAGGAGGAGTGTTGGGTCTATAAATAACGCCAATAATTCTGGGTTGGTATTTATCTTTAATTTCAATAAACAGAGATTCGAAGACATGGGGAATAAAGAACGAAATATCATTGCGAACTCTGTAGGGTATTCCTTCTTTAATATATAGACCGACCCCTCCTCGACCATCATCATTCTCGTGTCTCATACGTTTAATAATCGGGGCATAGCCATCCAGACTGAACGACATCTCTGGGGGAAGTAGTGTTGTAGTGGACACACAAGTGTAGTTCTATTGATTCGTCAGCCAGACAATCAGTCTTCTAAATTTAACCACTTTCACTTCGCAATGTTCACGACTAAAGGCGGCACTTGAGTTAATACAGAAGGGAGTTGGGCGCAGTTATGGGGTCATTGAGACTCGTGGACTATTAGCATAGACTGATGAGCGACATTATCATTACAACAACACATCCTCCCTCCCCATATATGGGTGGAGTGCCGAAATTCTACCTCGGGAATATTGCGTGTTGTGTTGAGGCAAGTCTCAAGTTTGATCCCGAATCAGAGTGATCAAATGCTATAGCACATTTGGCTCTACGTTAGTGTTGCAGACCCCCCTTGAGTGGGGAAGGTATTGCCTGTTGTCATCAGCATTTTCCGTCTCGCGATATTCGCTCTCCAACTGTCCTTTTAGAAATTGTTAAGAAATTGTGTATCCAGCCCTCTATAGGTACTTCACCATTTAAGCACAATTCGTTAAAGAACTCGCCGCCTTGGAACCATTTTGTCCTGGATGTATTGTATTATAGAGTGTTCTATACTATAGTGCATTCTGTGGTGGAGGGCCCTCGGGGAAAAATGATTTCTAAAGGCGGCGAACCGTTTAAAGAACAAAATTCACTGCTATTTTTTGTACTATAGTGATAGAACGAACATGCACCACAGCTGCTATAGCATGTCGCATAACCGAATTAGGGCTGTCACGATTTTTGAATTTAGGAATCGATTAATCGTCGCAAATGATCGATTATAATCGATTAATCGTACATAGATGACCCCGTCCCCACATTTCCCTCTTTAAAGTCGTTAAAAATGAAGTTCAAGTCAGTGACCTTCCTCAAGTAAACAACGAAGACGATCCTCTTTTAGGTACATTCAAAAGTTTGATGTTCTGAACTTTTGAAAAGTCAGTGTAATTATCAAGACCGGTCGTCAGTTGCGAACTTCGCAACTGCCGACCGGTCTTGATTATTACTCTGACGGTTCAAAAGTTCAGAACATCAAACCTTTGAATGTTCCTAAAAGGCAAATGCTTCTAATGGCTTCTTGAGATTTAACGTCGACGTTCTTGACCCTTTGCCTTAAGAAACAATAGTTTTTTTCATTTTTTTTTAATTATTAAACGTCTAAAACCGGGTAAAATTTACCGATTCTTCGACAACGACAAATACTAATCGATTTCGTCGTGATCGATCAGCAATCGATTAATCGAATAATCGTGACAGCCCTAAACCGAATACCATGTTCGGTATGTTTCTTGTATAAAGTTATTGTCAGAATACTAAACATTTAAATTCCCAATATAATGGAGACTAGGCTATCCCTAGACCAGATTCAAGGAGATCACAGATATGACCTGGGAACAAATGTAAATAATATTCTAAACGAGGACGATGATTATGAATCGCCATACACTATACTAAATCATCGATGTGAATATTACACCAGAATATCACCTAAATAATCACATGCATCAAAAACCCGGTTGGTCTATTTTGAACTTGAATATACGTAGCCTAAATGCAAACTTAGATTCCCTGCGTGCTTTGGTACATACTTTACAAGAAAGCGGGTATACCTGCGACGTCATTGGTCTGACGGACGTATTCGACGTCCACAAACACTTCAATTACAATATAAGCGGCTATCATCCGATAGAATTTAACATACGCTCAGGCAACAGCCGTGGTCGTGGTGGCATTGGTCTATACATTGCCAAAAATATTCCTTATAGAGTAAGGAAAGACCTCTCGGATTTCACTGAACACGTCTGTGAGTCAATATTCGTCGAACTCTATCCCAACAATAAAGTAAAGTCACACATCATTGGATGCATATACAGACCAAACAGTGCCCCTTTCGCAGACATGGACAAATTCTGTGACAAATTTGCCTCAGCCCTAATAAATGACAGCACAAACAGGCACATTTAATGGGTGATTTTAATATTAACCTACTTAATGCACAAACCCATCTCAAAACTGGCCAATTCGTGGGAAGCTTATTCTCCAGCGGATATGTCCCGTTAATTACCAAACCGACAAACTAACGGATCATTCGGCCATACTAGCTGACAATATAGTGACAAACGACACAACGGAATCACGTAGTGGCATATTGCTAACTGACATATCTGATCACTTTGCAACATTCACCATAAAGTTCTCTCCACAGAAACGACGCAATGTGGGCAATATGTTCACTGAACGGCGCTGTTACAACCAAGCTAATATTGACTCATTTAAAGAGATGTTACTGACTAGTAATTTTGATTCAGTTCTAAATTCAACGTGTCCCAATACTGCATATAAACAGTTCCTCGATATTTTCAATCGCCATTTTCAGGAATGTTTCCCTCTTAAAAAAATCAAAATAAGCAAACGCACAAAACGATTACCGTGGATGACACTGGGCCTCCCAACCTCTTCAGCGAGAAAGAATAAATAAACTATGCAAAAATATATAATAGACTCAAACGAGTTTGTAAAAAAGCATACTACGAACAGTCTCTTGACAAAAATAAACATGATATGAAAAGAACCTGGGGACTTATAAGAGAACTCATACAAAAAAGTAAATCTTTACCTAGCCAGTGTTGGGTACTATCTATACCTAGCCAGTGTAGGGTATTATCTTTACCTAGCCAGTGTAGGGTATTATCTTTACCTAGCCAGTGTAGGGTATTATCTTTACCTAGCCAGTGTAGGGTATTATATTTACCTAGCCAGTGTAGGGTGTTATCTTTACCTAACCAGTGTAGGGTATTATATTTACCTAGTTAGTGTAGGGTATTATATTTACCTAGCCAGTGTAGAGTATTATATTTACCTAGCCAGTGTAGGGTATTATATTTACCTAGCTAGTGTAGGGTATTATATTTACCTAGCCAGTGTAGGGTATTATATTTACCTAGCTAGTGTAGGGTATTATATTTACCTAGCTAGTGTAGGGTATTATATTTACCTAGCCAGTGTAAGGTATTATATTTACCTAGCTAGTGTAGGGTATTATCTTTACCTAACCAGTGTAGGGTATTATCTTTACCTAGCCAGTGTAGGGTATTATCTTTACCTAACCAGTGTAGGGTATTATCTTTACCTTGCCAGTGTAGGGTATTATATTTACCTAGCCAGTTTAGAGTACTATCTTTACCTAACCAGTGTAGGGTATTATCTTTACCTAGCCAGTGTAGGGTATTACATTTACCTAGCCAGTGTAGGGTATTATCATTACCTAACCAGTGTAGGGTATTATCTTTACCTAGCCAGAGTAGGGTATTATCTTTACCTAGCCAGTGTAGGGTATTATCCTTACCTAACCAGTGTAGGGTTTTATCTTTACCTAGCCAGTGTAGGGTATTATATTTACCTAGCCAGTTTAGGGTATTATCTTTACCTAACCAGTGTAGGGTATTATCTTTACCTAGCCAGTGTAGGGTATTACATTTACCTGGCCAGTGCAGGGTATTATCTTTACCTATCCAGTGTAGGGTATTATCTTTACCTAGCTAGTGTAGGGCATTTGTTCACGGCGACGCCACGATTGACGACTTTAGCTAGCCAGTGTAGGGTATTATCTTTACCTAGCCAGTGTAGGGTATTATCTTTACCTAGCCAGTGTAGGGTATTTTCTTTACCTAGCCAGTGTAGGGTATTATCTTTACCTAGCAAATGTGGGGTATTTTCTTTACCTAGCCAGTGTAGGGTATTATCTTTACCTAGCAAATGTAGGGTATTATCTTTACCTAGCCAGTGTAGGGTATTATATTTACCTAGCCAGTGTAGGGTATTATCTTTACCTAGCCAGTGTAGGGTATTATATTTACCTAGCCAGTGTAGGGTATTATCTTTACCTAGCCAGTGTAGGGTATTATATTTACCTAGCCAGTGTAGGGTATTATCTTTACCTAGCCAGTGTAGGGTATTATCTTTACCTAGCCAGTGTAGGGTATTATCTTTGCCTAGCCAGTGTAGGGTATTATCTTTACCTAGTCAGTGTAGGGTATTATATTTACCTAGCAAATGTAGGGTATTTTCTTTAGCTAGCCAGTGTAGGGTATTACATTTACCTAGCCAGTTTAGGGTATTATCTTTACCTAGCCAGTGTAGGGTATTATCTTTACCTAGTCAGTGTAGGGTATTATCTTTACCTGGCCAGTGTGGGATATTTTCTTTACTTAGCCAGTGTATCCTTACCTAGTCAGTGTAGGGTATTATCTTTACCTAGCCAGTGTATCCTTGCCTAGTCAGTGTGGGGTATTATCTTTACCTATCCAGTGTAGGGTATTATCTTTACCTAGCCAGTGTAGGGTATTATCTTTACCTAGCTAGTGTAGGGCATTTGTTCATGGCGACGCCACGATTGACGACTTTAGCTAGCCAGTGTAGGGTATTATCTTTACCTAGCCAGTGTAGGGTATTATCTTTACCTAGCCAGTGTAGGGTATTTTCTTTACCTAGCCAGTGTAGGGTATTATCTTTACCTAGCAAATGTGGGGTATTTTCTTTACCTAGCCAGTGTAGGGTATTATCTTTACCTAGCCAGTGTAGGGTATTATCTTTACCTAGCAAATGTAGGGTATTTTCTTTAGCTAGCCAGTGTAGGGTATTACATTTACCTAGCCAGTTTAGGGTATTATCTTTACCTAGTCAGTGTAGGGTATTATCTTTACCTGGCCAGTGTGGGATATTTTCTTTACCTAGCCAGTGTATCCTTACCTAGTCAGTGTAGGGTATTATCTTTACCTAGCCAGTGTATCCTTACCTAGTCACTGTAGGGTATTATCTTTACCTAGCCAGTGTATCCTTACCTAGTCAGTGTGGGGTATTATCTTTACCTAGCCAGTGTAGGGTATTATCTTTACCTAGCCAGTGTAGGGTATTATCTTTACCTAGCCAGTGTAGGGTATTTTCTTTACCTAGCCAGTGTATCCTTACCTAGTCAGTGTAGGGTATTATCTTTACCTAGCCAGTGTAGGGTATTATCTTTACCTAGCCAGTGTAGGGTATTATCTTTACCTAGCCAGTGTAGGGTATTATATTTACCTAGCCAGTGTAGGGTATTATCTTTACCTAGCCAGTGTAGGGTATTATATTTACCTAGCCAGTGTAGGGTATTATCTTTACCTAGCCAGTGTAGGGTATTATATTTACCTAGCCAGTGTAGGGTATTATCTTTACCTAGCCAGTGTAGGGTATTATCTTTACCTAGCCAGTGTAGGGTATTATCTTTGCCTAGCCAGTGTAGGGTATTATCTTTACCTAGTCAGTGTAGGGTATTATATTTACCTAGCCAGTGTAGGGTATTATCTTTACCTAGTCAGTGTAGGGTATTATATTTACCTAGCCAGTGTAGGGTATTATATTTACCTAGCCAGTGTAGGGTATTATATTTACCTAGCCAGTGTAGGGTATTATCTTTACCTAGTCAGTGTAGGGTATTATATTTACCTAGCCAGTGTAGGGTATTATCTTTGCCTAGCCAGTGTAGAGTAGTCCCATACTTTCCGGACGAAATCACAATCAAATAAAACGCAAAACGCATTTTGCAGGTAACCGTGTAAGCGGACTAGCCGGCTGTCTTTTATTTTCACCAAATTTAACAACACAACGAAATAAAGTTAGCTGTTACGTGGCCGTCCAGGAAAAATCATAGATAACCTTTCAAATTATTGTCATTATTATTTTTTTTTTTTTTTTTGGAAAGGAATAAAACTATGGAAACCTGTTATCCGATACAAGTGCCAGGCGTAACTTATAGCGTCGGATATACACTGTAAAACTCTACAAGGATACATCTTTCTTGCACATAGTAAAAAAAACACATGTGACGTAATAAAAAAGAAGAAGAAAAAAAAATTGTGTTGGTTTTAGAAGATAATCGTAAGCCAGATATTAATTAGTAAGTCTAATGCGTTCGCCGAACACGGCTAGAATGATCATTCCTCATAACTCACATTCAACCCTGAATGATTACCGCCAGTGTGGCCATTGGCTGACAACATCACGTGACAGCAAACATTCTCCCTGTTATATTTCTGAATAGGAAACGCCAGAGACATTATTTTTCTGTCTTTACTTCGAATCGCAGAAAAATACATGTCCCATACTTTCCGGACGAAATCACAATCAAATAAAACGCAAAACACATTTTGCAGGTAACCGTGTAAGCGGACTAGAAAAAAAACAAAGAGCGGGGAAATTAGAATGGAATGTGTATTGATAAGTGCGAGCCTATATTAACATATTCCAAAAATTCAGAAACATCATCACCCAGAATAATTTTCGGAAAAAAAAACTTTACTCCTAGCGCATCAAACTTGCGTACATTCCATCAAAACGTTTCTAAATTCGAAATCAAATCAAAAGCAAGATACGTGTCCATGTCTTAGAAGTATAACTGCCGCTATGCGACGAAGGCAAGGAAAAATACCAAGATTTACATGCAACAATGTTGTTCTCTAATGAAAAATGTTACAACCCCAAATGTTGGGTTACCTCAAGCCTATGTTGCAAAGAATCGGAGACATAGCCGTCTTTTGCAGATTCACTTTTCCACCTGCCATGCCGTTTCCAACAGGGCTCGTTTACTTCTCGGTTTGCCGATGCCGTCGCCCCTCTGGCCCGGAAGGAATGTAGACCCAGATTGACATCTCCGGCAACTTCTCGCAATCTATCGACTAAACAGACACGAGCTCGACTATAACTGAGTGGCTTGTTCTTGTAAATCAAAGAACATTTGTTCCCGGAACGAAACAATGGCTTGAAAACATAATCATCGGAGTTAGCTTTTAAATTTGTCAAACAAAAATACTTTTCTAAAATTGCGTAAGGGCAAGCGCTGGTCAGCCCCTTTGAAATAACCACGGAATTACCAAAACGGTATTGATCGGTTTTGCTTTTAGCAATGTTTAATTCCAGATAAGAACCACAAAACTTGATATCTTTGCATTTTAAAGCACTGAGCTCATTACAACGGAGAAACGCGGCAAACCTAAGAACAATCATGGCCAAATCTCTAATTATTCCTACATCAAGGGAGTGCGTATACTTGTCACACAGCATAATTATTTGCTCGCTCGAAACGGAATATTTTTTACGTTTGGGTTTCACATTGTTTCTTTTTGCAGTTTCTAATAAATTACGAACAAAACCATTGTTAGTAGGGTCACTGTATCCACTAATGTCATGAGCCCACTTAATGCCATAAATAGCGTTTTGTATCACACTGGAAGAACAGTTTTGATCTAACAACTGCGTAATGTACATTGCGACGCTGATTGGCAGCTCTGGTAATGCGACACCTCCATTGGTACGAATAAAGTTTTCAAATCTGTTAAATGCACTAAAGTACTTAACTACAGTATTGTCACTACGACTTCTCAGTAAATATTTTGCCATATGGTCCGATAACTTCGAAAATCCAGATGATCCACCACTCTGCTCAAAAACCACATTCTCTATTCTTCTAGTTAAATTTAAACCTGAACACACAAACAACAGAAAAAAAACGTATCAAAATCTGATTTTCAAAGCAATCATTTTAAACTTTGAATTTTTGTCCCCCAAAATTCCATTTCTGCCTTGTCCCCTTTTTACTACTGCCCCCCGTTTGGGAAATCATTGACCAGTATGGCGCTGATTTCCAATATGGAATCACAATTGTGCCAGAAGCTTTTTCAGTTTCCATTTTCTTAACACATTTTCCAATCAATGAAGGTGGAGGAACAACCCAGTTAACCCCCACCCCCCCCCCCACCCCCACCCCCCCCCCCCCGGCCCAATTCTGATCGAGGGCATTTATTCCGCTCGTGCCGGGACACCGAAACAGTGAGTTAAAAATAGAACATTTCGTATTGTAATCAGTTGCAAATCTGTCGATCGTGTGGCGACCCCACTCCAGATCGAGAGATTCAGACACCTCGTCACAAATAGACCAGTCATCACAATCTGAAAATTTGCTAAGTCTATCCGCCTTTGTATTCTGTTCCCGGGGGACCCACAAAGGGTTTATTTGAATATTGAAAAACTTGCAATAATCTGAAATTTGTATTGCAATTTCCTGCAAAACGGGCTTCCTGCTCCCGTTTTTCAGTTTAATAACCACATTTTGATTATCGGTGTACCACTGCACATTTTTGTTATGCAAAGAACTGCCCACCGACCGAAGAACCCGGTGAACGCCTTCCAATTCACGCCACGTGGAACTTCGTTTCATTACTTGGGTATCCATGAACCCCTGACAACAGCGTCCGTATTTTGTACCAGGTAACCACCGTACCCGACGTGAGATGCGTCGCTATAAACAACACAATCGTTTTGGATAACATCTCCAAAATCCCTTCCATTGAGGGAGTATTCATTTTCTTTCCAAAACAAAATTTCACTGAGCACATTGCTTGTAATATGTATCGGGGCATCCCATCCTGCCCTCAACTGTAAACAATCATACATACTCCTCGTTCTGAGCCTCACCACTGGACCCATTGCGGCTTGCATCGATATAATTTGACCGATAATCGAGACCATAAGCCTAGCTTGGAAATGAGTTACACCTCTACTTACCTCCGCAGTCATGTTTACCAACATACTTTGAAGTTTTTCAACCCGACCTGAAGTGACTTCAACACTACCATCCACAGTGTCCCATATCAAGCCCAACCACGTAATTCTGGTCACGGGATCCCAGTTACATTTTTGCGCCGGTAGCAAAAAACCACAACGCTCTAAATCTGACTTGACGATTTTACTGGCACGTAACGCCTCTTCAAACGACCTTCCCCCACCAAGTCCATCGTCTAAATACATAAGAACAAAAAGCCCCACATTTCTCCATTGTTTGATCAAACATCTCATGACTTTTGTAAAAATATATCCTGCCGTAGAAATCCCGAATGGTAAGACGTTAAAAACATAATATCGCCTTCGACCATCGCGTATACAAGAAAACCACAAAAGTGTCCTGTGATTGGCAAATATTTCAATGTGGTGATATGCAGCCGTTATGTCATAACTAAACAAATAATCTCCTTTCTGAAACAAATAACATGCATGTTTAAAATCTTCATATTTTACTTTAAATTTATAAAGATGGGGGTTAACATGTCTACAGCCCAAAACCAACCTCATCTTACCCTTATCATTCACCGATACAGTTAGTGGATTCACCACCAACGGCACGGGCGGAACCTCCGAAACACAATTCAAATTCAACAGCCGTTCTACTTGGGCAATCACAAACTCGTCATTTTCACGAGCTGACCTATTGTTTGTCAAGACTATCGCATCAGGAAATGTATAAAAAGGCAATTTATAACCGTTATTAACAACATCTAAAACATGTTTGGGGGCCTCTATATTAACCCATGCGTCAATGGAAGTTTTCAAACGACCCACAGGAGAATCTGAGACGGTGTCGAATTTTGAATAAGATGAATCGTCGTCTGGAAAATTAGAAAAATTTGACATTAAAATACAATCCATTTCTTGATCGTTATCATTTACACTCAAATTTATGAAACTTTCACCATTTCGTGGCAGAGTGACCGCATTCGGTACTGAAAAATTAGTAATATCATTGTGAACAATACAACTAATTGTACTTATCTTATTATCTTGTCGGGAACAACTCCCTGACTCCTATGATCTCGGCGCCAGTGGCCTGCGACTCCACATTCGAAGCAAGATCCCGGCCTAGGTGGAACTTGAGAAGAGTTAACATTTGATGAAATCGTTGGAATATTCACTGCAGGAACGAACGTGGAAGTACGATGAGGCTGAAAACGATTTTTCGAGTTTCTTGTGCGTTTCTCTGTTTTTAACTTTTGTGCTGCAACACTTTCTGCCCGTCGAATCCTTTTCTCGTCATCCGAGTCATCCGCCAGACTGTGACTTTCATATTCTGCAACGGTCTTCCATCCATTCTCTGACTGATCTGCTAATTTTATTAATTTTTGTCTATATTGCAAAATGTTAATACCTTCGTCAATTTTTTGAGAAGCTCTCTCCAATTTTCCAACATTCAGTGCCACAACAGAATCCTTTATAATCGCGTTTGCTTCCTGCATTTTATTCATAACTTTAGTGTTCAGTTTGTATTGTTCCTCGGTGCCCTTCCTCTTAAAAACATACGAGTCGGACGTCAGTTCTTCGATTTTGGATAACTACACCTCCGATAACTGTCTGTTATTTTCTTTCATTGATTCTTCAAATTCTCCTAATTTTTTACTCATCATCTGTTCAAGCTGTGATAACATTTCATTTTGAGATTGGCTTATTGTTGTCTTAATCACTTCCTGGATAAAATCTTTGACAGCCGACTGATCCATAGTCTAACGCGTTCGCCGAACACGGCTAGAATGATCATTCCTCATAACTCACATTCCAACCTGAATGATTACCGCCAGTGTGGCCATTGGCTGACAACATCACGTGACAGCAAACATTCTCCCTGTTATATTTCTGAATAGGAAACGCCTGAGACATTATTTTTCTGTCTTTACTTCGAATCGCAGAAAAATACGCTTATCTTTACCTAGCCAGTGTAGGGTATTATCTTTACCTAGCCAGTGTAGGGTATTTGTTCATGGTGACGACACGATTGACGACTTTACCTAGCCAGTATAGGGTACTATCTTTACCTAGCCAGTGTAGGGTATTTGTTCATGGCGACGCCACGATTGATGACGTTACCTAGCCAGTGTAGGGTATTATCTTTACCTAACCAGTGTAGGGTATTATCTTTACCTAGCCAGTGTAGGGTATTATCTTTACCTGGCCAGTGTGGGGTATTATCTTTACCTAACCAGTGTAGGGTATTATCTTTACCTAGCCAGTGTGGGGTATTATCTTTACCTAGCCAGTGTAGGGTATTATCTTTACCTGGCCAGTGTGGGGTATTATCTTTACCTAACCAGTGTAGGGTATTATCTTTACCTAGCCAGTGTAGGGTATTATCTTTACCTAGCCAGTGTAGGGTATTATCTTTACCTGGCCAGTGTGGGGTATTATCTTTACCTAACCAGTGTAGGGTATTATCTTTACCTAGCCAGTGTAGGGTATTATCTTTACCTAGCCAGTGTGGGGTATTATCTTTACCTAACCAGTGTAGGGTATTATCTTTACCTAGCCAGTGTAGGGTATTATCTTTACCTAGTCAGTGTAGGGTATTATCTTTACCTGACCAGTGTGGGGTATTATCTTTACCTAACCAGTGTAGGGTATTATCTTTACCTAGCCAGTGTAGGGTATTATCTTTACCTGGCCAGTGTGGGGTATTATCTTTACCTAACCAGTGTAGGGTATTATCTTTACCTAGCCAGTGTAGGGTATTATCTTTACCTAGCCAGTGTGGGGTATTGTCTTTACCTAACCAGTGTAGGGTATTATCTTTACCTAGCCAGTGTAGGGTATTATCTTTACCTAACCAGTGTGGGGTATTATCTTTACCTAGTCAGTGTAGGGTATTATCTTTACCTAGCCAGTGTGGGGTATTATCTTTACCTAACCAGTGTAGGGTATTATTTTACCTAGCCAGTGTAGGGTATTATCTTTACCTAGCCAGTGTGGGGTATTATCTTTACCTAGCCAGTGTAGAGTATTATCTTTACCTAGTCAGTGTAGGGTATTATCTTTACCTAGCCAGTGTAGGGTATTATCTTTACCTAACCAGTGTAGGGTATTATCTTTACCTAGCCAGTGTAGGGTATTATCTTTACCTAACCAGTGTGGGGTATTATCTTTACCAGTCAGTGTAGGGTATTATCTTTACCTAGCCAGTGTGGGGTATTATCTTTACCTAGCCAGTGTAGGGTATTATCTTTACCTAGCCAGTGTAGAGTATTATCTTTACCTAGTCAGTGTAGGGTATTATCTTTACCTAACCAGTGTAGGGTATTATCTTTACCTAGCCAGTGTAGGGTATTATCTTTACCTAACCAGTGTAGGGTATTATCTTTACCTAGCCAGTGTAGGGTAGTATCTTTACCTAACCAGTGTGGGGTATTATCTTTACCTAGTCAGTGTAGGGTATTATCTTTACCTAGCCAGTGTGGGGTATTATCTTTACCTAACCAGTGTAGGGTATTATCTTTACCTAGCCAGTGTAGGGTATTATCTTTACCTAGCCACTATGGGGTATTATCTTTACCTAACCAGTGTAGGGTATTATCTTTACCTAGCCAGTGTTGGGTATTATCTTTACCTAGCCAGTGTGGGGTATTATCTTTACCTAACCAGTGTAGGGTATTATCTTTACCTACCCAGTGTAGGGTATTATCTTTACCTAGCCAGTGTAGGGCATTATCTTTACCTAACCAGTGTAGGGTATTATCTTTACCTAGCCAGTGTAGGGTATTATCTTTACCTAGCCAGTGTGGGGTATTATCTTTACCTAACCAGTGTAGGGTATTATCTTTACCTAGCCAGTGTGGGGTATTATCTTTACCTAGCCAGTATGGGGTATTATCTTTACCTAACTAGTGTAGGGTATTATCTTTACCTAGTCAGTGTAGGGTATTATCTTTACCTAGTCAGTGTAGGGTATTATCTTTACCTAGCCAGTGTAGGGTATTATCTTTACCTAACCAGTGTAGGGTATTATCTTTACCTAGCCAGTGTGGGGTATTATCTTTACCTAACCAGTGTAGGGTATTATCTTTACCTAGCCAGTGTAGGGTATTATCTTTACCTAGCCAGTGTAGGGCATTATCTTTACCTAACCAGTGTAGGGTATTATCTTTACCTAGCCAGTGTAGGGTATTATCTTTACCTAGCCAGTGTGGGGTATTATCTTTACCTAACCAGTGTAGGGTATTATCTTTACCTAGCCAGTGTGGGGTATTATCTTTACCTAACTAGTGTAGGGTATTATCTTTACCTAGTCAGTGTAGGGTATTATCTTTACCTAGTCAGTGTAGGGTATTATCTTTACCTAGCCAGTGTAGGGTATTATCTTTACCTAACCAGTGTAGGGTATTATCTTTACCTAGCCAGTGTTGGGTATTATCTTTACCTAACCAGTGTAGGGTATTATCTTTACCTTGTCAGTATAGGGTATTATCTTTACCTAGCCAGTGTAGGGTATTATCTTTACCTAACCAGTGTAGGGTATTATCTTTACCTAGCCAATGTAGGGTATTATCTTTACCTAGCCAGTGTAGGGTATTATCTTTACCTAGCCAGTGTGGGGTATTATCTTTACCTAGCCAGTGTAGGGTATTATCTTTACCTAACCAGTGTAGGGTATTATCTTTACCTAGCCAGTGTAGGATATTATCTTTACCTAGCCAGTGTTGGGTATTATCTATACCTAGCCAGTGTAGGGTATTATCTATACCTAGCCAGTGCAGGGTATTATATTTACCTAGCCAGTGTAGGGTATTATCTTTACCTAGCCAGTGTAGGGTATTATCTTTACCTAGCCAGTGTGGGGTATTATCTTTACCTAACCAGTGTAGGGTATTATCTTTACCTAGCCAGTGTAGGGTATTATCTTTACCTAGCCAATGTAGGGTATTATCTTTATCTAGCCAGTGTAGGGTATTATCTTTACCTAACCAGTGTGGGGTATTATCTTTACCTAGTCAGTGTAGGGTATTATCTTTACCTAGCCAGTGTGGGGTATTATCTTTACCTAACCAGTGTAGGGTATTATCTTTACCTAGCCAGTGTAGGGTATTATCTTTACCTAGCCAATGTAGGGTATTATCTTTATCTAGCCAGTGTAGGGTATTATCTTTACCTAACCAGTGTGGGGTATTATCTTTACCTAGTCAGTGTAGGGTATTATCTTTACCTAGCCAGTGTGGGGTATTATCTTTACCTAACCAGTGTAGGGTATTATCTTTACCTAGCCAGTGTAGGGTATTATCTTTACCTAGCCAGTATGGGGTATTATCTTTACCTAACCAGTGTAGGGTATTATCTTTACCTAGCCAGTGTTGGGTATTATCTTTACCTAGCCAGTGTGGGGTGTTATCTTTACCTAACCAGTGTAGGGTATTATCTTTACCTAGCCAGTGTAGGGCATTATCTTTACCTAACCAGTGTAGGGTATTATCTTTACCTAGCCAGTGTAGGGTATTATCTTTACCTGGCCAGTGTGGGGTATTATCTTTACCTATCCAGTGTAGGGTATTATCTTTACCTATTCAGTGTAGGGTATTATCTTTACCTAGTCAGTGTAGGGTATTATCTTTACCTAGCCAGTGTAGGGTATTATCTTTACCTAACCAGTGTAGGGTATTATCTTTACCTAGCCAGTGTAGGGTATTATCTTTACCTAGCCAGTGTGGGGTATTATCTTTACCTAACCAGTGTAGGGTATTATCTTTACCTAGTCAGTGTAGGGTATTATCTTTACCTAGCCAGTGTAGGGTATTATCTTTACCTAACCAGTGTAGGGTATTATCTTTACCTAGCCAATGTAGGGTATTATCTTTACCTAGCCAGTGTAGGGTATTATCTTTACCTAGCCAGTGTAGGGTATTATCTTTACCTAGCCAGTGTAGGATATTATCTTTACCTAGCCAGTGTAGGGTATTATCTTTACCTAACCAGTGTAGGGTATTATCTTTACCTAGCCAGTGTAGGGTATTATATTTACCTAGCCAGTGTTGGGTATTATCTATACCTAGCCAGTGTAGGGTATTATATTTACCTAGCCAGTGTAGGGTATTATCGTTACCTAGCCAGTGTAGGGTATTATCTTTACCTAGCCAGTGTGGGGTATTATATTTACCTAGTCAGTTTAGGGTATTATATTTACCTAGCCAGTATAAGGTATTACATTTACCTAGCCAATGTAGGGTATTATCTTTACCTAGCCAGTGTAGGGTATTTGTTTAAGGCGACCCCACGATTGACGACCCCACTATGATTGCCGAACATTTTAACAAAATTTTTGCAGGCCTTGGGCAATCGGTAATTTACGAAATTTCCCCATTGTCCGAGACATATTTTAAGGATTATCTTAAAGGTACTTATACGAATGATTTTTTTTGTCTCCCCAACAGATGAATTCGAAATTATAAATATAACAAATGCAATGAAGAATAAGACCCTTAATGACTTCCTCGGTATTTCTTCGCGTCTTTTGAAGGAGACAATATCATGTATCGCTTCGCCCTTACCCACATAATCAACTTATCCTTTTCAATTGGTAGGTTTCCAGATCGAATGAAAAAGTCAAAAGTGATTCCCATCCATAAAAAGGGGGGTTTAGATAACTTTAACAATCATAGATCAATAAGCATAATACCCACATTTTCCAATTTGATGGAAAAAGTAATGTGTAAGCGACTAACATCGTTTTTACACGAATACAATATCTTGGATCAGAATCAGTACAGCTTCCGCCAAGGACATTCCACAGTACAGTCATTACTGCATCTGCTTAGATTTATAACAGAAAACAACGATAAAATAACCAGGGACTCAACTTTATCGATTTTTATTAACCTATCCAAAGCTTTTGATACAATAAGTCATGATATTTTACGCTCAAAACTTGAACATTACGGTATTAGGGGGGGGGGGGGGTGCCACTGTCGAGGTTTAGAAGTTATTTGACAAACGGGAAGCAAGATGTCGAATTTAACGAGACGTCTTCCGGAGGAGCATCCATGTCATGTGGCGTCCCGCAGGGATCAGTGCTAGGACCCATCTTGTTTTTAATTTATGTTAACGATATCGATAAAGCTACACCTTCGAAAACCCTATCATTTGCCGACGACACAACATTAGTTAGCAGTAGAGGTGAGATGACAACTCTACAGACACAGGCAAAGTGGAGGTGAGATAACAACTCTACAGACACAGGCAAATCTAGACTTGGATAATTTATACAAATGGTGTTGTGCTAACTGACTAAAAATAAATATCGATAAGAGTAGTTACATGCTTTTGCATCCCCCTAAAAATTAACACAAAACAAGTAAAATACAATTACAAATTAACGGCTTGTCACTTGAACAATTAGGGAATCGCGAACCTAAAAAGAATGTTTCCTTCCTGGGTATAAATATTGACGAAAACTTGAAATTCACTGGCCACATTGACTCACTGTGCCGCAAGCTGTCATACGTTATATACTGCATGAACAAATAATTAAAACGAATTGTCTCTAAATATGCTCTTAAGTCCATATATTCACCCCTTATTCACAGCCACTTGATTTATGGCATACCGATCGGGGGGGGGGGGGGGGGCATGCAGCAACTAATCGTCTCTTCAAGCTGCAGAAGCGGGCAATTAGACTTGTGTGTAATAAAGAATATAACAGCCATTCAGACCCCCTCTTTAAGAAAGAACGTATCCTTAAATTGAAAAATTTCCACAAACTATACGTATCAATATTCAATCACGATTGGTACTTCAATAGACTTCCAGTGTCATTCAATGACTATTTTACAAAGTCTGAGAGTGGTACAAGACAGCACGGCGAACTAACATGTAAAGTGCCCAAAACCACTTTCTCCAGCGAGCTTCTGGTCTTTCCGTTTGTACTGATATGGTCCCAAATTGATAATGACATTAAAAAACCCAAATAGAGCGTCTTTTAAAAAAACATCTAAAAGATAATATTCTCGGACGCTACCTCGAGGATGTCCATTGCAATAACGCTAAATGCTCAGATTGTGTAAAGGAGAAACCCACCCAGAAATTGTCTTGTTCTGACTTGCCTACATGTGCTAGAAGGTATCTTGTACTGACTTGCCTACATGTGCTAGAAGGTATCTTGTACTGACTTGCCTACATGTGCAAGAAGGTATCTTGTTCTGACTTGCCTACATGTGCTAGAAGGTATCTTGTACTGACTTGCCTACATGTGCCAGAAGGTATCTTGTACTGACTTGCCTACATGTGCCAGAAGGTATCTTGTTCTGACTTGCCTACATGTGCTAGAAGGTATCTTGTACTGACTTGCCTACATGTGCTAGAAGGTATCTTGTACTGACTTGCCTACATGTGCTAGAAGGTATCTTGTACTGACTTGCCTACATGTGCTAGAAGGTATCTTGTACTGACTTGCCTACATGTGCTAGAAGGTATCTTGTTCTGACTTGCCTACATGTGCTAGAAGGTATCTTGTACTGACTTGCCTACATTTGCTAGAAGGTATCTTGTACTGACTTGCCTACATGTGCTAGAATGTATCTTGTACTGACTTGCCTACATGTGCTAGAAGGTATCTTGTACTGACTTGCCTACATGTGCTAGAAGGTATCATGTACTGACTTGCCTACATGTGCTAGAATGTATCTTGTACTGACTTGCCTACATGTGCTAGAAGGTACACAGGAAATCCAGAACAGAACAGATCAGTATAAATAAATAAGGCCCACCTGGAATAAGGATTTACTCCTTGGATCTAATTTTTCAATATGAGTCCCATTGCACTGTATATGTTTAGAGCTGGACCATGGGCAATGCCTTTCCTTTCTGGAAATGCTGTAAATACGTTGAGCTATGTTTATGATGAGCTGATTATTCAGATTAAGTAGGGGATGACAGGTAGACAGTCTAAAAGACAATGCCAGCCCCCTGCAGTATACTCATAATTTCTATTATTTTGTACACTTTTTGTCAATTTTCATGTTATTGTATATTGCAAAATAAAAGAATCAATCAATCAATCCCAAGAAGCTACAATCTATGGACGAACCTTTTGCTATTATTGTGAGTAAACGAAGCTACTTGCAAAAACACTGGGGTACTCTTATATCTCTGTAAGTGGGAATGCAAATTCGAGAAAGACCTCAAGGAAAATTCAGACATGGGCACATTCGCAAAATATCTGGACATTCAGGACAAACTCGATTGTTTTGGGTTTTTTTCTATTTTTTTTTGGGGGGGGGGAGGGAGTGGTGGAGGGTGGGTGTAGAACAAAATAATGTAAAAAGGGCTGCACAGTATATCGATAAACCGATATATACCGGTATTCAAATCAATATCGATTGAATACCGGTGTAATTACAAAAATATCTGTTTATCGTCATTATTTATTTACCCACAATTCAATTTTCAAGATGTGTTGAGTTTTAACTGTATCCTCGAATGAATAATTTTATCCCTTTAAGGAATCGTCCGCATGTGTTTCGTAATATACACATTCAGCAGTTGAAAAAATAATTTTCAAAAATTTCAACAAAACTACATCAAGTGATCCCTCATTCGAACGAGCTCGTTCCAATGAGGTGTCACATTATATTGTTTTGTAGAAATTTTTCGAAAAATCTGATGAACTATTATTTAAAATAATAAATTTTAATATCGTCTGCGTTGGGTAAAGGTGTTTCTTACCACATCATCAAGGCATGCTGATTCGTTTCGACTGTGATGCCTCAAGTCTCGATTGTGGTACTTATTTTCAGATATCTGAACAGTTGTCGATATACCGGTATACCGCGGTATTTTTTTGATTTTTGAATACCGATACTGGTATTCAGTTATGAATATCGTGCAGCCCTACGTAGAAGGCGATTAAAAAATCTGTTATGTCAATCTCGTCAACCTGTTTGATCATAGGAGAACATTCGAGAGCATACCTACTACAAACCACGATGGGAGGGTAGGAGAGCTATGTTATACATGATCATTGGAGAACATACCTACTAATAACCACGATGTGAGGGTAGGGGCGCTATGTTATACATTATCATTGGAGAACATACCTACTACTAACCACGATGGGAGGGTAGGGGCGCTATGTTATACATGATAATTGGAGAACATACCTACTGTTAACCACGATGGGAGGGTAGGGGCGCTATGTTATCCATGATCATTTGAGAACATACCTACTACTAACCACGATGGGAGGGGAGGGGCGCTATGTTATACAAGATCATTGGAGAACATACCTACTACTAACCACGATGGGAGGGTAGGAGAGCTATGTTATACAAGATCATTGGAGAACATACCTACTACTAACCACGATGGGAGGGTAGGGGCGCTATGTTATACATGATCATTGGAGAACATACCTACTACTAACCACGATGGGAGGGTAGGGGCGCTATGTTATACATGATCATTGGAGAACATACCTACTAATAACCACGATGGGAGGGTAGGGGCGCTATGTTTTACAAGATCATTGGAGAACATACCTACTACTAACCACGATGGGAGGGTAGGGGCGCTATGTTATACATGATCATTGGAGAACATACCTACTAATAACCACGATGGGAGGGTAGGGGCGCTATGTTATCCATGATCATTTGAGAACATACCTACTACTAACCACGATGGGAGGGTAGGGGAGCTATGTTATCCATAATCATTGGAGAACATACCTACTAATAACCACGATGGGAGGGTAGGGGCGCTATGTTATACATGATCATTGGAGAACATACCTACTACTAACCACAATGGGAGGGTAGGGGAGCTATGATATACATGATAATTGGAGAACATACCTACTGTTAACCACGATGGGAGGGTAGGGGCGCTATGTTATCCACGATCATTTGAGAACATACCTACTACTAACCACGATGGGAGGGGAGGGGCGCTATGTTATACAAGATCATTGGAGAACATACCTACTACTAACCACGATGGGAGGGTAGGAGAGCTATGTTATACAAGATCATTGGAGAACATACCTACTACTAACCACGATGGGAGGGTAGGGGCGCTATGTTATACATGATCATTGGAGAACATACCTACTACTAACCACGATGGGAGGGTAGGGGCGCTATGTTATCCACGATCATTGGAGAACATACCTACTACTAACCACGATGGGAGGGTAGGGAAGCTATGTTATACAAGATCATTGGAGAACATACCTACTACTAACCACGATGGGAGGGTAGGGGCGCTATGTTATACATGATCAGTGGAGAACACACCTACTACGAACCACGATGGGAGGGTAGGGGCGCCATGTTATCCATAATCATTGGAGAACATACCTACTACTAACCACGATGGGAGGGTAGGGGCGCTATGTTATACATGATCAGTGGAGAACACACCTACTACTAACCACGATGGGAGGGTAGGGGAGCTATGTTATACACGATCATTGGAGGACATACCTACTACTAACCACGTTGGGAGGGTAGGGGCGCAATGTTATCCATGATCATTGGAGAACATACCTACTACTAACCACGATGGGAGGGTAGGGGCGCTATGTTATCCATGATCATTGGAGAACATACCTACTACGAACCACGATGGGAGGGTAGGGGCGCCATGTTATCCATAATCATTGGAGAACATACCTACTACGAACCACGATGGGAGGGTAGGAGAGCTATGTTATACATGATCATTGGAGAACATACCTACTACTAACCACGATGGTAGGGTAGGGGCGCTACGTTATCCATGATCATTGGAGAACATACCTACTACTAACCACGATGGGAGGGTAGGGGAGCTATGTTATACATGATCATTGGAGAACATACCTACTACTAACCACGATGGGAGGGTAGGGGCGCTATGTTATCCATGATCATTGGAGAACATACCTACTACTAACCACGATGGGAGGGTAGGGGCGCTATGTTATCCATAATCATTGGAGAACATACCTACTACGAACCACGATGGGAGGGTAGGGGCGCCATGTTATCCATAATCATTGGAGAACATACCTACTACGAACCACGACGGGAGGGGAGGGGCGCCATGTTATCCATAATCATTGGAGAACATACCTACTACGAACCACGATGGGAGGGTAGGGGCGCCATGTTATCCATAATCATTGGAGAACATACCTACTACTAACCACGATGGGAGGGTAGGGGCGCCATGTTATCCATAACCATTGGAGAACATACCTACTACTAACCACGACGGGAGGGTAGGGGCGCCATGTTATCCATAATCATTGGAGAACATACCTACTACGAACCACGACGGGAAGGGAGGGGCGCCATGTTATCCATAATCATTGGAGAACATACCTACTACGAACCACGATGGGAGGGTAGGGGCGCCATGTTATCCATAATCATTGGAGAACATACCTACTACGAACCACGATGGGAGGGTAGGGGCGCCATGTTATCCATAATCATTGGAGAACATACCTACTACTAACCACGATGGGAGGGTAGGGGCGCTATGTTATCCATGATCATTGGAGAACATACCTACTACTAACCACGATGGGAGGGTAGGGGCGCTATGTTATCCATGATCATTGGAGAACATACCTACTACTAACCACGATGGGAGGGTAGGGGCGCCATGTTATCCATAATCATTGGAGAACATACCTACTACTAACCACAATGGGAGGGTAGGGGAGCTATGATATACATGATCATTGGAGAACATACCTACCGTTAACCACAATGGGAGGGTAGGGGCGCTATGTTATACATGATCATTGGAGAACATACCTACTACTAACCACGTTGGGAGGGTAGGGGCGCTATGTTATACATTACCATTGGAGAACATACCTACCGTTAACCACAATGTGAGGGTAGGGGCGCTATGTTATACATTATCATTGGAGAACATACCTACTACTAACAACGATGGGAGGGTAGGAGAGCTATGATAAACGTTATCATTGGAGAACATACCTACTACTAACCATGATGGGAGGTTAGGGGCGCTATGTTATCCATCATCATTGGAGAACATACCTACTACTAACCACGATGTGAGGGTAGGAGCGCTATGTTAAACATTATCATTGGAGAACATACCTACTACTAATCATGATGGGAGGTTAGGGTGCTATTTAATCCATCATCATTGGAGAACATGCCTACTACTAACCACGATGGGAGGGTAGGGGCGCTATGTTATCCATGATCATTTGAGAACATACCTACTACTAACCACGACGGGAGGGGAGGGGCGCTATGTTATCCATGATCATTTGAGAACATACCTACTACTAACCACGACGGGAGGGGAGGGGCGCAATGTTATACATGATCATTGGAGAACATACCCACTACTTACCACGATGGGAGGGTAGGGGAGCAATGTTATACATGATCATTGGAGAACATACCTACTACTAACCACGATGGGAGGGTAGGGGCGCTATGTTATACATGATCATTGGAGAACATACCTACTACTAACCATGATGGTAGGGTAGGGGCGCTATGTTATCCATGATCAGTGGAGAACATACCTACTACTAACCACGATGGGAGGGTAGGGAAGCTATGTTATCCATGATCAGTGGAGAACATACCTACTACTAACCACGATGGGAGGGTAGGGGCGCTATGTTATCCAGGATCAACGAAGAACATACCTACTACTGACCACGTCGGGAGGGTAGGGGAGCTATGTTATACATTATCATTTGAGAACATACCTACTACTAACCACAAAGGGAGGGTAGGGGAGCTATGTTATACATGATCATTGGAGAACAAACCTACTGCTAACCACGATGGGAGGGTAGGGGCGCTATGTTATCCATGATCACTGCAGAATATACCTACTACTTACCACGATGGGAGGGTAGGGGCGCTATGTTCTCCATCATCATTGGAGAACATACCTACTACTAACCAGGATATGAGGGTAGGAGCGCTATGTTAAACATTATCATAGGAGAACATACCTACTACTAACCACGATGGGAGGTTAGGGGGGCAATGTTATACATGATCATTGGAGAACATACCTACTACTAACCACGATGGGAGGGTAGGGGCGCTATGTTATACATGATCATTGGAGAACATACCTACTACTAACCACGATGGGAGGGTAGGGGCGCTATGTTATCCATGATCATTTGAGAACATACCTACTACTAACCACGACGGGAGGGGAGGGGCGCTATGTTATCCATGATCATTTGAGAACATACCTACTACTAACCACGACGGGAGGGGAGGGGCGCAATGTTATACATGATCATTGGAGAACATACCCACTACTTACCACGATGGGAGGGTAGGGGAGCAATGTTATACATGATCATTGGAGAACATACCTACTACTAACCACGATGGGAGGGTAGGGGCGCTATGTTATACATGATCATTGGAGAACATACCTACTACTAACCACGATGGGAGGGTAGGGGAGCTATGTTATACATGATCATTGGAGAACATACCTACTACTAACCACGATGGGAGGGTAGGGGAGCTATGTTATACATGATCATTGGAGAACATACCTACTACTAACCATGATGGTAGGG
Source organism: Pictodentalium vernedei (assembly GCA_031216915.1). NCBI lineage: Eukaryota > Metazoa > Mollusca > Scaphopoda > Dentaliida > Dentaliidae > Pictodentalium > Pictodentalium vernedei. The sequence continues at coordinate 577,857,458 of CM062294.1, forward strand.
TAGGGGCGCTATGTTATCCATGATCAGTGGAGAACATACCTACTACTAACCACGATGGGAGGGTAGGGAAGCTATGTTATCCATGATCAGTGGAGAACATACCTACTACTAACCACGATGGGAGGGTAGGGGCGCTATGTTATCCAGGATCAACGAAGAACATACCTACTACTGACCACGTCGGGAGGGTAGGGGAGCTATGTTATACATTATCATTTGAGAACATACCTACTACTAACCACGAAGGGAGGGTAGGGGAGCTATGTTATACATGATCATTGGAGAACAAACCTACTGCTAACCACGATGGGATGGTAGGGGCGCTATGTTATCCATGATCACTGCAGAATATACCTACTACGTACCACGATGGGAGGGTAGGGGCGCTATGTTATCCATGATCACTGCAGAATATACCTACTACTTACCACGATGGGAGGGGAGGGGCGCTATGTTATCCATCATCAGTTGAGAACATACCTACTACTAACCACGATGGGAGGGTAGGGGAGCTATGTTATCCATGATCATTGGAGAACATACATACTACTAACCACGATGGGAGGGTAGGGGCGCTATGTTATCCATCATCATTGGAGAAAATACCTACTACTAACCACGATGAGAGGGTAGGAGAGCTATGTTATACATGATCATTGGAGAACATACCTACTACTAACCATGATGGGAGGGTAGGGGCGCTATGTTAAACATAATCATAGGAGAACATACCTACTACTAACCACGATGGGAGGGTAGGGGAGCTATGTTATCCATGATCATTGGAGAACATACATACTACTAACCACGATGGGAGGGTAGGGGCGCTATGTTCTCCATCATCATTGGAGAACATACCTACTACTAACCAGGATATGAGGGTAGGAGCGCTATGTTAAACATAATCATAGGAGAACATACCTACTACTAACCACGATGGGAGGTTAGGGGGGCAATGTTATACATGATCATTGGAGAACATACCTACTACTAACCACGACGGGAGGGGAGGGGCGCTATGTTATCCATCATCAGTTGAGAACATACCTACTACTAACCACGACGGGAGGGGAGGGGCGCTATGTTATACATGATCGTTGGAGAACATACCTACTACTAACCACGATGGGAGGTTAGGGGGGCAATGTTATACATGACCATTGGAGAACATACCTACTACTAACCACGATGGGAGGGTAGGGGAGCTATGTTATACATGATCATTGGAGAACATACCTACTACTAACCACGATGGGAGGGTAGGGGAGCTATGTTATCCATGATCAGGGGAGAACATACCTACTACTAACCACGATGGGAGGGTAGGGGAGCTATGTTATCCATGATCAGTGGAGAACATACCTACTACTAACCACGATGGGAGGGCGGGCGCTATGTTATCCTGGATCAACGAAGAACATACCTACTACTGACCACGTTGGGAGGGTAGGGGAGCTATGTTATACATTATCTTTTGAGAACATACCTACTACTAACCACGAAGGGAGGGTAGGGGAGCTATATTATACATGATCATTGGAGAACAAACCTACTGCTAACCACGATGGGAGGGTAGGGGCGCTATGTTATCCATGATCAGTAGAGAATATACCTACTACTTACCACGATGGGAGGGGAGGGGCGCTATGTTATCCATCATCAGTTGAGAACATACCTGCTACTAACCACGACGGGAGGGGAGGGGCGCTATGTTATCCATCATCAGTTGAGAACATACCTACTACTAACCACAACGGGAGGGGAGGGGCGCTATGTTATACATGATCATTGGAGAACATACCTACTACTAACCACGATGGGAGGTTAGGGGAGCAATGTTATACATGATCATTGGAGAACATACCTACCACTAACCACGATGGGAGGGTAGGGGCGCCATGTTATCCATCATCATTGGAGAACATACCTACTACTAACCACGATGGGAGGGTAGGGGCGCTATGTTATACATCATCATTGGAGAACATACCTACTACTAACCACGACGGGAGGGGAGGGGCGCTATGTTATCCATCATCAGTTGAGAACATACCTACTACTAACCACGACGGGAGGGGAGGGGCGCTATGTTATACATGATCATTGGAGAACATATCTACTACTAACCACGATGGGAGGGTAGGGGCGCTATGTTATCCAGGATCAACGAAGAACATACCTACTACTGACCACGTTGGGTGGGTAGGGGAGCTGTGTTATACATTATCATTTGAGAACATACCTACTACTAACCACGATGGGAGGGTAGGGGAGCTATGTTATACATGATCATTGGAGAACAAACCTACTGCTAACCACGATGGGAGGGTAGGGGCGCTATGTTATCCACGATCATTGGAGAATGTACCTACTACTAACCACGATGGGAGGGTAGGGACGCTATGTTATACATTATCATTGGAGAACACACCTACTACTAACCACGATGGGAGGGTAGGGGAGATATGTACTACATCATCATTGGAGAACATACCTACTGCTAACCACGATGGGATTGGGGGGCAGGGTAGCTATGTTATACATGATCATTGGAGAACATACTTACTACTAACCACGATGGGAGGGTAGGGGCACTATGTTATCCATGATCATTGGAGAACATACCTACTACTAACCACGATGGGAGGATAGGGCAGCAATGTTATACATGATCATTGGAGAACATACCTCTTGTATCACACAGGCCACCCAAAGACCTCTTCTCCTTGACTCCTTTTATCATACAGGCCACCCAACGACCTCTTCTCCTTGACCCCTTTTATCACACAGGCCACACAAAGACCTCTTCTTCTTGACCCCTTGCATCACACAGGCCACACAAAGACCTCTTCTCCTTGACCCCTTGTATCATACAGGCCACCCAAAGACCTCTTCTCCTTGACCCCTTTTATCATACAGGCCACCCAAAGACCTCTTCTCCTTGACCCCTTTTATCACACAGGCCACATAAAGACCTCTTCTCCTTGACCCCTTGTATCACACAGGCCACCCAAAGACCTCTTCTCCTTGACCTCTTTCATCATACAGGCCACCCGAAGACCTCTTCTCCTTGACCCCTTGTATCACAGAGGCCACCCAAAGACCTCTTCTCCTTTACCCCTTGTATCACACAGGCCACCCAAAGACTACTTCTCCTTGACCCGTTGTATCACACAGGCCACCCAAAGACCTCTTCTCCTTGACCCCTTGTATCACACAGGCCACCCAAAGACCTCTTCTCCTTGACCCTTGTATCACACAGGCCACCCAAAGACCTCTTCTCCTTGACCCCTTGTATTACACAGGCCACCCAAAACCTCTTCTCCTTGACCCCTTCTATCACACAGGCCACCAAAGACCTCTTCTCCTTGACCCCTTGTATCACACAGGCCACCCAAAGACCTCTTCTCCTCGACCCCTTGTATCACACAGGTCACCCAAAGACCTCGTCTCCTTGACCCCTTTTATCACACAGGCCACCCAAGGACCTCTTCTCCTTGACCCCTTGTATCACACAGGCCACCCAAAGACCTCTTCTGCTTGACCCCTTGTATCACACAGGCCACCCAAAGACTACTTCTCCTTGACCCCTTGTATCACACAGGCCACCCAAAGACCTCTTCTTCTTGACCCCTTGTATCACACAGGCCACCCAAAGACCTCTCCTCCTTGACCCCTTGTATCACACAGGCCACCAAAAGACCTCTTCTCCTTGACCCCTTGTATCACACAGGCCTCCCAAAGACCTCTTCTCCTTGACCCCTTGTATCACACAGGCCACCAAAAGACCTCTTCTCCTTGACCCCTTGTATCACACAGGCCACCCAAAGACCTCTTCTCCTTGATCCCTTGTATCACACAGGACACCCAAAGACCTCTTCTCCTTGACCCCTTGTACCACACAGGCCACCCAAAGACCTCTTCTGCTTGACCCCTTGTATCACACAGGCCACCCAAAGACCTCTTCTCCTTGACCCCTTGTATCACACAGGCCACCCAAAGACCTCTTCTCCTTGACCCCTTGTATCACACAGGCCACCCAAAGACCTTTTCTCCTTGACCCCTTGTATCACACAGGTCACCAAAAGACCTCTTCTCCTTGACCCCTTGTATCACACAGGCCACCCAGCGACCTCTTCTCCTTGACCCCTTGTATCACACAGGCCACCCAAAGACCTCTTCTCCTTGACCCCTTGTATCACACAGGTCACCCAAAGACCTCTTCTCCTTGACCCCTTGTATCACACAGGCCACCCAAAGACCTCTTCTCCTTGACCCCTTGTATCACACAGGCCACCCAAAGACCTCTTCTCCTTGACCCCTTGTACCACACATGCCACCCAAAGACCTCTTCTCCTTGACCCCTTGTATCACACAGGCCACCCAAAGACCTCTTCTCCTTGACCCCTTGTACCACACAGGCCACCCAAAGACCTCTTCTCCTTGACCCCTTGTATCACACAGGCCACCAAAAGACCTCTTCTCCTTGACCCCTTGTATCACACAGGCCACCCAAAGACCTCTTCTCCTTGACCCCTTGTATCACACAGGCCACCAAAAGACCTCTTCTCCTTGACCCCTTGTATCACACAGGCCACCCAAAGACCTCTTCTCCTTGATCCCTTGTATCACACAGGACACCCAAAGACCTCTTCTCCTTGACCCCTTGTACCACACAGGCCACCCAAAGACCTCTTCTCCTTGACCCCTTGTATCACACAGGCCACCCAAAGACCTCTTCTCCTTGACCCCTTGTATCACACAGGCCACCCAAAGACCTCTTCTCCTTGGCCCCTTGTATCACACAGGCCACCCAAAGACCTCTTCTCCTTGACCCCTTGTATCACACAGGCCACCAAAAGACCTCTTCTCCTTGACCCCTTGTATCACACAGGCCACCCAAAGACCTCTTCTGCTTGATCCCTTGTATCACACAGGACACCCAAAGACCTCTTCTCCTTGACCCCTTGTGTCACACAGGCCACCCAAAGACCTCTTCTCCTTGACCCCTTTTATTATACAGGCCACCCAAAGACCTCTTCTCCTTGACCCCTTTTATCACACTGGCCACACAAATACCTCTTCTTCTTGACCCCTTGTATCACACAGGCCACACAAAGACCTCTTCTCCTTGACCCCTTGTATCACACAGGCCACCCAAAGACCTCTTCTCCTTGACCCCTTGTACCACACAGGCCACCCAAAGACCTCTTCTCCTTGACCCCTTGTATCACACAGGCCACCAAAAGACCTCTTCTCCTTGACCTTATGTATCACACAGGCCACCCAAAGACCTCTTCTCCTTGACCCCTTGTATCACACAGGCCACCAAAAGACCTCTTCTCCTTGACCCCTTGTATCACACAGGCCACCCAAAGACCTCTTCTCCTTGATCCCTTGTATCACACAGGACACCCAAAGACCTCTTCTCCTTGACCCCTTGTGTCACACAGGCCACCCAAAGACCTCTTCTGCTTGACCCCTTGTATCACACAGGCCACCCAAAGACCTCTTCTCTTTGACCCCTTGTATCACACAGGCCACACAAAGACCTCTTCTCCTTGACCCCATGTATCACACTAGCCACCCAAAGACCTCTTCTCCTTGACCCCTTGCATCACACAGGCCACCCAAATACCTCTTCTCCTTGACCCCTTGTATCACACAGGCCACCCAAAGCCCTCTTCTCCTTGACCCCTTGTATCACACAGGCCACCCAATGACCTCTTCTCCTTGACCCCTTGTATCACACAGGCCACCCAAAGACCTCTTCTCCTTGACCCCTTTTATTATACAGGCCACCCAAAGACCTCTTCTCTTTGACCCCTTTTATCACACTGGCCACACAAAGATCTCTTCTTCTTGACCCCTTGTATCACACAGGCCACACAAAGACCTCTTCTCCTTGACCCCTTGTATCATACAGGCCATCCAAAGACCTCTTCTCCTTGACCCCTTTTATCATACAGGCCACCCAAAGACCTCTTCTCCTTGACCCCTTTTATCACACAGGCCTCACCATGACCTCTTCTCCTTGACCCCTTGTATCACACAGGCCACCCAAAGACCTCTTCTCCTTGACCCTTTGTATCACACAGGCCACCCAAAGACTACTTCTCCTTGACCCCTTGTATCACACAGGCCACCCAAATACCTCTTCTCCTTGACCCCTTGTATCACACAGGCCACCCAAAGACCTCGTCTCCTTGACCCCTTGTATCACACAGGCCACCCAAAGACCTCTTCTCCTTGACCCCTTGTATCACACAGGCCACCCAAAGACCTCTTCTCCTTGACCCCTTGTATCACACAGGCCACCCAAAGACCTCTTCCCTTTGACCCCTTGTATCACACAGGCCACACAAAGACCTCTTCTCCTTGACCCCATGTATCACACAGGCCACCCAAAGACCTCTTCTCCTTGACCCCTTGTATCACACAGGCCAACCAAATACCTCTTCTCCTTGACCCCTTGTATCACACAGGCCACCCAAAGACCTCTTCTCCTTGACCCCTTGTATCACACAGGCCACCCAATGACCTCTTCTCCTTGACCCCTTGTATCACACAGGCCACACAAAGACCTCTTCTCCTTGACCCCGCTCTAGACAATTCTGGTTATAATCCACCATGACAACATTTTTCCTGATGATTTCTTTACACTTTCTTGTGCCCAATTCTAAGTCTGAGATCTCTGTTGGATATTTCTCTATTATTTCCCTCACTTGGTCTATCCGCCCTGTCTTTATGTTTGAATTCCAAATATTCTGGAGCATTAATTTACACGGAGAGATTTACCAAATAGGTAAAATAGCAGGGTTTCATTAACCCTTTATCTAACTTGAAAAGCAGACGGAACTTGCAAACAAAATTCTTGAATAACTATTTTTTTTCATTTTTTTGTCTCAAAAACATAGGTTATGACCCCCTCATTGGAACGAGCTCGACGGGCTCGTTCCAATGAGGGGTCATAATCTATGTTTTTGAGACAAAAAATGAAAAAATAATTAAAATTAATAGGCGATTTTTGAGAATAGCGCTGGCCGGTTTTGGCCGTTACGTTGGGTAAAGGGTTAAGTCTATCATGTCAATAATTCTCATCCACCGAAGCTCCTAAAATAGTGCTAAGGGTATAGGTGTAATACATTTTCGAGTAATTGTCTTTTTTGCAAAATGTTGTGAGTTGGGCATTCAAAGTTTCAGCATACCTTCCTGCAATTTTTTTACAATCCCCACAGATGTATTCAAGGCTTTCAAAACATCTTGTATTGTTCCGGTTTCTTCTTAAAGTCTTAATCTCTCGGATATTACACAATGATTTACAATCGAAAATATCAATTTAGTCGATACAGCTGTAATTGGAACCGGTCTGAAGGACCAATTTATGCCACTCCGATTTGATCTTTATTGTCGATATCCCAAAGTAGTATGTCTCGCACGTTTCAGGGAACATTTGGGGGAACTCGGAGGGGCACCTTGGAAGTGACGTCATGTCACGTCGCCCACTGCGCTGCGCTGTTGTCATGGTAACCCGCGTAAGCAGCCATGTTGTGACGTCATCCCCATAGTGATACCTGGTGTTAGTGCGCACGCAGTGCGTGTTGTTAGGGTGATACGTGTTTCTGTCGTCCATTTTGTATACTGGAGTCCGCCATCTTGGTTTCTATGGTAGCACGTGGTTGCTATGTGACTGAAAGGATTCTTATAGGATAGGGATATGTTCGGAGGGTATGCTCCTTTGTACAAGTGTAATTACCCTTTTGTAGAATTACCCAAATAAACTCGACAATCCCTCCAAATCACCAAAATTCACCACAAACAACCGAAATTGACTTCATTTAGTATGGGTTTCTCGCAGAAACCCTTTTTAGGTCTTCTTGTGCTTCTTGTAATGTGTACAGCAGAACATAAACACATCCAGGGAAGTCAAAATAAATAGAACAAAGAAGTCATAACATAGTTTGTAGATACATAGGTAGAAATCGAGAATATACTGGGACATCAGAGCCAAGTAAACAATTATGGGGTTGTTTGTTATAATTCTACGAAGTAAATATGGATTCTGGAGAAAATTCGAGCCAGAAAAACTACTTTAGTTCAATCGCACTTACCCCCGGGTGCCCCCTCTTCACCTGGGGGGGGGGGGGGGGGGCCTCTCGGTACCATGATATGGCGTTCCTGAAAAGGATTCTGAGGGAATCCTTAGTAAATAAAGTCAATTTCGGTAGTTTGGGGTGGATTTTGATGATTTGGAGGGATTGTCGGATTTATTTGGATAATTTATTTATATTTATTTATTGGTGTTTAAGGTCACATATTTATGCACAATGGCTAATCATGACCGTGAAAGTTATACGGGTGGAGGAAGCCGGAGTACCCGGAGAGAACCACCGAGCAACGGCGAGCAGCTGCCAGCTACCCAACATCGTAACTCCGCACTGCAGCACAGGCAGGGTTAGATTGGTTGAAGACATGCGCACCATCGACGTGCAGTACGCCTTAGTACACGGCGTCATTGTGCCCCCACGCGGGCAAGGGAGATGAAGTGTCTTGCCCAAGGACACAACGCGGTTGTCGCAGGTGGGATTCGAACCGAGGACCTCTCGGCTTGCAGCCTGCACCTCTACCAACTGAGCCACCGCGCCCCCTATTTGGATAATTCTATGAAACGGGAAATTACTCTTGTCCAAAGGAACATACCCTCCGAACATACCCCTATACTATCCTATACTATAAGAAGCATTTGGGTCACATAGCAACCATAGAAACCAAGATGGCGGCCTCCAGAATGCAAAATGGACAACGGAAACACGTATCACCTTAACAACACGCGCTGCATGAGCACTAACACCACGTATCACTATGGGGATGACGTCACAACATGGCCGCTCATGCGAGTTGCCATGACAATACAACATGGCGCAACTGGGTCACGTAACATGACGTCACTTCTGAGCTCCCCCCACCGAGCTCCCTCAAATGTTCCCTGAAACGTGCGAGACATACTACTTCCCTATCATACTCAAGTTTGTTGGACCAAGAATTGAATCTCGGGGAGCTGAGCTTTTAAATTGGATTGGAAGCATGCCCACCAGCCACGGATTATTCCGGAGCACCACAAACAGAGGCCGCGGAACCCTGGTTGGGAGGGGGAGGCTGTGCTGGAGCCCGCCTCTTTTTGGCCATGTGTATGTTTTGATTCATAGGGAAAATGTGTGGTTCTCACCTGGTGAATAAATAATCAAATATATAATTATAAGGGATCGGCCGAGTTAGTACAGAAATAACCACAGCCACAAACATCTCTGATATTCTCAATGAAACCATATAAATATGGATATCATTAGAACCAACTCGTTGAGCTAGTTTTAATGTCATCCATATTTGTATGGTTTAATTGAAAAAAATGTGACATTCTTTAAACCCGTGTTAGCTATATGCTTGAAATGAGCCCTAAAAGTCTCATTTATTTAATACAGCAGACTAGCCTTTTACAAATGCCTCAAGGAGTAGGCCTGTCAGATATTCGATGGAAGACATCTATTACCTTGACTTTATTTTTACAAAAGCAGCAAACAATTTTAAATGCGCTTTTGTGTGCCAGAACGTTGGAAATGCGTTCTAAGAGCCTTCTTTTTCAAAATTTTCCGGGGGTAGGCAGTGGGCGAATGGCCTTTATGTTGGTATTCTGCTGCTTCGCGGAAGAACCCTTAGATAGTATAGACCCCCCCCCCCCCATCCCCCCACCCCCATTCACATTAATTTGGTTTCGCGGCCCCTGACAAAGCCATGTATTTTAACTTTCTTTGAACTCGAAGGACCCAGATAACGTCGGAATATTCTAAATTAAACAGCACTGAACTACATCAGAATTATCTCCCCCTGAACCTGAATGCGAACTCGATCATTTTCAACAGTGCGACAAACAAGAAGTTAAGTGAAGTTACAACATTTTATTGAACAATCTTCCCGTATTTCCACACACCAAATATTTACATATAGCTATTCACTGAACACAACTTAAACATAACGTCCGTAAAACACTATTCTCCTGTGATTCTACTTATTGCTGCCACCCAGAAAAGACTTGCCATCCAAGGTCCCCCATTACAACCCGTGCCCTGGTTAGTGCGTTCTCTCCCACCGCTGTACCTTCTGGGCAGGCAAGGAAAGACTTACCGTTGCCGAGATCTCGCCCGGCTTACAATTTTAATGCGAGAAACTGGACCTGGCTGCAGGGACGTAGCTAAGATTTCCTATTGAGGCGGAGGGAGGATAATGTTTTGTTGGTGCAAGATCGATAGATGCCGCAGGTATATCCGAAGGCCGTAGGGCTCAGATGGGGGTGGGTATGGGAGGGGTATTTCCCCTCCCTTTGGTGGGGATGGGGGGACTCCCCCGAGAAAATTTTGAAAATACAATGCCCCGAGAATGAATCTGTAGCCCTTTGGTGCTTTAACCCTTTACCTAACATGAAAAGCAGACGATACTTGAAAAAAAAATTCTTGAATAACTATTTTTTTTCATTTTTTGTCTCAAAAACATAGGTTATGACCCCTCATTGGAACGAGCTCGACGAGCTCGTTCCAATGAGGGGTCATAACCTATGTTTTTGAGACAAAAAAATGAAAAAATAATTAAAATTAATTGGCGATTTTTGAGAATAGCACTGGCCGGTTTTTGCCGTTACGTTGGGTAAAGGGTTAATTTGAAATTTTTTAGTAGGTCAGGTTGGACCATTATTCAAACACAAATCATGGAATTCATGGAAATGAATACTGCTGTCAATATCAAATATAATTTTCCAAGTTTTACCTTGTGATTATCACAGTGTAATAATAAAAGCACGGACAACTCCGCACATCAGAAGGTACGCACCTTTGTCATAAAGTAAGTTACAATGTTATTAACCCATTCACTACCGGCAAAATTATACTCCGTCATACTGAAAGGTAACACCAACAACTTACTACACATCAAGTTACTGACGTCGAAACTGATTTTGTTGTCGCTATCAACATAATTTTGTAAGACAAGGAGGTTATGTGTTCATATCATTACAGACGTTATTTTATTTGGTCGGGTAAATTTCCTTAATTTTCCCATTTTATTTTTTTTTTGGGGGGGGGGAGCACTGTGATTTTAGAGGGCCATGGCCACCCTAAGACCCCGACCCCCGGCCACGCCACTGTCTGCCTGGTAAAGAAAAACGCGTCTCTGACATGGCCGTTTTTCTCTACAGCGTTAATTAACGAAGAAAGTGACTTGCCTTTGAAGTTAAGACTCGAGGTTTATTGACAGGTTTTAACCTGACGACATTAACGTATCGTGGTAACTTCAGCATTTGAATAAAATTTGTACCGATATTTGCAGCCAAACGACGGGCGTGTGCCAGTTTATTTGTGTTTGTGTAGGTGGGGAGGGGGGCGATGGAACTTACACTCATAATTGTACAAATGAACTTGTGTTTTAAACTTCAAAAACGTCATGTTTGGCGCATGCGATGTGCGGTACGTCTACTGCCACATCGTTGGACTGGTCGCTGTTATAAGCTAACGGAGCGGAATCGGAAAATTAAATGTTAACTGTAATATTTGTTTTGGAAATACTAGACGATCTCATTAGAATTACTTTAAAAAGAAATATTTGAACATACTCAGCACAGTACTCATAAATACTGGAACCTGTAAATACAGTTGAAAATAGCGTACATTTCATTGTATAGAACTGTTATTAGAACAATAGATGTGTTTTTTCTGTTAAATTACTGTTTTTACCCTGACATTTTGATGAACGTTTGAAATATTCTATTGACATCTTTCATTTTTGTTGAATATTCTAGATAAATAAGGAAGGTGATTTGATGGCTTTTGGACATAAAAATACAATTCACTTTTGGTGTGTTTTTGTTCGGAATTCCCAGAAAAATATGTGCACGTAATACTGTACTTCCCTTCCTGTCAGTTTTTCTCTCTAATGTTTTGTCTGACTCCCTTGTTCTTTGATCAGAAAAAGTTAAGATATTTGAATGCCAAAATTAACCCTTTACCTAACCTGAAAAGCAGACGACACTAGCAAAAATAATTCTTGAATAACTATTTTTTTTTCATTTTTTGTCTCAAAAACATAGGTTATGACCCCTCGTTGGAACGAGCTCGACGAGCTCGTTCCAACGAGGGGTCATAACCTATGTTTTCGAGACAAAAAATGAAAAAAATAATGAAAATTAATTGGCGATTTCTGAGAATAGCGCTGGTCGGTTTTGGCCGTTACGTTAGGTAAAGGGCTAAAGAGATGCAGTCATATTTCTTTTCGCATGAACGTTATTATGGTCGCCTGTGGGAAAATATTTAGTTCCATGATACCTGATGAAATCATGACAATTTATGAGAAGGGAGCTAACTCTAAAGCATCTATTCTGTGGTTCCATTGGTTTGGAGTTAGCTCCCTTCTTACAAAAATTGCAGCATTTTTCGATTTCAAACAACGATGTTCATGTTTCATCCGCGACGCCTCATTTGAAATTCAATAAAAAGAAACGAAAGTGTAATCCTCACGGAAGCGTTGAGGTACCAGTTGAGTTTTATTTCTATCTCGCACCTGCATGTTACTATCTTGCACGTTTTAGTTACTATCTTGCGCCTGCGAGTTAGTTATCTAGAGTTTTCAGGTTTGCAATGTAGTGGTAGAAGTTTATTCAAGCAAAAATAACACCTACAGAGAGGCAGATTGCACAAGGAGTTAACAGAAACATGATACGATTATACATGTAATAAACTGATAACAAATAAAATAACTAATTTGAATATTGACAAGGCTAATGTAGCATACATATATACATATACAGTCAAGACCATATGTCAGTTTAATGGCCTACGATTTTACAGTTATTGTTTCTCTTTTCCTGAAGAACAGCAGGATTATGTTGCAGATGGTGTGGCATAATGAGGGTGTATTATTTTTCATGAGAAATTTAAACTTATCTTCTTTGCTTACATTTGAAAAGTCCGCGTTGTTCCTGTTAATTAACGCAAACAACTGTTCTCTGATGTCTGTATAGGCCAGGCAGTCCATGACAAAATGCATCTCAGATTCCACATCGCCGACGGCTTTACAGACATCAGAAGCGTTACAAATCCTATCTTCTAAGGAAATTGGCGGCTGTACATGTCTCCCCTTTTCAATTGTCAAATTGTGATTACTAATCCGTAATCTTGTAAACATATTTTGTGCTTCCTTTGTTTTTGAGTAATCTAAATAGAGCTCGAATTTAATGTCGTTTTTGAAGGTGCGATAAATACGCAAGTAGATTGTGTCAACATTTGTTAAATTTTCATGTAATTTACCACATTTATCGTCGTGCACGACAGCCGTTGATATATTGTAACCTTCCAACATTTGGCGGAATCCGCCATATTCCGTCGTTATTTTATGTCCTTCCGTAAATCATCGAGCAATGTACCTGCTGCATAGTGAAGTCTGGCCATGAATTTGAACTTTTTGACGATGCATTCGAGGGAAAGTAGGAATCTCTCAAGTTCACCTCGAACGGCATGGTTGGAAGAATGTTTATTTACACCGAGTATCATTTTACAGAATTTGATGTGTACAGCCTCAGCGGGGAGTCTATCCCACTTTGCAAGATTATACTCTCTATCCCATAGTTCACTACCATACAACAAAATGTTTTATATCAATTGATCAAATAATTTGGACATTATAGCAGTGGACGGAAGGTGTTTACTCTGAAAAGAATTGAAAAGACTGTAAAGTGCTTTCTCCCCTTTTAGTTTTAAAGCACGCTGTGCCTCTCAAAATTTCCCATTAGGTGAAAAGGTTATACCCATATAAGAATAGCTTGGTACAATCTCAAACGTTTTGTCAGCTAATGTAAAGACCGGGGAGCATTGCACTTTTTTTTGGGGGGGGGGGGGGGGGGGGGGGCACTTAGTTTTCTCGGTGTTTTTACCCTCAGATGGTTATTCTTCGCGTATAGTTCCAATTTTTCTAAGCATGTTTCTAATCCGACAGACGTACTTGAGAAAATAATTAGGTCGTCTGCAAATAATAGATGATTTATGCACTTATTATTCATAACTATGGGGTCGTATTTCCCAGTAAGGATGTTACTAATGTCAAATATTTTAAACATGTTTGGGGAGATCGCAAATCCTGGTCTCATCCCAATTGTGGATAGTAGAGGCGGACAAAGACCCTTGGGCGTTTTAGTAAGATAATAGTTTGTGGTACACAAGGACTGTAAAATTTCAAGCAATTTACCAGTTAAGCCGTATTTACGTAATTTGTTAAATAACAATGGTCGGTGAACTGTGTCAAAGGCTTTCCGGAAGTCCGCAAAAGTTTGCAGTGATTGAAAATATTTTTCAGAACAAATGCACTGTCAACTGTGCTACGGTAGTAGTATAGCATGTACCCGGGCGGAGCCTATTGGATGGACCCCGGGATGGAACCCGGAAGTGACGTCATGTCACGTGACCTGGTGGCCATGTTTGGTTGTCATGGTAACCCGCGTGAGCGGCCATCTTATGACGTCATCTCCATAGTGATACGTGGTGTGAGTGCGCATGCGCAGCACGTGTTGTTAGGGTGATACGTGTTTCCGTCGTCCATTTTGTATACTGGAGGCCGCCATCTTGGTTTCTATGGTAGTACGTGGTTGCTATGTTACCCAAAACCTTTTAACAAGAAAGGGGTATGTTCGGAGGATATGTTCCTTTGTAGCAGAGTAAATTCCCGATTTGTAGAATTACCCAAATAAACCCGACAACCCCTCCAATCACCGAAAACGACTTTATTTACTATGGATTCCCCAATTTATCGGTGTAGCACGTAGTGCAATAGTACCAAGGGACACAGGGGGGGGGGGGGGGGTCCTTTGTAGAAGAGTAATTTTCTGACTTAGAATTTCCCAGAATCCTCGTTTAATTACCCAAATAAACCCGACAAGATGTACTATTACGGATTCTTTCAGCTTTCTCTGCTTCTATCTATATATGCAATAGGTTTCGTTTACCTAGGCATGTTCGTTTGTCCTGGAGTATACTCCAGTAGCGTAAAAGAGCCCACCAACGGGAACAGCTTTACTTATTATTACTATATTTAGCTTTTCTAGTCTATTCTTGTTATTTCTGACCCTATTCCGTGTACTCTTGTTGTTTCATTTATCTAGATCATTTATAGCGCGCGCAAAAGCAGCCCGAAGTAAGCCTAATAGACAACGTGTACGTGAAATTGGAAAAAACAAGGAATGCTATGCCATCCAATCTAAACCGGAAACCGGAAGTAAAAACATGGGGAACCCCAGCTCTCGTTTTCAAAAGCGAACAAATCGAATGACGCCCCCTAAAAAGCGAACGGTGTAATGCGAGATTTCTCCTTAGATCATTCCATGCAGACTGTGAATAATTTATTGAACATGCTTTTCAAAATTAAAGTTTTTCCAAACAAACTCAACTGTCGTTTGCTTTGCTAACTAAATGACAGAAATTGTCGAAAAGCTAAATGTTCCCATGCATGCACATTGGATTTCATCGTCTGCTGGCTGGCTGTTGGGATCCCGCTGTTGTTCGATTCTGCGGAGTATTCTGTCACGTGATTTATCTGTTTTGCATTTGCAAGTGCAAACGCTGTTCACTTCAAACCAACACTGCGTGTTATTGGAACAAAGATACCAAATGAAAAGCATCAACAACACGTCCGTTTGTTGTAACCTAAAAGTACGCACAGGTCGGATTGTGTGGCAAAGGACGTTTTCATTCAGTTATTACGAACCTAAGATGTCGAAGTGACATACTGTCTGACAAACGTCCACGAATTACCATTTCCAAAACAGAAGTTCCGTTCCATATTGTATGCACCTTAGCGAAACAAAAACAATAAATTTTCGACAATACGTTTCGAAGCCAATTTTTATATTGTACGTCTGATATGTTTTTAGGGGGAAATAAATCTACAAGACAGCATGTACATGCATTAGTTCACAACGCAAAATGTTTTGTTAGACGACTCCTTGAACACTGTTTTAAATTTTGTTAAGTTTATGTCATTATAATTTGAAAAACACTGTAAGTTGCGCGCGCTTCTTGGTTTTACCAAAGTTCATATTATAAATTATAACTAATCAATCAGATTGCTTGATTTCCCATAATCTGTATGCAGAGTTATCTCTCCTTATTACAACGAAGTTGTATCTGATTCTCATCACCTCTATATCCAGTGGCCATATCCCATGGAATCCCATTTTTGGGAAACACCCGTGGCTATGGAATCCCTTTTTTGTCGTATGAGGCCATGAGGGCTATGTAAAAGCCCTCAATGAGGCCTCATTTATTACCCCTCATAGCCACGCCACACGGAATCCAAATTTTACGGATTCGGCTGGGAATCTCTATTACGGAATTCCTTATATGTATACAGGGAAAATCTGATTCAACCTTGATCAATGTTATAGTCGAGACTGAGATAGGTATAGCTAGGAAGTTGTGATACAAGTCAATATTAATGGATGATAGTTTAGTCAATAGTACTGGTAAAAGGCAGCAATGGAACAAGATTGCTGTAGAAGCTAATGATAGGCCAGATAGACCATAGACTACTAGTGGCCTTAAAGCTTTGGCGACAAGATTGAAGCGGTTGGTAAGACTACATTAGACCTCATTGAGGGATTACTCATGGTCCTCATGGCCTCATACGACAAAAAGGGGTGCCGAAGACCATGTTTTCCAGAAAGGGGTGCCGAAATTGGAGTGCCTGGGGATATGGGTCTTAAATACTGAAATGAGGCTAAGAGTCGTAGTAAATTATACCTCATTGAGGATTTTTAATGGTCCTCATAACCTCAAAATTCAATGAGGCTATGAGGGATAATAAATGAGGACTCATTGAGGGATTTTTAATGGTCCTCATAACCTCAAAATTCAATGAGGCTATGGGGCATAACATATTAGGCCTCATTGGGGTTTTTACATAGCCCTCATACGACAAAAAAGGGATTCCATAGCCACGGGTGTTTCCCCAAATGGGATTCCATAAGATATACCTGTTAAATACCGAAATGAGGCTAGGAGACGTAGCAAATTATACCTCATTAGGAGATTTTTAATGGTCCTCATAACCTCAAAATTCAATGAGGCTATGAGGAATAAGAAATGAGGACTCATTGAGGGCTTTTACATAGTCCTCATGGCCTCATACGACAAAAAAGGGATTCTTCAAAAGGTATCCTCGATAGGTATCCTCGAATAATACAATACCAGGCCATAGGTATCCTCAAATACTGAAATGAGGCTAAGAGTCGTAGTAAATTATACCTCATTGAGGGATATTTCATGGCCCTCATGACCTCAAAATTCAATGAGGCTATGAGGGATAATAAATGAGACCTCATTGAGGGCTTTTACATAGCCCTCATGGTCTCATACGACAAAAAAGGGATTCCAGACCCACGGGTGTTTCCCAAAAATGGGATTCCATGGGACATGGCCATTTGTTATAGAGGTGATGAGAATCGGATACGACTTCATTGTAATAAGGAGAGATAACTCTGCATACAGATTATGGGAAATCAAGCAATCTGATTGATTAGTTTAATTTATATAAATGATCTAGATAAATGAAACAACAAGAGTACACGGAATAGGGTCAGAAATAACAAGAATAGACTAGAAAAGCTAAATATAGTAATAATACGAAAAGCTGTTCCCGTTGATAGGCTATTTTACGCTACTGGAGTATACTCCTGGACAAAGGAACACGCCTAGGTAAACGAAACCTATTGCATATATAGATAAGAGCAGAGAATTCTGAAAGAATTCGAAATAGTACAACTTGTCGGGTTTATTTGGATAATTAAATGAGGATTCTGGAAAATTCTAAGCCAGAAAATTACTCTTCTACAAAGGAACATCCCCCTGTGTCCCTTGGTACTATAGCACTACGTGCTACACCGATAAATTGGGGAATCCATAGTAAATAAAGTCGTTTTCGGTGATTTGGAGAGGTTGTCGGGCTTATTTGGGTAATTCTACAAATCGGGAATTTACTCTTCTACAAAGGAACATACCCTCCGAACATACCCCTTTCTTGTTAGAAGGTTTTGGGTCGCTTAGAAACCACGTGCTACCACAGAAACCAAGATGGCGGCCTCCAGTATACAAAATGGACGACGGAAACACGTATCACCCTAACAACACGTGCTGTGCATGCACACTCACACCACGTATCACTATGGAGATGACATCACAAGATGGCCGCTCACGCAGGTTACCATGACAACCAAATATAGCGCCACCAGGTCACGTGACATGACGTCACTTCCGGGCCAGCCCGGGGTCCATCCGATAGGCCCCGTCCGGGTACATGCTATACTACATGTACTTTCGGTGTTGACGAAATCCAAATTGGTTGTCGCTTATAAGCCGGTTATCTTCAAGACAATTATTTATCCGTTTTTTTTTATAATCTTATTTAATAATTTCCTGACAGCAGAGCTAACTGCAATTGCTCTCTGGTTGTTAGGGTCATGCCAGTTACCTTTTTTGTACAGTAGCGTAAGGGTTGGCTTACTCCATTCAGTTGGATAATGACCAGATTCAATGACATGGCTAAACAACTTGACCGTTTCATCAATCATGTTGGAGATTACAGTTTTTAAAAGTTTGTTGTATATATTGTCGGCACCTGGAGATTTTTTATTTTTTATTTGTCGGAGTGCTTATCTGATTTCCTCTGGAATATTATGTCGCAGTTTAATATTTGAGTCCAGGCTCGAGAAGGAGCGGATAGCATACTTGAAAGTTCAGCGTTCTGTGCTGGGGAAAAAAGTTTTTCAACTGACCAGCGGTGTCGGGATCAAGACTGTTAAGGCCACACACTGAAAAAAATATAGGTTCTCTTTAGAACCAAAACTGGTTCTAATCTTGTCCCTGAGATGGAACCAGTTCTGTTTAAACAGTATTTATTTCAAATCAAATAAATTTATAAAGATTAACATTAAATATTAACAAAATTAAACATAAATTGAGGGGGTTTCAGCCGTAAGTTTAGAGCTTATACGAGGTTGTCTCAAATTATTATTAAGCAAAGGAGATATGAACAGTTGGCATATCGAACCAGTTTTGGTTCTATGCAGAACCAAAACTGGTTCGATATGCCAACTGTTCATATCTCCTTTGTTTCAAAATGTTTGGCGACTAGAACCAGTTTTGGTTCTAAAGAGAACCTATATTTTTTGCAGTGCGCCCGCCAGATCGAAATTGTTTTATAATTTTCCAGTAACTAGCTGGCTCCTTACATTGTAAGTCGTCCAGTTGGTCACATAGATTCTCGTAAAACATTTTTGATTTGTACTTCACTTCTGCCTTATAAGCCTTCTTTGAAGTGAAACATTTAGCAATAAGTGATCTGTCACTGGGATTAAGCTTCGTATCTTTTATAATACCTTCCAGTGTGTTTCCAGTCTTTGCACCTGTGGTCGAACCACTTCTTTTTCAGGGGTGTTTTTCGGCTAGTCAGTTGAACTAGTCGAAAAGCAAAATTATTAACAGAGTGAAGAATACTCATCCAGTCAGCAGCGGCCTTCTCTGTGCCCTCCTGGTTTGGTGAGTATGGCTTCATTCGATAATGTGAAATATTTAAGGTCACATCCGCTCGTGCTAGAATTAATCTGGTACGTGTGGCGCTCTGTTCTGTCCATATCGAAGGGATCGGATTTCGAGTGTAATGATACTTGCTCGCCTTGCTGTTACCAGGAATGTCAATACATTCAAGGTTGACGAGTACTAACTGGCAGTGATCCGAGAAAACGGTCGGCACTTTGATACAGAAATAATCAATATAGTACTCTTCTGACATTGTGATGTAGTTCACAATACTTGCGCCGTTGTATTGGAATGAGGTAAAATTGCCTAATCTATCACCGAGGCAGCGGCCATTCACAATTTTTAGTTTTGCTAATTGACACAGATCGAATAGATATTTCCCGAAGGTGTTTGCTATTTTATCAAGACTTTCCCTGCCTTCTATGCAGTCAACAGTGTATGACTCAGGCAAAGGAATGTATTTGTTGCTGTCACCCAAAATATAATCCGACTGTCCTCCAGTTCGAGCACTGAAGTCCCCTCCTAAAATCAACATATCTTAAGGACTCCTGCTGAGTAACTCCTTCACTAGAACCGAATATGCGGAAACATCAGAATTAATTTTCGATTTCCAGTAAGTCGAATTACTGGGAGGAATGTACACAGATACAAAAACGAATTTTGATGGTAAATTAAACAATTTACCATCAAATTCAACCCAGAGAGCAATGTCGCCAATATATTTTGTATTACAAAGGAATTCGTCATATTTAGAGTTCAATGTCGCCAATATATTTTGTATTACAAAGGAATTCGTCATATTTAGAGTTAAAATAAAAACAAATTCCACCCTTCTTACGCGGGGCTTTGCCACGACAGAGATCGGCCCTGGTAGCTCTAATTCGGTCCCATCACAATACCAAGTCTCCCTGAGAGTAATGGAATCGAAATGAGTTAACATTGTTTTAAACTCGGTGTTGTTCAATTTATTGGAAAAGCCTTGAATATTCCAAGCTGTGTAGCCTATTTTCATCTTTGTGATATCAGTGAAGTAAGAACGAATTGCTTGGACCACTGAAGCTAACTTTCAGAAGTACTTTAACAGAGAGGATTTTTGGAGTAAGGTTTCTGGCAAGGGACTTTAAGGTTAAGTCGCACCTTTTGAGAGATTTCACGATTAAAATACCCCCAACCTTTAAATCTGAAACACGTTATTCAAATTGGGATTGGAGAGGATAGATTGATTACTCCATTGGAGTCAGCAATTGTTACAACTACTGACCAGCTACTAGAGGGTTAATATGGGGATGAGCAACATGTCAATCAACACGTCTTCATTTGTGCCACCCTACAGCACCTTTTATTTGATCATATTTGCCCATCTGGAAGGTTTTCTGGGAGGTTGTCACTTTTAGGACCTTGGTTGCCCCATAGAGAGGGGTCATATGGGGATGGGCAACATGTCAATCAACTCATCTTCATTTGTGCCACCCTACAGCACCTTTTACTAGATCAGATTTGCCCATCTAGAAGGTTTTCTGGGAGGTTGTCACTTTAGAGCCTTGGTAGCCTCATAAAGAGGGGTCATATGGGGAGGGCAACATGTCAATCAACTCGTCTTCATTTGTGCCACCCTACAGCGCCCTTTATTTGACAAGATTTGCCCATCTAGGTTTTCTGGGAGGTTGTCACTTTTAGGGCCTTGGCTGCCCCATAAAGAGGGTTAATATGGGGACGGGCAACATGTCAATTAACTCACCTTCAATTCTGCCACCCTACAGCACCTTTTATTTGATCAGATTTGCCCATCTAGAAGGTTTTCTGGTAGGTTGTCACTTTTAGAGCCTTGGTTGCCCCACAAATATGGGCCAGATGGGGAAGGACAACATGTCAATCAACTCGTCTTCATTTGTGCCACCCTACATCACCTTTCATTTGATCAGATTTGCCCATCTAGAAGGTTTTCTGCGAGGTTGTCCCTTTTAGGGCCTTGGTTGCCCCATAAAGAGGGGTCAAATGGGGACAGGCAACATGTCAATCAACTCATCTTCATTTGTGTCGCCCTAGAGCACCTTTTATTTGATCAGATTTACCCATCTACAAGGTTTTCTGGGAGTTTGTCACTTTTAGGGCCTTGGTTGCCTTATAAAGAGGGGTCATATGTAAAGGGCAGCGTGTCAATCAACTCGTCTTCATTTGTGCCACCCTACAGCACTATCTATTTGATCAGATTTGCCCATCAGGAAGGTTTTCTGGGATGTTGTCACTTTTAGGGCCTAGGTTGCCCCATAAAGTGGGGTATATGGGGACGGGCAACATGTCAATCAACTCATCTTCATTTGTGTCGCCCTAGAGCACCTTTTATTTGATCAGATTTGCCCAGCTAGAAGGTTTTCTGGGAGGTTGTCACTTTTAGGGCCTAGGTTGCCCCATAAAGTGGGGTCATATGGGGACGGGCAACATGCCAATCAACTCATCTTCATTTGTACCACCCTAGAGCACCTTTTATTTGATCAGATTTGCCCATCTAGAAGGTTTTCTGGGAGATTGTCACTTTTAGAGCCTTGGGTGCCTCATAAAGAGGGGTCATATGGGAACAGACAACATGTCAATCAACTCGTCTTCATTTGTGCCGTCCTAGAGCACCTTTTATTTGATCAGATTTGCCCATCTAGAAGGTTTTCTGGGAGGTTGTCACTTTTAGGGCCTTGGTTGCCCCATAAAGAGGGGTCATATGGGGACAGACAACATGTCAATCAACTCGTCTTCATTTGTGCCACCCTAGAGTACCTTTTGTGACATCACACTAAATGTTGAAAAATGTTTTGACTATTGCTGGGGCAGTTCACGAAGAAAGCTGAAAACACCTCCCATCTAAGACCCCACCCCCCCCCCCACCCCCACACGCACAACATTTTGTTGAGTTTGGCAAGAAATCTAGTCATGGCTACTATATCAACCATGACTTGATTTGATACCAAACTCAAGAACACAGAAAGATACAGTTAGTCGCAAATATGCATACTTTGATTCATAATGATCAGAACGTCATTTTGTATCTGACCTTAAGAGAATTCAAGCGGGGAACTGCCGTAACACAGAAAATGTGCATATAAGTTATACCTATCACAAACCAATATCCATGACGTCACTTTCGAACATGCCCTCTCATCGGGTGTGCATTTGAGGAAAGTTTATGCGAGCTGCAGCCCTTCCACGTAGGTGTGTTGTGGCGACGTAGGTGTTGTGGTAGTGTGGTAGTGTGGCTATTTCTTCAGTTCGTATGTATCCATGTCCTGATGAAGTTCATTATTATATAGGTGTTGTGGTAGTGTGGTATGGTAGTGTGGCAATTTCTTCAGTTCGTATGTATCCATGTCCCGATGAAGTTCATTATTATAACTGATATTTACGGGAAAGGGCATAGAAATATACATTTGAGATGCTAGAAACCTGCGGTTATGGTCGTGACAATTTTGGACAATTTCGAGATTCTTTGCAATGCATTATGGGCTATATATTATTTACTGGTGTTTAAGGTCACATACTTATGCACAATGGCTAATCGTGACCGTGACAGATTTATGGGTGGAGCAAGCCGGAGAGAACCACCAACCAAACTCTATTCAAGCTCCGCACAAGCAGGGTTACAGCGGTTGAAGACATGTGCACCATCGACGTGCAGTATGCCTTAGTGCACAGTGTCATCGTGCCCCCATGTAGGCAACCAGGATAAAGTGCCTTGTCCAAGGTCAAATGCGGGTTGTCCCGGATGGGGATTGAACTTAGGACCTCTAGCATATAAGTACATGCATTATGGGATAGCTAGTTAGTGGGAAGGGGTACTTGTTTATTTCATGGCTACACACGGGGAAGAACCTATGGCCTTATGGCCCTAAGGAGGCGATTTTAGGGTTGTATTGGGTAATTCGATGGAAAATGGGAAAAAAATTGGTGCCAAAAATGCCCTCTGAGCAGGAGAGAGTACTGTTACAGACATAACTACCATTGCCTTGTTGGATGAGTGCAAAAAGCGCTTCCCAAAAACAAAATGTCAGCCCAAATGGTTCGGGAAAAAAAAATCTCCAGAGATTTTGGGAAGATTAAACACTTCAGAACCACCTGAGCGCATGCACACTACAGACCACATATCTCTATAATAATGAAGTGACAAGATGGCCACTTATGTGCCCTACCCATAATACATCACCTCCCATGACGTGAGTTCCGGACATGCACCCCACGCTGAGGGTGTGCAATGACAACATGCAGATGGTGGTTCAAAACCACCTAGCCTACTACTTTTGTTCAAGCGCTTAGAGATCCTCTCTCATCTTAGGCTTTTTGGCCCTCGATGGAATGGCTTCTGAAGACCATTCAACTCAGACTCATTATTTATCTATTTCTCAAGCATTCAAGAAAATACTGACATCTTTAGCCAAAGGCCAGTTTAAATTTGATTCCTGCTCTGTAAATGAAGATAATACATTTCAAAGTAATGTATCTGCTTGAAAATTGAAAAACAGAATTGTATGTCTTTAACAAGTCACTAAACAAATTGCATTCTAAAAACTAAACAACAGGCCCCAGGGGGGCTGAGGAGCTCACCTGACATGGTAGACTAAATATCAACCCAGAGAACTGATTTCAACAAGTTGCATCTGCTCCTCCTAAGAAAAGCTTATACCAAATATCCAAAGATTCTAACCAGTGGATCTAAAAAAAAATTTTTTAAAGAATATTCCTCATATTGAACTAAGTTATAATTCGGGCTCCCACAGGGAGCCCATATAAGAACCCAGGGACTTGGATTTAACAAACGTCAATCTCACCCCCCTAAGAATGCTGCATAGCAAATATCAAAACATTCTGACTGCTGGATCTGAAGAAGATTTTTAAAGAACATTCCTCATTTTGAACTAAGTTGTCATTCGGGCTCCCATAGTGAGCCCAAATATGAACCAAGGGACATGGCTTGAACAAACTTGAATCTCACCTACCTAAGGTTGCTGCATGCCAAATATCAAAACATTCTGACGGCTGAATCTGAAGATTTTTTAAAGAAAAATTCCTCATATTGACTAAGTTATAATTCGGGCTCTCAAAGGGAGGCCAAATATGGACCCAGGGTCTTGGCTTTAACAAACTTGAATCTCCCCCCACCCCCACCCCGAAGGATGCTACACACCACATATCAAAACATTCCGACTGCCTGATCTGAAGAAGATTTTTTAAGAAAATTCCTCATTTCGAACTAAGTTACAATTCAAAGCCCAAATATGGACCTAGGAACATGGCTTGAACAAACTTGAATCTCACCCCCCTAAGAATGCTGCATAGCAAATATCAAAACATTCCGACTGCTGGATCTGAAGAAGAAGATTTTTAAAGAAAATTCCTCATTTTGAACTAAGTTTTCATTGGGGCTCCCACAGTGAGCCCAAATATGGACCTAGGGACATGGCTTGAACAAACTTGAATCCCCCCCCCCCCCCCCCCTCGCACACCTAAGCATGCTGCATACCCAATATCAAAAGATTCTGCCTGCGGGATCTAGAGAAAAAGATTTTCAAAGAAATTTGCCTGAAATGCACTAAGTTCAAATTTGGGCACCTATACTGAGCCCAAATATGAATCCATGGGGGGCAGATTTGAACAAACTGGAATCAGATCCACCCCACAATGTTGCATACCAAATATCAAAAGATTCTGCCGGCTGGATCTGGAGAAGAAGATTTTTTTAAGAAATTTCCTTGAAATGCACTAAGTTCGAATTCGGGCTTCTATAGTGAGCCCAAATATGAATCCAGGGGGCCGATTTGAACAAACTTGAATCAGATCCACCCTACAATGTTGCATACCAAATATCAAAAGATTCTGCCTGCTGGATCTGGAGAAAAAGATTTTTTAATGTTTTTCCCATTGCCTACAGCATTAAAAAGTGCCCACTCAGCACTTTTTCAAAGTCCCGAAACTGTACCCTATGATAAAACCGATGGCATTTTTTTTTAACCACTCCTTTCTGTAGGTCCTAAGGAAGCGTCACACCAAATAAAAAAATCTCAGTGTCGTGCAGTTTTGGAGATATGGGCATTTTAATTTTTTCTATTTTTAGCTCCTGCGGTTCCCACAGGGCTACGGGAAAAAAAATTGGGCATAAATTAGGTACTTATGACCCAATAAGCCCTCACATAAAATTTGGTTCAAATCGGCATCTCGGTTCGGAAAGTTAAAAAATTTATAGTAATTTATATATTTTTTATACTTACCAATGACCCAGACTTAGCTGGTGCTAACTCTAAAATATCTAGGGCCAAACGCAAATTTTACCCCAATCCCCAAAATTTGCATCTAAAACCGAAAATTACATGTCCTATATGGTCCTGCATACTTTTACAGTGTCAAGGAGGTCTCAAAATTGGCGCAATTATCATTCTTACAACCAGTGTCTGGTAAGCGTTATGTACTCAGCAGGGAGGTATGAGTTCCCAATTCATGGGAGGGCCATCCCCGTCTGGGTCATTGGTAAGTATAAAAAATATATAAATTACTATAAATTTTTTAACATTTTTATACTGTACCAATGACCCAGACTTAGCTGAATAGTAAAAGGGTTGGAGGGCCTAGGACATAAGGAAAATCCAATACACTCAATTACCCAAAACAGACCTATTCCCGTAAGGAGATAAGGAGAGATAGGTTTACATGTATCTTTCTTATTTGTATCAAAAAAGAAAGACACAACACTATTCTGTAATTAAACACAGTAACATCAATGATCTCTATGAACATCCAGTATAACTCTTTATACTAATATTTTTTAAGGAAAGCCAATAAATACGGGAGTCTAGATAAATGAGACTCTATATACTCATTTAAAATTCAAGGATTGTATATTAACGTCCAATTAATCACGTAATATATACAAATGTTTCACACCAATCAATACTTAAAAATTACACAGATGAGTAAACATAGGTTTTACCCTAAAAATCATCTCGGAACCGACTCGGAATTACTGACTCCAAGGGAGGTATTCCCTTACTTTACACTATAAAGCAGGTGACCTAAGGGAACACCCCCCCCCCCCCCCCCCCTTTCCCTTGCCCTGGATCAAATACTCCAGAGCAAAGAAGGCAGCAGGACAGAGTCAAAGCCGGAACCAAAAGCCTATACACACATAGTTGCCACTGTTTAGTAGACGACAATTCGAGTAAAAAATAACAGATCTAAACAATGTAGATTTGCAGAAAAGGACTCAATATTCTCAGATACAAAATCGTGAAAATGGAGGGCTAAGACCAATATGCAGACCTCATTAGATCTGTAATAGCAACATTATTAGCTTAAGCCCATGAAGTAGAAGAACTCTTACTTCATGAGCTTAAAACTAAAGCACAGACTGCTGATTGAAGATATTATCATAAGCAGTACTGATAGTAAATTGAATCCATCTGGCCATAGAATGGACCGAAATGTGGAGGAAGCTACCACAGCATGTCCCACAACAGACGCCTAAGTAAATTCGTCCACAGTCTTGTGGAGGTAGAGAAGCTACCAACAGAATTTGCATTGAAAAAATTACACTAGAGCAGTATCAGCTGAATCAACGGCACTGGAAGATATGCATATTTTATATTCCGTCTCACAAGTTCGATAGAGCGTTTACTGCAAACGCTCGAAGATCCAAACATTGACATATACGTCTGCAACTGATTGTTGAGATGCGTCGCGAATAAGTTGGTTATAGACCGCTCTCCTTGGTAGCAATCTGATTGAATACTTGTTTGTTGAAAGCCCATTCTGGCAGCAACAAACTGCCCCTCCGTGAAGGGAGTCCGCTAATACGTACAGACGACCCGGAAAATGACGGACCGATAAGATAACTTGATGTTCTAGTACTAACCGAAAGATTCATTCCGATAACATGAATAACAGGATGGAATTAATGCTTCTATAATTCCGAAAATACGCTAATACCGTCGAGTTGTCGGACAGAATTAGCATATTCTGAATAACGTTATCCAATAACGTAGCGCAAGCCAAAATGACATCATCCTTGATGTTTGAGGGCTTGACAAGCAACTACAGAATCAAAAGACCCTGGCACTTCAAATCCGTTGGGCTCAATGAAACGACCCAACGTGTTTGAGTGGCATCCATCAAAACAGTAAAACTCGGATCCGGCAATTGCAGTGGAACTACCTGAGTTAAGCACTGAAAACTTGCCCAAGTCTGAAACTCTTATTCACTTGATTTGACAAGATGTCCGTATCGAGCGAAAGAATCCTCTCCTCTAATTCTGAATTAAAAGAAATTGAAGCGGACCAATGCGTAATAAAATCGCGGCAGTTCCGCATAAGCGTATCAGTCTCATGAGATCTCTCGCTGAGACCTTGTCTTTGAAGACAATAGGGAATTATCAATTGATTAATTCGCTCTGGTTAACGGCAGACGAACAAGAATGTAATGCGTCTCAAAGCTCATCCCCCGGTGGGTAAATGACTTGGACGAAACCAGATCCGACTTCTCCTCGTTTACTTAAGAAACCGAGACGTCGGATCAATAGAAGCAGAATCTGCACATCGTTCTGAAGCGTTAACTCATTGCCATACCTCTGAAGAATGTCATCCAGGTCGGCCGACGATACCGTAGACGAATGAGCTCGGAAATGCGTCATTACCGAGTTTGCTATTCGAGTGAAAGCCCAGGGGCTAGATTCATACCGAAACAGATTGCTCGGTGCTGATGCAAAATTCCTATGATCAAGAAGCAAAGATACTTTCTAAACGCCTGATGTACCATGACGTGAAAGTAAGCAACTAAAAATCTATGCATGTAGCATAGTAGTACACCCGATTACTCGCTCTGACCGATCGGATGGACTCCATATAGATACTTGGAGCCACAATCAGCTTGTTATCCAGTTCAGATCATGAGTGGACGGAACGAGTTGTCTGGTTTGGAACCAGAAAGGATGGTTGTAGAAACCTGGAAATTCATAGATTTCTACGATCTCTAACGCGATCCCACTAAAAGAGACAGGACTTCTAGTGGAAGCAAGCCTCTTTCCTGCATACTTGACGGAAACAGAGTCCATCTTGGACTTCGAGTTAACTTAAGTTACGTTTGAAGGACAATATAGTCCTACCGAAATCACCCTTCAAAACCAAGGGACGTCCTTAAACTACTCCCAAAAGTTTGAGAAACTCGACAGTCTTCCACTCACTGTACACGATAGAGGATAAGACCAATACCTCCTGGTCCTGCGAGGCTAGCAGAAGGAGAAACCATATCTTCCACGGCCCGCACCTCACCCTGTCGACCTAGGGGCGTCTGACCGGATGTCTCGGTCAGAATTACGGCCCCAACCTAAGTCGCTACCCCGACGGTCTCTAGAGTAAGACCTAAAGGACACATAGAAACCTCTATAGGAATTTCTCTCGGGCGTATTCGCCCCAGAAGTGCCTCTCCTACTTTCTCCGCTGAATCCGACTATAGGAAGTGGATTTGAATAGCAGAGAGATTAAGCTTTCTTAAGTTATCTGATAATATATTGCGGAAAGCTTGCCGTCGCAGAGAAACTCTCCGGAGACCGGAGCGACTCTGAGAGAGATTTTCACCTTACTATCCACATGTGTGAATGTAACCAGGGCTGCGTCACGTCTAACCAACTCCATATTGCCACTAAAGGGCGGAGTTCAACGTGAGGCCCTTGAAAGAATTTATAGGAGGATATACATACTGGAATTCTTTTCCCTTGAGGCGTAATGATAACGCCCTGATAATAGTCTGGTCGCCAAACCCCCGAAAATCACGAATGCTTGTTTTGGCGTATAAAGTTTATTTCTCGATGGATTTTGCAAATTTAGACATTTGAGAACAATATTCAATCGGCTGACCATCTGTCAGCCTTGAGCAATTTTTTTTATACAGTCTTGAAAAGGTAACCCTACCCCGAATTTGATACCAAATGTGAAAACACCTATATTTGAATATTCTGTAAATTCTCATTACTAACATGAAATTTATCGGTAATCCTTACTATTTGTACACTTGGCATGGTTTGTAGTATCATATACTCCAGAATTCAAAATTATATCGACACACAAAAATCCAACATGGCCGCCGTGTCGGATCGTCATGTCGAAATTTTAACTTTTTTTCTCCGTTGAACCATAAATCGTTTATTCTGTGAAACAAATTGTATCTTAATTGTGCCAGTTCATGCTCTGCCATCATGGAGCATCCATTTGTGCTCATGATGATACCAAAATGGGCACCATGTGTTGAATACTTCGATCGATATAGCGCTTTCACCGAATGACACCATAACCAGACGGAGGCTAAAATTTCAATACATTTCTGGTAGCTGTTCCAACGGTCATATATATTATAGTTACGGACGGAGGATCGAGTTTTGTCATGGAATCACATACACACTACTCGGGATAGGTGTTCTTACGATGTCTCAGGCAGTAAAATTGTTAATGAGTTTTCTTGGTGCTATTGGAAACTTGATGGAGAACACGGGTTTATCTGAAATTCTTGAGTCTGTGTTCGGCGGAGTAGCCAAAATGCTAAGCGGGAAGAAGTTTCCTCAAAATATGCGCGCATTTCGGTTGTTGGCAGAAGAGCTGCTTAGAGATATCGTCAGTAGAGATGATGTTGTCTGCCCGGAAGATTTCATTGACACATTGAGTGAAATATCAGACCAGAGCAGGACTTGCAAGGTTTGGGTGGACTGCTTCATAAGACCAGTTCTTATAATGATGAAGTACGTAAGGGCTGAGAGGGAAGGGGACTGGCCCTTGCATTTGGCAACTGTAAAACAAATGCTCCCTTACTTCTTTGCATCCGGCCATGTCAACTATGCTAGATATGGCTTGTATTATCTGAGGGACATGGAACGACTTCCACAAGAGGTGTTGACACAATTTCTGAAGGGATCACATGTGATGAGACATGTTGATGGCATTTGGAATGGCATTTGGAGCGATATGTATATCGAATCCACTTTCATGCGTTATGGCCATGGTAAGTCTGGCATCATTGGCATCACATTAAAACCAGAAACACTGAAAGTGTGGGCATTAAGCCTTCACAATTGTGGTCAACTTTTGAATGGTCTCGCGGAGGTTAGGGAATCAGACGTCGCGAATCGAGCAGTGCTCGAACACAAAGAGGAGATGACTGCGAGAATTGCTGCTGATTGCGCTGACCGTGAGGGACTTAGAAACAAACTCGCGACAATCATACACCCCCTTGAACCCAAGCAACACCCACCCGGATGAGATAGTCTATATTGTCAGTGGTCAGCATGCTAATCGCACTGTGAACTTGGACATGGCTGTAACACTTGGTAGACAGACGTTGACTGATTTCGAGAAGAAACTCCCGAGTGGGTTCTATTGTACTATATCAAGGCCCGTTGAAACAATGGCAGTTATGAAAAAGTCAGTCAAGTTGGGCGAGCACAAAACATGTGACAGCAATCTGATTTACTCTCGGGTGATGGGACTTCAAGCCAGCTCCAGGGAAATTAGTATAAATGATATACTCTCATACGAGTTATCACCCATTCCAACAGCTCTTTTCAATGACAATGGTGACATGCGGATATCCAAATCTAAATCGGTCATGAAGTCTGATACCGCAGTTATGATTCCAAACACCGACATGTTTGAGTCTGATATCAATGTGTCAACGTGCACTATTATAGACGGGTGTGCACTTCTTTGGATAAATTATGTCACCCGAACGTGAACGATTTTGTCCAGCGATTTCAAGAGCATGTAAAGCGTCGGTTATTGGTTGGAGATACATATCTTGTGTTTGACAGATACAATGAATTCAGTACTAAATGTACGACTAGGGCAAAAAGAAGTAGTGAAGCTTATTGTCGGAAATTCACGTTGACCGCAACATCACCATTACCTTCTCAGAAATTGGTTCTCACGGTAACTGAAAATAAGAAACAGTTGATAAGCATTATTGTTGATCATTTCAGACGTGACACACAATTTGCTGTTGATAACACTCAACAACACGCGCTATTTGTTACTGGCCAGGACGCTTCACCCATTGAAATCGATAGAGGTATAGTTATTGAGAGGCGTGACATGGAAACTATGCACGAAGAAGCAGATAACATAATCGTTCAGCAAGCCATCAGAGCTGCTGATGACCACGACAATGTCATAGTTCTTGCAGACGACAAAGATGTATACACATTGCTTCTACATCACTATCTCGAACAAAACCTGTCATGTAGTATGTTCATGGAATCCCCAATAAAGGGGAAGTCAGTTGTTGATATTGCAGCGACCGTTGAAGAACATAGAAGTATCATACCAAACTTGCTTGCCGCCCATGCTATCTCTGGCTGCGACACAGTTGGTGGTTGTTTTGGAATTGGAAAAGGTTGTATGTTGAAAGTCTTGAGAAACTTCTCTAACGTCCGTTGGTTGTGTCAATGCCCCTTGGTCGGAAGTACTTCATCAAGCTACACGATTCATATCTTCATGCTATGGTTGCAAGGATATGGGCACCATGTCAGAATCGCGAATCAGTGTTTGGAAATCGCAAAAAGGCAAGAAGGGTGCCACAAAAGTTCCTCCTTTATGTACCCTGCCCCCAACAACCGAAGCATTCACAGAGAATGTAAAACGTGCCCATCTTCAGGTATGCACGTGGAAACATGCCTTAGACCCAGCTCCACCAGATCTTGATCCTAGGGGGTTCGGATTCGTCAGAGATGAAGTCTCGAAAACGTTATCACCCTTAACTCTACCAAGTGGTATACCGGTGGCCCCCGACTCTGTTTTGCGTATGGTACGTTGTTCCTGTTCCAGCAAACATCCTTGCAAAACTAGCAGGTGTGGATGCTATTCCTCTCACTTGGCATGCACAATATTCTGTGCGTGTAATGCAACAATTGAATGTTGCAATGAACAAACGGTTTAAGCAATTGATGTCACGGTGAATCAGTCTAATGATCCAGATGGACCGTGAGGATGAGGATATCGGTGACCATGTTGATCTTTTCTTGATAAATTCCAGATTGAATACTTAGTAGATAAAACATCTCTCACTCTGCGTCTCATCAAGCTGGCTATGTGACCATATTTGGGATTTCTGGTATTAAGTTGAAATCCAGTTTTGACATTTTTTTCACTCCATAGTCGGCGATATCGGTTTTTCTGCTCATTTGTTTCCATTATTCCTCAAAATGTAGTTAAAATCATTGCACTATAATTTTGCATAGTTTTTATGTCCAGCAAAATGCATGTTGGCAGCCGGGGCATACTGGTATAGACTTCATTCGCAAAAAATATCAAAATCCACAATTTTACTACTTTCGGCGTCATTTTGGTGGAAATTCGGGTATTTTATAGTGAATCCAATGCGTAAATGATATAAATCGAGGTTGAGAACTGAATTGGGGAGACATCTCCAAGTCTACGAACCACAAGCCGAGTTTTCTAACAATTTTTGTGACTTCTTGTATTATATGGCAGGAAATCTTATTTTGACGACTTTTTCACTTCATAGATTTGATAATCATTTTCCCGTTCATATACACCATTGATACCCCTGATTGTCATCAAATATCATGGAGCTATCAATTTGCATCATTTATATGCGCGAGGAATGAATCTTGGACAGTCATTGGGCACTTATAGCAGATTATTTCGAAAAAAATGGTAAAAATCCATAAGTTTGCTACTTCCGGCCGCCATATTGGCTGCCATTTCGGATTTTTTCTGGAGAAGTTAATGGTTAAGTGATGTGTTCGGAACCCTTCGGCTATTGGCATCTCATTGTGAAGATTCTGTCGCATTTTTGTAAGATCTAACGACATCGGAGTAAAAAGTGGTATTTTACTGAAATTCGGGGTGGGGTATAAATTTTGGGGCTCTATAAAAAAAATTGCTCACAGCTGACAGATGGTCAGCCGATTGAATGTTGATGTCAGATACCTTAATTTTCAGAATCCATTGAGAAAAAAACTTTATACGACAAAACACGCATCCATGACCTGGCAACCGGACTATAAGGTGATCTG
The DNA here is from genome assembly GCA_031216915.1 of Pictodentalium vernedei. NCBI lineage: Eukaryota > Metazoa > Mollusca > Scaphopoda > Dentaliida > Dentaliidae > Pictodentalium > Pictodentalium vernedei. The sequence continues at coordinate 577,891,124 of CM062294.1, forward strand.
CCTACGATAATGTGTCTAAGCTTGCCGTATTAGACGATATTAACGTTTTCAACATGGTTGGAATAGACATAGACGAAAGTATTGACAACTCTAGGACTTAGACCTGATCGTCTAGACGCAGAGGAACTCTCGGAATGCCCTGTCCTGCCATTTCAAATTATTCCATGAATTGATGAAAGGCAGATGAAGAGCACTTGCCGATATGAGACCGGACTTGCTCTATTAATAGCAAGTTATATATATACCGTCATATAAAAATTCAAATGTCTCTGAGACATTTCTGGACTGAGACGGAAACTGAGGGACGATGTCCCTGAACCGATTAAAGAAATCTGTGTCCAGTGGCGCTATCAGTCTTTTATTCGGCAATGCAGCATTTTGGTCCAGAGGAACAACGTCAGAAAATTAAAGCTGGGTGAACTCCACGGCAATTATGTTGTTCCGAAAGGGAAAAATTCAACTATTCCGTATCCCTTTCGCCATCCAGTCGGACCACTTGTAATACTTGGCTGTCCATGTCTGCACCTGCAGTGGAACGTACCGACCCAGCTACTACGGATAATTCCTGATCCGACAGAGTTTCTGTCGGTTGCTGGGATGCTGAGACAATTTGTGCTAACTGCAGTAGCACGTCCGTAACGGAGGCCTGTGGAGCTGCGGTCTTACAATATTTAGCCGCTGGAAGCTCCTAAGACGTTGACTCCTGCATACTTTATAATGCGAACATCTGAAGTATGAAGGCCTCGTATCCTTGGCTACCGGATGGCGTGACCTGGTCGCCGTGAATTCCTGGTCGGCAAGATTGTCTGGATATCACTGGTCACGTAGCCAAGGTGCGGTCATGTGCACTGCCGTGAGGATGAGGAAGCCAATAAAGCAGTCTCTCTGGACTGTCTATATCACGGAACGTCCCGAGCGGTGGACGTATGCCCCGACTGAGGAACATTCTGTACGACAACATCTGTACCCAGATGTTGTTGTACGAGAGAGGGACTTCTCTTGCTCGCAGCCCGTGTGGAGCTGGACAAGCTAGGAAACGGACTAATAGGCTTCCTCCGTACCATCCTCGTATCCGTCGTTGCTGGGTGTGCACATGTATTTATAGTGCTCACATCACCCAAACCTCCTCCTGGACCGCAACGGATTAACCTGGGTGCCGAGCCATTCGCTGAATGGTCGCTACACCGGGCGAGCTAGCGGACGCCAAAGTTGTCGATCCTACTTGGGACCTCTTAGGCAATTGACGTATCTGCATGAGCACTCTTGTCGCTAGCTCTTCATTTGATTGTGACGACGGAAGCACACTTTGAAGACATCACGGAAACATGACTCTGTTCTTGATCGTCAAAGAGACCTGTGGAGCCACGGTCTTACGTAAATAGCCGCTGGAAACTCCAGGGACATTCATTCCTGCATTTATATAATATGCGAATGTCCCAACTGGAAAGGCCTTGTGTCCTTGGCAAGCAGATGTAGTGACCTGGTTGACGTGGAATCCCTGGACGGCGAAGCAGAAGATCCCGGAACGTTCCTTCCTGCCTTATATCATATATGAACGTCCTCTGGAATCTGTGGTCACAAAGCCAAGGTGCGGTCGTGTGTGCTGACGTAAGGATGAGGAAGCCAATAGAACAGCCACATTGGACTGTCTATGCGACAGATCGTCCCGAACAGGAGGAGTGGACGTATGCTCCGACTGTCAAACGAACATACAACATCGCCGCGCAGATGTTGATGTAAGAGAGAGGGGGCCTCTCTCGCTCGCGGTCCGGATGGACCTGGACGAGCTAGGAACTGGACTAACGGGCTTCCTCCATACTATCCTTTGTTCCGTCGTCACTGGGTGTGCACATGGTATGTTTATAGTGCTCACAACACCCGAAATTCCTTCCTGGACCACAACGGACGAACCCGGACACTGACCCATTCGGTAAATGGGGGCGACACCGGGCGAGCTAGCGGACATTGACGTCAACGCCGTCAACCCTGCTAGGGGCCTCTTAGGCAATTGCCATATATCCATGAGCACTTTTGCCGCTAGCTCTTCATTGTGACGACGGAAGCACACTCTTGGACGACATCACGGAAACATCACCCTGTTCTTGTTCCTCTGAAAAAGAGAGTGAAAAACTAGAGTGACCCGGCAGAGAGAGGGCCGCATGGTCCTCTCCCCACTAACAACCTACCGTGACACACGCCTCCGACGTTTGTCATCCCAATTAATACACATTGAACAAGGGTTAGCGCGAGTACTTTGACTATAATTAATACAGAAATCAGAGGAAGATTTGCTCCCATTACAATTGAACAATAAATTTTTCAAAGTGAAAAAGTAAACAGTCAAAGTACTCGCACCAAACCCTGAAGACAAAGATACATAATAAAATAATCCATTATAACATTGTGAAAAAATTATTCAAAAAGAAAAAACTTATTGAAAAAATTTTTTCCGAAGAGCCCAAGTTCCCAATGGGAACCCTGAGCCCAAATGGATCCCAAAAAAGCCTAAGTGTGGACAAAAATTTAAAATCATTTTGAAAAATTAATGTAACACTTACGGACAATATTAATGTATCTTACTATGAACTAAATTAAGCAGAAGACAAGTAATCACTGTCAGAAGTAACAGTTGTCAACATAAGAAAAAGTGTCAACAAACCGGAAACATGACTCCAGGCACTGAAACAAACATAGCCCGAAATCAGTTATGAATTAAAACACTATCTGATGCAAAACAGAGGCTTCCATGGAAGAAACTGTAGAACATCAGGTGGTAGATGCAGACCAAAACGCCTAAACACCCCTGGAGTAAGGACGTAACATGGGGAAAAACAGAAAATAATTCAGTTACCAGGCCAAAACTCCCAAGACATTTTAGTAATAAATATTACACAAATAAGCCAAAAGCATGGGAGAATAGCTAGGGGGGGGGGGGGGGAATAAAGGAAAGAGGAGAGAGGAAACACTGATTAAACAATGGAACATTCATAGCAAGAATGACTACAACAAGGCCATGCTCGAAAATAGGTAACATGAATAATTTCGGAAAAAAATTATAAGTTACAGCCCTGAACATTTGTATCCACTGTTTTTTCCTCTCCACCTTCTATTTCCACCATATATCCACCAATTCTCTCATAATTATGCATCTGGCATCTCAAAACTGAGATTTACAAGCACAAATAACAGTGAAGTGTAACTGTATCGAGGTCCAAACAAAGAAAATGACTTTTGGCGGGTTGTCACTAAAATGTGTACTCCGACCCCGACTCCGAAATTACCCGACTCAAAAAATATTTCTTTTTATAACTCTTTTATTAATGGATCATTTACATTGAAATTCAACATAAATGTACACAGTTATGTGTAGTATACATATAATCATATAAATTTTACAGAAAAATTATGATTTTCATTAAATTGACTTTTATTGAGTTTTGATTCACTAAAAAGTGAACTCTGCGATTTCAACGAAATTTCATTCTCTCATTCATATAATACATTCTTCCAGCTAATTTGTTGCCGCATTAAGAATATATTCGTATTTTACGATGTTTAAAGCAAGTTTTAAAATCAATTTTGAAATTAATCGTGCTTAAAATGGAAATTTACTCGAAGATGAGAATTGCCGACTCCGGCTTCATTTGAGGTTGCATGTAAAATTCAAACTTGCAATTGGCGGATCAATAGTTAGGGGTTTTCCCGGATTGTGGTAAGTGACGCAGTCAACGTGCAAGAGAAGGCGTTGAAAGTGATTTTTCCATAGGTAGTTTGTTTTTCTCAGTGAAATTTATGCCTTGTGTGTGCAAGGCTGTAGCAACAACATTTTAATGCTCAATATTCTGTTCATCTTTGATATTTTTATTCAATAAACACCAGGTTTTTTTATTATTAGAGTGTTCGTGTATTACTCAATTCAATCATTGATATTGTTTTGTTTGTTTGTGAGTATTGTGATGGGTAATCACGCGAATGATGAAAGTTAATAATAAAATATAATTCCCGATGCTATATGCCTTCAGAGATATATAGCACTGGAAATTATTTTACAACCCTAGGGTCCAAATTCTTATCGAAAAAAATTACGCCCTTTCCTGCTACTGACAGGTGTTAAACTTGATTGTCGTAAAACAATTTCCTTATCCGCATCACTTACCACAATCCGGGAAAACCTTTGACTATTGATCCGCCAATTGCAAGTTTGAATTTTACATGCAACCTCAAATGAAGCCGGAGTCGGCGATTCTCATCTTCGAGTAAATTTCCATTTTAAGCACGATTAATTTCAAAATTGATTATAAAACTTGCTTTAGACATGGTAAAATACGAATATATTCTTAATGCGGCAACAAATTAGCTGGAAGAATGTATTATAAGATTGAGAGAATGAAATTTCGTTGAAATCGCCGAGTCCACTTTTTAGTGAGGCAAAACCCAATAAAAGTCAATTTAATGAACATCATAATTTTTTTGTAACATTTTTATGATTATATGTATACTACACATAATTCTGTACATTTATGTTGAATTTCAATGTAAATGGTCTATTAATAAAAGAGTTATAAAAAGAAATATTTTTGGAGTCGGTAATTTCGGAGTCGGGGTCGGGGTACACTTTTTAGTGATAACCCTTTTGGCGGCAATTTCGAGACCTCCTTGACACTGCGCATGCGCAGTGGAGTAAAAGTATGGAGGACCATACAGGACATGTAATTTTCGGTTTTAGATGCAAATTTTGGGGATTGGGGGGTAAAATTTGCATTTGGCCCTAGATATTTTAGAGTTAGCACCAGCTAAGTCTGGGTCATTGGTTCAATATGAAAATATAGAAATTTCGGGCGGGGCCAAAAATTTTGCCTCTCCCATAACAAAGCCAAATATAGCCCATCAAACTTCTTTTGAACAAATCTGAGTCTACACCTTAAAAGGAAGCTGCATATCATATATCAAGTTTCTGCTACTGCTGGTTCATGAGAAGATTTTCCAAGATTTTGGTGCCCCTTGGGGGCATGGCACCACCCAGGAGGAAGGCCAACTTCCTTTGAACAAATCTGAATTGGCATTAGGTAATAAACATTTACCCAACATTTGAATATAATTGTGCTGGTGGTTTTGAAGGAGAAGTCGATAATGTAAAGTTAACGCCGGACGACGACTGACAGAATGTGATCAGTAAAGCTCCCACTGAGCTTCGCTCAGGTGAGCTAAAAATAGATGAGGATTGTGCAGCACAATTGCTCGTTCATTGAAATATTAGGGTGTTTTTACTTGGGAGAGCACTGGAGTTGCCAAGATGCACTCAGTAGGGCACCCGAATTGCTCAACAGAGCACCAAAATATCATACTTTTCCCGATTTCCCTGATTTCCCCCAATTTCCTCACTCTCTCAAAACAGTATTTTTTTTGTTAGAAATTTTGGAAAATTGAACAAGGGGTTTATATTCACTGTTGCAGAGCACAGTTGCAGTTTTTAATTTGAAAAAAATGTGCCAATGAAGCGATGGATTTCCGGTATTCACATCTAAACTCGTCTAATTGCCGATATTATTGGAAAATCAAAGAGTTATAACAACTTCTTGATATAATATACAGTTAAAACTAGAAGTCCTGTCATGAAATGCGCACAAAAAGCACGTTGATATGCGCATTAATATGCTCGTTATGGCCCAAGTAAAGCTATCAAATTCTGTACATATGGCCTGTACACAAGCAATGTTTCAGCCAATGGACCTCCGGGTAACCCGGAGGTCCATTGGCAGAAACATTGCATGTGTTTGCTATAAGTAACCAGGAGAACCTGCCATGCTTTGGATGCCATTCGATATGGCAACTGCGCACAATTCCAACGCGCAATTAAGCCTAGATAAGTGCACTATTCGTGACAGGACTTCTAGTTTTAACTGTATATTGGTAACCATATTTGTTCAATCCATGGCAGTGTACTTTTCCGCTGTTCATGCACATACAAGCTGTCGTTCTGATTGTTGTTGTGTTTTGAGCAAATTTGGACAGAGCACTGGGATATTTGCTCGTAGAGCATGTAATTTATTTATTTATTATTTATTGGTGTTTAAGGTCACATATTTCTGCACAATGGCTAACCATGACCGTGACAGTTTTACGGGTGGAGGAAGCCGGAATACCCAGAGAGAACCACTGAACAACGGCGAGCAACTGTCAGCTCCCCAACTCCACACAAGCAGGGTTAGCATTGGTTGAAGACAGATGCACCATCAACGTGCAGTACGCATTAGTACACAGCATCACCGTGCCCCCACGTGGGTAATGGGGGTGAAATGTCTTGCCCAAGTACACAACGCGGTTGCCGGAGGTGGGATTCAAACCGAGGACCTCTCGGCTTGCAGCTTGCACCTCTACCAACTGAGCCACCGCGCCCCCCGTACAGCATGTAAACATTACTCGGTAGAGCACACAAAGTCAAGGAGCAGTTCATCCACAATGTTTCATAGCACTTAATAATTCTAAAACAATAATTTCAAATCATTCACCTATAAGTGTTTTAATTTTATGTGATGTTTGTTTTCATTACAATTAATATTTCTGAATAAAAAATTTGTACAGCTCACCCTCATTCATCAAAAACTCTTGCCAAAGAAAACACACATCAATTTTCCATAATGGGACTGACACTGGAAAGTTTTTGGCAGTCAGTTTTTTGTAATATGATGGATTATGCTGATAGTCATCGTAGATCTTACAGTTAAAACTAGAAGTCCTGTCATGAAATGCTCACAAATAGTATGTCGATCTGCGTGTTAATCTATGCGTTATGACAATAGTAAGGCTATCAAATTCTGTCCTGTGCACAAGCAATGTTTCAGCCAATGGACCTCCGGGTAACCCGGAGGTCCATCGGCAGAAACACTGCCCGTGTTTACTATGAGTAAGCAGGAGAACCTGCCGTGCTTTGGATGCCATTCGATATGGCAATTGCGCACAACTCCTACACACAATTAAGCCTGGATAAGCGCGCAGTTCGTGACAGGACTTCTAGTTTTAACTGTAGGACTTACACAAAGAAGTCTAGTTGTAATAACATGGGTTCAACCAGGGATCGACCTAGTAAGGAGCCTACAGCCTATAAATTTTACCAAGGCAAATCCATAGAGACAAAATAACTTCACTTCAATAATATGAAGCACATTCACAAAATATGAAGCCTTTAAGTTGCGGAACCTGCGCACTCCAGAATAAAGCCCAATTATTACACGCCTGTTCTATGAAATTCCCATCTACAGGAATGCTAAACAGTGCGGAAAATAATGAAAGTGTCAATGACACTGTAGCTTAACTTGTGTGTTGTGTTTGATGAAAAGGATAATGTTCAATGTTTATAAAAGGATTATGAAATAAGACAAGAATTGTGATAATTGGGAATATGTTCATTTCTGTTCCCTGTATGCTATGTTTATGATAAAAATAATATGAGGTGTACACTGTACTAAAGATCTGAGGGGTGGATTAATATGACCTCACAGTTAATATATGTGGCCCTCACAGTTAACATATATCAACAAAATTACAATGAAATTATTCCAAAATGAGTCATCCTATCAAGTTACATTAAAATCCCTTCATAAATATGGCCTGTAGACTGTGCTAAAGGTTTTCGGGCTTCGGGCCCCTGTAGCCGTCAGTTTCCCAATTGCGTCCAAAGGGGACGTTCTCATCTACAGTTAAAACTAGAAGTCCTGTCACGAATAGTGCGCTTATCTAGGCTTAATTGCACGTTGAAATTGCGCGCAATTGCCATATCGAATGGCATCCAAAGCACGGCATGTTCTCTTGGTTACTCATAGAAAACACATGCAATGCTTCTGCCAATGGACCTCCGGGTTACCTGGAGGTCCATTGGCTGAAACATTGCTTGTGCACAGGCCATATGTACAGAATTTGATAGCTTTACTTAGGCCATAACGCGTACATTAACGCGCATATCAACGTGCTATTTGTGCGCATTTCATGACAGGACTTCTAGTTTTAACTGTAGACATTATATGAAGTCAACCTACCAAGTTACAATGAAATCCCTCCATAAATACGACCTGTAGACTGTGCTAAAGGTTTTCGGGCTTCAGGCAGCCATCAAGGCTGAATGTTTGTGACCAAAAGGGGACGTTCTCATCTGGACACTATTTGGAGTCATCCTACCAAGCTACAATAAAATCCCTTCATAATTATGACCTGTAGACTGTTCTAAAGGTTTTCGGGCTTTGGGCCCCTGAAGCCGTCACAGTTGCCCACTCGTGTCCAAAAGGGGACGTTCTCATCTAGACATTATATGAAGTCAACCTACCAAGTTACAATGAAATCCCTGCATAAATATGACCTTAGACTGTGCTAAAGGTTTTCGGGCTTCGGGCTCGGGCAGCCATCATGGTTGAATGATCGCAACCAAAGGGGACAATCTCATCTGGGCATCATCTGGAGTGATCCTGCGAAGTTACAATGAAATCCCTTCATAAATATGACCTGTAGACTGTGCTCAAGGTTTTCGGGCTTCGGGCACCTGTAGCCATCACAGTTGACCAATCACGACCAAAAGGGGATGACATCATCTAGGCATTATATGGAGTCAACCTAACAATGTTACAATGAAATCCTTCTATAAATATAAACTTTTGCCTATGCTAAAGGTTTTTTGGCTCGGGCACCCATCAAGGCTGAATGATCACGGCCAAAATGGGACGTTCTCATCTTGACCTTATTTGGAGTCAACCTACCAAGTTACAATGAAATCCCTTCATAAATATGACCTGTAGACAGTGCTAAAGGTTTTTGGGCTTCGGGCACCTTTAGCCATCAAAGTTGCCCAAACATGTCCAAAAGGGGACGTTCTCATCTAGGCATTATATTAAGTCAACCTACCAAGTTACAATGAAATCCCTTCACAAATATGACTTGTAGACTGTGCTTAAGGTTTTCGGGCTTCGGGTTCGGGCAGCCATCATGGTTCAATAATCGCAACCAAAGGGGACAATCTCATCTGGGCATCATCTGGAATGATCCTATGAAGTTACAATGAAATCCCTTCATAAATATGGCCTGTAGACTGTGCTCAAGGTTTTTGGGCTTCGGGCACTTGTAGCCAACACAGCTGACCAATTACGACCAAAAGGGGATGTCATCATCTAGGCATTATATGGAGTCAACCTAATAGGTTACAATGAAATCCTTCCATAAATATGACCTTTTACCTATGCTAAAGGTTTTTGGGCTCGGGCACCCATCAAGGCTGAATGATGGCGATCAAAAGGGGACGTTCTCATCTAGACATTATTTGGAGTCATCCTACCGAGTTACAATGAAATCCCCTCATAAATATGACCTGTAGACTGTGCTAAAGGTTTTCGGGCTTCGGGCACCTTTAGCTGTCACAGTTGCCCAATCATGTCCAAAAGGGGACGTTCTCACCTAGACATTATATGAGGTTAACCTACCAAGTTACAATGAAATCCCTTCATAAATATGACCTGTAGACTGTGCTAAAGGTTTTCGGGCTTCGGGCAGCCATCATGGGTGAATGATCTCACGTTCTCATCTAGACATTATATGAAGTTAACCTACCAAGTTACAATGAAATCCCTTCATAAATATGACCTGTAGACTGTGCTAAAGGTTTTCGGGCTTCGGGCTTGGGCAGCCATCATGGTTGAATGATCGCAACCATAGGGGACAATTTCATCTGAGCATCATCTGGAGTGATCCTAAGAAGTTACAATGAAATCCCTTCATAAATATGACCTGTAGACTGTGCTCAAGGTTTTCGGGCTTCGGGCACTTGTAGCCATCACAACTGACCAATCACGACCGAAAGGGGATGTCATCATCTAGGCATTAAATGGAGTCAACCTAACAGGTTACAATGAAATCCTTCCATAAATATGACCTTTTGCCTATGCTAAAGGTTTTTGGGCTTGGGCACCCATCAAGGCTGCATGATCGCGATCAAAATGGGACGTTCTCATCTAGACATTATTTGGAGTCATCCTGCCAAGTTACAATGAAATCATTTCATAAATATGACCTCTAGACTGTGCTAAAGGTTTTCGGGCTTCGGGCTCCTGTAGCCGTCACAGTTGCCCAATCACGTCCAAAGGGGGACTTTCTCATCTAGACATTGTATGAAGTCAACCCACCAAGTTACAATGAAATTCCTCAATAAATATGACCTGTAGACTGCGCTAAAGGTTTTCGGGTTTTGGGCTCGGGCAGTCGTCACGGTTGGCAGATCATGCCCAAATGGGGAAATTCGCATCTAGACATCATAAGGAGTCATCCTACCAAGATACAATGAAATCCCTCCACATTAAACATGACCTGCAGACTGTGCTAAAAGTTTTTGGGTTTTCGGGCTTGGCCAGCCATCACGGTTGATAGATCATGCCCAAAAGGGGACGTTCTCGTCTAGGCACTATACCGAGGCATCCTACCAAGTTACAATGAAATCCCTTCATAAATACGACCTGTAGACTGTGCTAATGGTTTTCGGGTTTTGGGCTCGGGCAGCCATACCGGTTGCCCGATCGCGACCAAAAGGGGACGTTCTCATCTAGACATGACCCCAAACCTGCATATGAAATTTTGTGACGATCAGACAAGAACTGCGGGGTGTAGCCCGTGCTAAAGGAAATGTGAACAGACGTCACAGACTCACAGACTAACAGACTTCCGCACGCGTGATGGCAATAGCTTTTCTTGACTATGTCAAGTTAAGCTAAAAATCGGTTATGTGTGGAACAGGAAATCGTTGACAAACTATTTTTAAATAGAAGCGAAATTACACTGGAATTTTCCACAAATCGTGCAACGCAATTACAATTTGAATCACTAACGATAACGATAGCTGAAAATCGTTCCCTGAGTTCCAATGTGTTCTATGTGGCAGGAGGCACATAGAACACATTGGAACTCAGGGGGACGAAATAGTAACACGGGATCCCCTCGCAAATTTGGTTGGCGATAAAATGTGATCTTTTTGTTGATAGTTGTCAAATGAATTGCTGAGTGTCCTTTTAACAAACACAGAACGACACACGCGTGTGAATGGGTTAATCGATATGGCACTTGTGCAATTGCAGAAGGATAAAAGTTGAGGCCACATATCCTTCCACGCTAACATTCGCGCCATATTGATTAACCCATTCACAAACATGTGTCATTCTGTATATATATATGGGCTTCAAGCAGCCTACCAGTTAATGGACATGAACTAATATGGTCTTCAAGCAGTCTACCAGTTAATGGACATGAACTAATATGGGCTTCTAGCAGTCTACCAGTTAATGGACATGAACTAATATGGGCTTCAAGCAGTCTACCAGTTAATGGACATGAACTAATACGGGCTTGCAGCAGTCTACCAGTTAATGGACATGAACTAATATGGGCTTCTAGCAGTCTACCAGTTAATGGACATGAACTAATATGGGCTTCTAGCAGTCTACCAGTTAATGGACATGAACTAATATGGGCTTCAAGCAGTCTACCAGTTAATGGACATGAACTAATACGGGCTTGCAGCAGTCTACCAGTTAATGGACATGAACTAATATGGGCTTCTAGCAGTCTACCAGTTAATGGACATGAACTAATATGGGCTTCTAGCAGTCTACCAGTTAATGGATATGAACTAATATGGGCTTCAAGCAGTCTACCAGTTAATGGACATGAACTAATATGGGCTTCAAGCAGTCTACCAGTTAATGGACATGAACTAATATGGGCTTCAAGCAGTCTACCAGTTAATGGACATGAACTAATATGGGCTTCCAGCAGTCTACCAGTTAATGGACATGAACTAATATGGGCTTCTAGCAGTCTACCAGTTAATGGACATGAACTAATATGGGCTTCTAGCAGTCTACCAGTTAATGGACATGAACTAATATGGGCTTCAAGCAGTCTACCAGTTAATGGACATGAACTAATATGGGCTTCAAGCAGTCTACCAGTTAATGGACATGAACTAATATGGGCTTCAAGCAGTGTACCAGTTAATGGACATGAACTAATATGGGCTTCAAGCAGTCTATCAGTTAATGGACATGAACTAATCAGGCCTGAAAATAAGCAGTCTGACATTTGCAGAATGAGGTGCCAGAAGGTGAATTTGATTATGCTATCTGATGCAGTGGGCCAATTTATCCTCTGGGTACCTCTTTCTGTTTATTCTTGAGACCCTGATTCAGACTGAGGTTCAAAGAGGGTAAATTGAGTGATGCTACCCTGCAAGGCAGGGTAGCATCACTAAATTCACCCTCTGGGGACCTCATTTTGCAGATGACAGTCTGCTTATTTTCTGGCTTGGAACTAATATGGGCTTCAAGCAGTCTACCAGTTAATGGACAAGAACTAATATGGGTTTCAAGCAGTCTACCAATTAATGGACATGAACTAATATGGGCTTCAAGCAGCTTACCAGTTAATGGACATGAACTAATATGGGCTTCAAGCAGTCTACCAGTTAATGGTCATGAACTAATATCGGCTTCAAGCAGTCTACCAGTTAATGGACATGAACTAATATGGGCTTCAAGCAGTCTACCAGTTAATGGACATGAACTAATATGGGCTTCAAGCAGTCTACCAGTTAATGGACATGAACTAATATGGAATATGGGATTCAAGCAGTCTACCAGTTAATGGACATGAACTAATATGGGCTTCAAGTAGTCTATCAGTTAATGGACATAAACAAATTTGTAGTGGAACCTAAATGTCAGAATAAAGTCCAAATATGGGCTACCATTTAATGGACATAAATAAATATTGGCTTCATGGATTCTAGCAGTTCATGGACATGAACAAATATGAACTTTGAACACTCTACCAGTTAATGGGTGTAAACCAATATGGGCTTCATGGATTCTACCAGTTTATGGACATTATAAGTTATCTTTGCCAACATGTCTGGTATATAGACATCTCGGTATTAACTGGTAGAGTGCTGGAAGCCCATATTTGGGCTTTATTCTAAAGTACCACAATTTATACACTTCATATTCTGTGGATGTGCTTCATATTATCTTTGAAGTGATATAATTTTATCTGTTAGGATTTGCCTTGTTACAATTTATGGGAGAGTGCCTACTGGCCTACTGGCACTCTCCCATAAATTGTAACAAGGCAAAGATGCACAAAGAAAGCTTAAGGACCATAAATAATTTAGCACTCTACCAGTTAAACCTCCATATACCATTTATTTATTTATTATTTATTATTGTTTAAGGTCAGTCCATATACCATACATGTTGGCGGAGATAATGTTTTTGTCCTGTTTGAAACACAATAGAAACATAGTGGAAACAAAGTTGTGGACGTGTTTTTCATGCTCCGCAATAAGTGAATAATTGTTTTGTTTTTACAAACGCAAAAGACAACAGATAGAATTACATCCCCTCCCCTTGGAAACGCATAAAAATATCTATTTTGTTATCAGATTTGGTCTTATATCATTTTTCTCAAGCTGTTTTATTTAATTATTCGACTATTCAATTTATAATGTTGGAAATCTGATGATATCTGTGACTATTTTTATGCTTTTTTTGTTCGATATTTATATCGCAGTGAGCTAAAGCTAAACGCTTTCATCTAAACCGATACCCTAATGTTTTGCGTGCCCATTTACCCTGGATGTTGCACGCTCTCATATACCTTGGATGTTGGGTTCTCCCTTTTCCATGGCTATTTGTCCAAGGAATTCTGACCAATCAAAAGACAGAATTTTTCAGGATATAAGGACAAAAACAAATATGGGCTTTGTGAACTCTATCGGTTAATGGATGCAAACAAATATGGGCTCCGAGCACTCGACCAGTTAATGGACATAACCAAATATGGGCTTTCTGAACTCTGCCCGTTAAAGGAAGTAAACAGATATAGGTTTCAAGCACAGTACCATTTAATGGACATGAACAAATAGGGGCTTTCTGAACTCTGCCTATTAAAGGATGTAAACAGATATAGGGCTCAAGCACAGTACCATTTAATGGACATGAACAAATAGGGGCTTTCTGAACTCTGCCCATTAAAGGATGTAAACAGATATAGGTCTCAAGCACAGTACCATTTAATGGACCTGAACAAATAGGGGCTTTCTGAACTCTGCCCATTAAAGGATGTAAACAGATATAGGTCTCAAGCACAGTACCATTAATGGACATGAACAAATATGGGCTTCTTACATGCTACCATTTAACCCTTTACCCAACGTAACGGCCAAAACCGGCCAGCGCTATTCTCAAATATCGCCAATTCATTTTCATTATTTTTTTCATTTTTTGTCTCAAAAACATAGGTTATGACACCTCGTTGGAACGAGCTCGTTCCAACGAGGGGTCATAACCAATGTTTTTGAGACAAAAAATGAAAAAAATTAGTTATTCAAGAATTTTTTTGCATGTTTCGTCTGCTTTTCATGTTAGGTAAAGGGTTAATGGACAAATATGGGTTTCATGCACTCTTACCAGTTAATGAGCATGGACAAATATGGGCTTCGAGGACTCTACAAGTTAATGGGCATGAACAAATATGGGCTTACTGCACTCTACCAGTTAATGGACATGAACACGTATGGGCTTCGAGGACTCTACAAGTTAATGGGCATAAACAAATATGTGCTTTGCACACTCTTTCTTTTGAGGTAGGGGTGGGAGGTGAAAGCAGTGAAGTGCCAATTGGTAAGTGGAAACACATGTATTTTTTTAAGTCTCTTGGAGAGATGTTATCAAGGATCAGTAACAAAACACTTTCCAAGAACAAGTTGTAACTGATTAACTAGATTCTTTTTGGTGGACTGAATATAAAATTAAAATTTGTTTTATTACGAGCTATTTTGTACTCTCCAATAATTTGTAATGAAACAAAATATTATTTTCGTTTGATTGATCATGAAACATGAACAAATCAGTCAATAACTTTCAGAGACAATTTTTTCGGTTTAGAAGTTCAAGCACACAAAAAACAGTCATGCATGTCGAGCCAACTCTACTTTTATTAAAAGATAAATGTTAGAACAATTTTTTGTATCCAGGCCACAGCTTATTTGAACCCATACAATACTGGTATCACACAACACATTTACGTTCTCCCAATGTATCTAGGCCACAGCTTATTTAAACCCATATTATACTGGTATCACACAACACATTTACGTTCTCCCAATGTATCTAGGCCACAGCTTATTTAAACCCATATTATACTGGTATCACACTACATATATATTTACGTTCTCCCAATGTATCTAGGCCACAGCTCATTTGAACCCATTCTATACTGGTATCACACAACATATTCACGTTCTCCCAATGTATCTAGGCCACAGCTTATTCGAACCCATTCTATACTGGTATCACACTACATATTCACGTTCTCCCAATGGGCCAATGTATACATTATTATTAATTTCAGTGTTATTTGTTAAGTTATTAAGAGCAGCGGGTGACATAAGTGAGTTCCATGATAGTTGACTTTTTAGTGTTGATACTGTTTGCTCTTTCTGCTTTAATGACAATTGAAGTTTCTGGATCTGTAGCTTCAAGTCACTTATTTCATCTGTACACTTTGGCTGATAAACAAGCTGAAAAGAGAAATACTGTTTTTCACTACCAGTTGCAGTATTTACAAAGAATTACAAAACTTCAATATTTCCAGGTGTGGTGTAGGGGTGTGCATTAGGGGAGCTGTTTGATAATTTTTAACATGGGGGAGGAGGTGTGGTGTGCATTTGGGGAACTGTTTGAACATTTTAACGTGGGAGAGGCAGTGTAGTGTGCATTAGGGAAACTGTTTGATAATTTTAACATGGGAGAGGAGGTGTGGTGTGCATTAGGGAAACTGTTTGATAATTTTAACATGGGATAGGAGGTGTAGTGTGCATTAGGGGAACTGTTTGATAATTTTAACATGGGAGAGGAGGTGTGGTGTGCATTAGGGGAACTGTTGGATAATTTTAACATGGGAGAGGAGATGTACTGTGCATTAGGGGAACTGTTTGATAATTTTAACATGGGAGAGGAGGTGTGGTGTGCATTAGGGGAACTGTTTGATAACTTTTAACATGGGATAGGAGGTTTGGTGTGCATTAGGGAAACTGTTTGATAACTTTTAACATGGGATAGGAGGTGTAGTGTGCATTAGGGGAACTGTTTGATAATTTTAACATGGGAGAGGAGGTGTGGTGTGCATTAGGGGAACTGTTTGATAATTTTAACATGGGAGAGGAGGTGTACTGTGCATTAGGGGAACTGTTTGATAATTTTAACATGGGAGAGGAGGTGTGGTGTGCATTAGGGGAACTGTTTGATAATTTTAACATGGGAGAGGAGGTGTGGTGTGCATTAGGGGCACTCTTTGATAATTTTAACATGGGAGAGGCAGTGTAGTGTGCATTAGGGGAACTGTTTGATAATTTTAACATGGGAGAGGAGGTGTGGTGTGCATTAGGGGAACTGTTTGATAATTTTAACATGGGAGAGGAGGTGTGGTGTGCATTAGGGGAACTGTTTGATAATTTTAACATGGGAGAGGAGGTGTGGTGTGCATTAGGGGAACTGTTTGATAATTTTAACATGGGAGAGGAGGTGTGGTGTGCATTAGGGGAACTGTTTGATAATTTTAACATGGGAGAGGAGGTGTGGTGTGCATTAGGGGAACTGTTTGATAATTTTAACATGGGAGAGGAGGTGTGGTGTGCATTAGGGGAACTGTTTGATAATTTTAACATGGGAGAGGAGGTGTGGTGTGCATTAGGGTAACTGTTTGATAATTTTAACATGGGAGAGGAGGTGTGGTGTGCATTATGGGAACTGTTTGATAATTTTAACATGGGAGAGGAGGTGTGGTGTGCATTAGGGGAACTGTTTGATAATTTTAACATGGGAGAGGAGGTGTGGTGTGCATTAGGGGAACTGTTTGATAATTTTAACATGGGAGAGGAGGTGTGGTGTGCATTAGGGGAACTGTTTGATAATTTTAACATGGGAGAGGAGGTGTGGTGTGCATTAGGGGAACTGTTTGATAATTTTAACATGGAAGAGGAGGTGTTGTGTGCATTAGGGAAACTGTTTGATAATTTTAACATGAGAGAGGAGGTGTGGTGTGCATTAGGGGAACTGTTTGCTGTTTCCTCTGATATTAGAGATTGTACACATTTTTTTTCAAAATGGTCATAGGGCCCCATCTGTTCTGAAAATCAAAAGTTTGGAAAGGGACAAAATCTTGCCCCTGAAATACTGCCCCTCAAACTTCCCTTGAACAAACTTTAGTGTACACCTCAAAAGGAAGTTAAATACCAAATAGCAAATATCAGCTTATTGCATCCATGTGACCAGGAGATGTTTTTAAAAACTTATTTTCCACAGTGGGATGACTTTTGTTTTGCCTACTCCAAGTGACTCAATTCATTTCACAAAATAACAAAAAACAAAAAAAATCATACCATCATTTCCTTTTTTATGCCTATTCGATTCCCAATCATTTTTTTATCTAACACAGAAAAATTTGCTTTGCAGTGTTTTTTTTTTAATTTCTTTAGCTTTTGTTTTTTTGTGTGTCTTCCTGGGTGGTTCTTCATTTTCACTTGCAATTAAAATTTTTATTTTCAACTATGGTGTGACATCGTCTTCTCTCTTGTAGATGCTCCCGATGACTATTCAGACTTCTCTCTTGTAGATGCTCCCGATGACTATTCAGACTTCTCTCTTGTAGATGCTCCCGATGACTATTCAGACTTCTCTCTTGTAGATGCTCCCGATGACTATTCAGACTTCTCTCTTGTAGATGCTCCCAATGACTATTCAGACTTCTCTCTTGTAGATGCTCCCGATGACTATTCAGACTTCTCTCTTGTAGATGCGCCGGATGACTATTCAGATTTCTCTCTTGTAGATGCTCCCGATGACTATTCAGACTTCTCTCTTGTAGATGCTCCCGATGACTATTCAGACTTCTCTCTTGTAGATGCTCCCGATGACTATTCAGACTTCTCTCTTGTAGATGCTCCCGATGACTATTCAGACTTCTCTCTTGTAGATGCGCCCGATGACTATTCAGATTTCTCTCTTGTAGATGCTCCCGATGACTATTCAGACTTCTCTCTTGTAGATGCTCCCGATGACTATTCAGACTTCTCTCTTGTAGATGCTCCCGATGACTATTCAGACTTCTCTCTTGTAGATGCTCCCGATGACTATTCAGACTTCTCTCTTGTAGATGCTCCCGATGACTATTCAGACTTCTCTCTTGTAGATGCTCCCGATGACTATTCAGACTTCTCTCTTGTAGATGCTCCCGATGACTATTCAGACTTCTCTCTTGTAGATGCTCCCGATGACTATTCAGACTTCTCTCTTGTAGATGCTCCCAATGACTATTCAGACTTCTCTCTTGTAGATGCGCCCGATGACTATTCAGACTTCTCTCAATTGTCATCTCACAACCCAGACTGTCTTTTCCCATCTGTCTGATGAGCGATTTATCTACTTTGGGGTAGATAGTCTAACCGTATAACATTATAAAATCAACCTCGACAAAGTTTTTAATTTTTTCTCTCAAGATTTTACATATGCATTCAGTAAGGTCTAAGAATTGTATGATCTGGTTTTGAATGTATCCGAGACATTCTCCAGTAGACCCACAGACCAAATTTGGTAAAAATCAGATAAAGTTATATATCGTGCTTATACCATCCCCGGTCAGATATTCAAACAAGAAAACAATCTAAGGGGCATAACTCCTGAAAATCATTTTGAGCAGGAATGGTTTTTGAACTAATCCAAGACATCCTTGAGTAGAACCCAGACCAAGTTTCAGAAATTAAATAATGTGTGTTCAAGGTTTTGAGCAGACACCATCCGCAAGTCAGATATTCAAACAAGAAAACAACCTAAGGGGCATAACTTGTGAATAAAAATTTGGGCAGGACCAGTTTCAGGGATGGTTTTGGGTGTCGACAGGGTCCGAATATGGGACCTTTTCCCAATGGCATTTTGGCATGATTTTTCCCAATTCAATTATTTATTTATTTATTGGTGTTTACGGTCACATATTTCTGCATAATGGCTAACCATGACCATGACAGTTTTACAGGTGGAGGAAGCCGGAGTACCCGGAGAGAACCACCAAGCAACGGCGAGCAACTGTCAGCTCCCCAACATACCAACTCCACACAAGCAGGGTTAGCATTGGTTGAAGACAGGTGCACCATCGACGTGCAGTACGCCTTAGTACACAGCGTCACCGTGCCCCCACGTGGGCAATGGGGGTGAAGTGTCTTGCCCAAGGACACAACTCGGTTGCCGCAGGTGGGATTCAAACCGAAGACCTCTCGGCTTGCAGTCTGCACCTCTACCAACTGAGCCACCACGCCCCCATTTCCCAATTCAAACCAAAAATTTGCCAATATCAATCAGTCCCCATTCAAATAAAAATTTAATTCCTTTAACTTTTGAAGGTCTTATTTTGACTTTAACTGGTAAAGTGCCGAGTTTTTTTCTGACAACAAATCAAAGCTCATCATATACTGCTCTATTACACTTAATTGGATAGTGCCTTATAGGCACTATCCAATTAAATGTCAGAGAGCAAGGTATTGTATAAAAAATCTGATCCATATCAGGGACAATAAAGGCTTCCTCAGGCAGAATGTAGCTACAGACAGTTATTGCCTGTCGCTTTTAGTAAAGCCCAAAATAGGGCTTCCAGCACTCTACCAGTTAATCACTTTTCACTGCAACAAAACAGGTGCCTCAATCGGCAGTTTTTAAATACCTTTGTAAGTTACATCCCAAGAACCTTGTCAGTTGTTTCTAGGCAAGTCTTGGCTGCCTGTATAGGCAGCCAAGTCTTGCCTAGACTCAACTATTTATTTATTTATTGGTGTTTAAGGTCACATATTTCTGCACAATGGCTAATCATGACCATGATAGTTTGACAGGTCGAGGAAGCCAGAAAACCCAGAGAGAACCACCCAGCAACGGCGAGCAACTATCAGCTCCTCAACATACTAACTCCACACAAGCAGGGTTAGCACTGGTTGAAGACAGGTGCACCATCGACGTGCAGTACGCCTTAGTACACAATGTCACCATGCCCCCACGTGGACCATGGGGGTGAAGGGTCTTGCCCAAGGACACAACGTGGTTTCCGCAGGTATGATTTGAACTGAGGACCTTTCGGCTTGCAGTCTGCACCTCTACCAATGGAGCCACCACGCCCCCAACTCTGCACAAGCAGGGTTAGCATTGGTTGAAGACAGGTGCACCATCGACGTGCAGTACACCTTAGTACACGTCACCGTGCCCCCACGTGAGCCATCGGGGTGAAGTGTCTTGCCCAAGGACACAACGCGGTTGCCGCAGGTGAGATTCGAACAGAGGACCTTTCGGCTTGCAGTCTGCACCTCTACCAACCGAGCCACCGTGCACCCCCCCCCCCCCCTAGACAGAACTACTAAGCCACAGAATGTAGACTGCCCAAGTGTAACAAATATAACAATTTATAATAGAGATTACAAAGACTGATCATTATTCCACGTGGCTGTTTTTGTTATAAAACATGCACTATACATGTAGTAGCTTCTGTATTAATATTCTTAATTCAATAGGAAGGAACATTTCTTATTCTTTGTGTGTTTCCTCTTCCAAACAAATTCCCATTTGGAGCCTACATGGCAGGAATTTTCCCAATTGCATGGATCCCGGACACTTTCCCAAAGAGGGTAGAAGAACCCCTGGGTTTTCGAACTTATCCAAGACATTCTCGAGAAGAACCTACAGATCAAATCTGGTAAAAATCAGATAACATTGCTCAAGTTGACGTGCTGATATCACGACATGGACAGACGGATGGATAGACAGATTTCCACAAACCTTCATCAAAACAGAATTGTTAATACAACTTGACCAAAAATATCTCACTCCTGTGAATAACTTACATTTGTTGTGTTGTTGAGAAAAAAATACCTCACTCCTGTGAATAACTTACATTTGTTGTGTTGTTGAGAAAAAATATCTCACTCCTGTGAATAACTTACATTTGTTGTGTTGTTGAGAAAAAAATATCTCACTCCTGTGAATAACTTACATTTGTTGTGTTGTTGAGAAAAAAATATCTCACTCCTGTGAATAACTTACATTTGTTGTGTTGTTGAGAAAAAAATACCTCACTCCTGTGAATAACTTACATTTGTTGTGTTGTTGAGAAAAAAATATCTCACTCTGTGAATAACTTACATTTATTGTGTTGCTGAGAAAAAAATATCTTACTCCTGTAAATAACTTACATTTGTTGTGTTGTTGAGAGAATTGTTGTCAGGAATGGACTTGTTTCTTCCAACTGTTACAGTTATGAAATTGGATGAGTTTTCTTCAAAAATCTCTTGAACAGTTCCTGGACTGACACCTACCATAGTTTTCCCATTTATCTGGAAAACAGATTATGAAGATATGCCGAAAAAAAATATTTTTAAAAAATTCTGAAGTTTGGGTTACGCTCAGATGTGCTGAAATCATTCATTCAATCATTTATTGTAAAAATAATGCATTATGTTTGTTAACCCTTTACCCAACGCATGCGATCTCATAATTTATTACTGTATTTACTCTATGTATTGGGACAGCTAAAAATAATTATTTTCACAGGTGTCCCAATTCTTAGAAAATGGGGAAAGAACAGAGTCTGGTCTTGATTTGATGGTGAATAAAATTGTGTGTGATTCGTTTTCCATCACTATATACGAAAAGCGCCGTCCAATTTGCATTGCGCTCGTTTCAATGAGGGATCATAAGCTATGTTTTGGAAGCAAAAAATGAAAATATTCAGTTACTCAAGAATTTTTTTTTTATGAGTGTCGTCTGCTAACTGGAAACAAATCTCCTGAATGTCCCAAACTTTGGAGCATAAAAAAAATATAGTTTTCTGGAAAAAATGTGTGTCCCAAATCATAGAGTGTCCCAATACATAGAGTAAATACGGTATTTTAAATATTATTTTTTCAAATTTTTCAAAAACTTTTAACAAAAGCATATCATGTGATCCATCACTGGAACAAGCTGATATGTTTTTGATGAAATGCTTTGGAACATAATTGTTTTTAAACTGCTAATTTTGTAAATTACAAAAGCAGATGATGGAATTCGTTAGGTAAAGGGGTAATCTGAAATTGTTCAAGTTTTATTTCCCATTATTGAGATCTCCTACTCATATATTCACTATGTAATAACTTGTGATAAAAGAAATCTACAGTGAAGCATTTAGCTTAGGCCCCATAAAGTAAATTTTCTGTTTCTCAGGCCAGTTTTTGTAAAATTGTATGTGGAGAGACAAGGTGAGGCAGTATTTTTATTTTTATAATAATTTCTTCACCATCAAAAGTTCATGTTCTTAGTTTGTTTTATGTTTTAGGCCTCACAAAGCAACAGAATAGCATGGGTGGTGGTGTACTTAGTTTGTTTTATGTTTTTGGCCTCACAAAGCTACAGAATAGCATGGGTGGTGGTGTACTTCATACCTTGAGTGCTAAAGCATTGCAAAGTCTTGTTGCACTCGAGGGACACATTTTTCATTTGGGTAAAATATTTTTATTTTTTAAAGTTTGCATTGGTTATAAAAAGAGAGCATGTGGCAGCGAAAAGGACCATGCACGAGGGCCTGAGAATCAGATTTTTCACTTTTTAGGGCTTACTACTCTTAATTCCTTTCTTAACACGACAGTAATGTGATCAGCAAAATGTTCTCTTGATCGAATCACATTCCTCTTGCTTCCTGATCAAACTGTAATCTGCGCTTCTCAATCAAGTCAGAATCCTGTCAATTCTCAATCAAATCGCAAGCCTCTCACTTCTTGATCGAATCACATTCCTCTTGCTTCCTGACCAAATTGTAATCCGCACTTCTCAATCAAATCAGAATCCTGTCTATTCTCAATCAAATCGCAATCCTCTCACTTCTTGATCGAATCACAATCCTCTTGCTTCCTGATCAAATTATAATCCGCACTTCTCAATCAAATCAGAATCCTGTCTATTCTCAATCAAATCGCAAGCCTCTCACTTCTTGATCAAATCACATTCCTCTTGCTTCCTGATCAAATTGTAATCCACGCTTCTCAAGCAAGTCAGAATCCTGTCAATTCTCAATCAAATTGCAATCCTCTCACTTCTTGATCAAATTGCAATCCTCGTGCTACCTGATCAAATCACAATCCTCTCATTTCTTGATCAAATTGTAATCTTTTCACTTCTCGATTAAATCGCAATCCTCTTGCTTCTCAATCAAATCATAATCCTCTCACTTCTCAACTAAATCACAACCCTCTCAATTCTCGATCAAATCACAATCTTCAAGCTTCTTGATCAAATTGTAATCCTCTCACTTCTCAATCAAATTGCAATCGTCTCGCTTTTTGATCAAATTGCAATCCTCTCATTTCTTGATCAAATTGTAATCTTTTCACTTCTCGATCAAATCGCAATCCTCTTGCTTCTCAATCAAATCATAATCCTCTCACTTCTCAACTAAATCACAACCCTCTCAATTCTCGATCAAATCACAATCTTCAAGCTTCTTGATCAAATTGTAATCCTCTCACTTCTCAATCAAATTGCAATCATCTCGCATTTTGATCAAATTGCAATCCTCTTGCTGCCTGATCAAATCACAATCCTCTCAT
Organism: Pictodentalium vernedei; assembly: GCA_031216915.1. Classification (NCBI taxonomy): domain Eukaryota; kingdom Metazoa; phylum Mollusca; class Scaphopoda; order Dentaliida; family Dentaliidae; genus Pictodentalium; species Pictodentalium vernedei. The sequence continues at coordinate 577,914,816 of CM062294.1, forward strand.
TTCTTGATCAAATTGTAATCCTTTCACTTCTCAATCAAATCGCAATCCTCTCATTTCAAATCACAATCTTCTCCTTTCTCAATCAAATCACAAGCTCCTCCCTTCTCAATCAAATCACATTCCTCTCGCTTCTCAATCAAATCACAATCCTCTTGCTTCTCTAATCACAATCCTCTAATTTCTCAATCAAATCACAATCCTCTCACTTCTTGATCAAATCAGAATCCTCTCCTTTCTAAATCAAATTGCAATCCCCTCCCTTCTCAATCAAATCACAATTCTGTCGCTTCTCAAATCACAATCCCCTCCTTTCTCAATTAAATCACAATCCTCTCAGTTCTCAATCAAATCACAATCCTCTCACTTCTCAAATCACAATCCTCTCAGTTCTCAAATAAATAGCAATCCTCTCACTTCTCAATCAAATCACAATCCTCTCGATTCTCAATTAACTTGCAACCCTCTTGATTACAAGAGGCCCCAGGGGGCCTGAGGGCGCTCACCTGACATGGTAGTCTAAATATCAAACCAGGGACTTGATTTGAATAAGCTGCAAACGCCCCCTCCCAAGAAAAGCATATACCAACTAGATGAAGCGACTGTGCCCACACAATACACAGGATTTTCCTTCTATTTTCAGTTCCTGCACTTTAGATAAACGCATAAAAAACAGATTTTTTTTCCCAAACAAAATACATTCAGCCTAAATTTTTTTCTTCTTCTTAAAATGCATAAAAACGATAAAACTAAATTTCCGGATTTTGGTCCAAAATTTTCTAAGTCCCACCCGGACCCCAAATTTTCAGGGAAAAAAAAAAAAAAAATTTTTTTGTCTTAAAATTGACCGAAATGCAGAAAAAAACAAAAAATTTTTTTCGGATTTTGGTCCAAAATTTCGAAGTCTGCAACGGGACCCCAAATTTTCAATAAATGAACCCAGGGATTTGGCTTCAACAAACTTGAATCTCACCCCCCTAAGGATGCTGCATACCAAATATCAAAAGATTCTTATTGGGAGATCTGAAGAAGAAGATTTTTCAAAAATACTCCTCATACTGCACTAATTTAAACATTTGGGCTCCCATAGAGAGCCCAAATATCCACCCAGGCAATTTATTTCAATAAACATGTGAAACAATCTTCCAAAGATGTTATATGTGAAATTTTAAAGCTTTTGGAGCAGTGCTTTCGGAGAAAAGTAGTCTTATGTTTTTCCCATTACCCACAGTGTTAAAAAATACTGACTCAGCACTTTTTCAAACTCCCCAAAAAGTACCCCATGATAAAACCGATGGCAATTTTTTTTGACCATTCCATTCTCTTCGTCCAAAGGAAGCTTCACAACAAATAAGAATTCTCAGTGCCGTGTAGTTTTGGAGATATGGGCGTTTTAATTTTTTTCTATTTTTAGCTCCAGTGGTTCCCACGGGGCTATGGGGGAAAAAAATTTCTGCATAAATTAGGTACTTATGACCCAATAAGCACTCACATAAAATTTGGTTCAAATTGGCCTCGCGGTTTAGAAAATAGAAATTTGGGGTGGGGCCAAAATGTTTGCCCCTCCTTTAACATCGTCAAATATAGCCCCTCCAACTTCTCTTGAACAAACTTGAGTCTACACCTCAAAAGGAAGCTGCATACCAAATATCAAGTCTCTGCTATTGCTGGTTCTTGAGAAGTAGATTTTTTAAGAATTGGAGCATTTTTGCCCCATCCCTCTGCTCAATGTGAGCCGAAACCTAATTTGACAAAACATCAAAATGCCCTTATATAACTCCTACTCACATGAAATTTCATTAATATGCGGCCAGTGGTTTGGGAGAAAAAGGCCCAAACACCACCTTCACGCCGGACAACGGACGAAAAGTGATCAGAATAGCTCACCCTGACTTTCAGTCAGGTGAGCTAAAAATGCAATCCTCTCACTTCTCAATCAAATAGCAATTCTCTCCTTTCTTAATCAAATCACAATCCTCTCACTTCTCAATCAAATCACAATCCTCTCCTTTCTCAATCAAATCACAATCCTCTCACTTCTCGATCAAATCACAATCCTCTCACTAAGTAGCAATCCTCTCATTTCTCAATCAAATCACAATCCTCTCACTAAGTTATCAGGGTTCCCCCAGGTTAAAATCTTTGAAATTCAAGGCCATTCCTCGGCAATTTTCGTGGATTTTCAAGGCCCCCATTTATGAAATTCAAGGCTTTTCAAGGCCGAGGCTAGCAAAGTACCCTAAATTATCAGATAACGACTAGAAACTTTCTCTTATATTTCCCTTTGTTGGTAATTCTAACACTTGACATCATTTCTTAGAAAACTCTTTCTGAAAGCAATCCAAGCAATGATATCACTGATTAGAATTAGTGAGCCTGAGAAAGACATTTTCTTGTGTTTATCCTACAATTGCAGTGTAATTACGAGGTGGCACAATAGCTATGTCTCACGTACATGTACCGCTATTCTAACTGAATACTTACTGAATGCAAATGAATTGATGTCATCCTTTCTCCCAATGAGTAAACTACATGTTACATGTAAATGACACATTTCGTAACCCACAATGTCTCCGGAAATGTCATTCAAAAAGCAAAATGTAATTCCGTTGTGGGGAAGTGTACCTTCCAACAAGCTTGGATTAAATCAACTGCATACTATAACTGGTTACTGTCTGTTCCAGTTGAACAGTATTCAGCTAATGTTTCATACATGGGCGAATCATCCTTAAAATCACACATGTTAACATTTGAGGTGAATAAGACAATAACACTTTCATTTGGAAATCCAAACTCGGAATCCACCATGATGGCGACTGCCCGTGCCAGGACTTTCAGATGAGGTTGTGGCAAATTCATCAGACATACATGCTTCGGAAATACTCAAATAGTTCAACTGAACAATCATCCATTTATAATATTTTCAATATGAATAAATTATCCATGCACGTGCGCTCAACATTCGAACAGGCAGAATTTACAATAAATCTTCCCATTGGCTTAAATATACACCATTGTGCTCGCCCACATCAATAGCAACCATTCACTATGCTTGATTCAAAGGATTTCAGTGTCACATCACTGCAAAGTTCTATCAATAATGCACGCATCGGCATTGCCGTAAATACTCCAAAATATGACCGGATTAATAAACACGCAATTACGATTGCTGTAAATGCTGTAAAATATGTTCGGATTAAATTACGTGTCGCAAAATTCTCTGATTTTCCAGGATTTTCAAGGCTCCCATCGAAAATTCCAGGCTTTCAAAGCCTTGAACGACCTTTTGACGAATTCCAGGCTTTTCCAGGTTTTCAAGGCCCCGCGGGAACCCTGAAGTAGCATTCCCCTCATTTCTCAATCAAATCACAATCCTCCCACTTCTCAATCAAATCATAATCCTCTCACTTCTCAATCAAAACACAATCCTCTCACTTCTCAATCAAATCAAAATCCTCTCACTTCTCGATCAAAACACAATCCTCTCACTTCTCGATCAAATCACAATCCTCTCAGTTCTCAATCAAATCACAATCCTCTTAATTCTCAATCAAATCACAATCCTCTCACTTCTCAATCAAATCACAATCCTCTCACTTCTCGATCAAATGAAAATCCTCTCACTTCTCAATCAAATCACAATCCTCTCACTTCTCGATCATACAGCAATCCTCTCGCTTCTCAATCAAATCACAATCCTCTCGCTTCCCAATTAACTTGCAATCCTCTCGATTCTCAATCAAATCGCAATCCTCTCACTTCTAGATCAAATCGCAATCCTCTCACTTCTCGATCAAATAGCAATCCTCTCACTTCTCAATCAAATCACAAACGTCTCACTTCTCAACAAATCACAATCCTCTCGCTTCTCAATTAACTTGCAATCCTCTCGATTCTCGATCAAATCGCAATCCTCTCACTTCTCGATCAAATAGCATTCCTCTCACTTATCAATCAAATCACAAACATCTCACTTCTCAACAAATCACAATCCTCTCGCTTCTCAATTAACTTGCAATCCTCTCGATTCTCGATCAAATTGCAATCCGCTCACTTTTCGAACAAATCACAATCCCCTCCTTATTGTCAACCAAATCACTATACCCTCCCTTCTCAATCAAATCACAATCCCCTCCCTTCTCAATCAAATCACAATCCCTCCCTTCTCAATCAAATCACAATCCTTTCCCTTCTCAATCAAATCACAATCCTCTCACTTTTCGATCAAATCATAAACCTCTCCTTTCTCAATCAAATCACAATCCTGTCACTTCTCAATGAAATCGCAATCCTCACACTTCTCGATTAAATGTAATCCTCTCACTTCTCAATCAAATCGCAATCCTCTCACTTCTCAATCAAATCATAATCCTCTCACTTCTCAATGAAATAGCAATCCTCTCACTTCTCAATCAAATCGCAATCCTCTCACTTCTCGATCAAATCGTAATCCTCTCACTTCTCAATGAAACAGCAATACGCTCACTTCTCGATCAAATTGCAATCCTCTTGCTTCTTAATCAAATCTTAATCTTTTCGATTCTCGATCAAATTGTAATCTTCTCACTTCTCTATCAAACTGCAAGTCCCTTGCATCTCAATGAAATCATAATCCTCTCGCTTTCAAATCAAATCACAATCCTTGCACTTCTCAATCAAATCACAATCCTCTCACAAATCGCAATCCTCTTGCAATATGTTTACTTCAATGACTTGAGATTTCAGAAACAACATTTTGCAACATCAAAACAGAATCAAGAAAAACAAATGAAATTAACATCGTATAGTCAATGTTTTTTTTACCAATTTTACGGCATTAGTTGGAAGTAAGCAGTTATATAATAATTTAAATCAGATCTCTACCAATGGGGCAAATCCTAGTTTGTGACCGCAGTAGTGATAGGTAGAAAAAACAAGACAGAGCTATGCACAAAATTTGTCAAATTAAATTTAATTTAATTTTGCCAACTTATACCTCAAATCGGACAGTACCAGTATTTACTGAACACTGCCAGCATTTATTGGACAGTGTCAGTATTTATTGGACAGAGCCAGTATTTACTGGGCAGTGCCAGTATTTATTGGGCAGTGCCAGTATTTACTGGGCAGTGCCAGTATTTATTGGGCAGTGCCAGTATTTACTGGGCAGTGCCAGTATTTATTGGGCAGTGCCAGTATTTATCGGACGTTGTATTTATCAAACATTTCCAGCATTCATGGACAGTGCCAGTATTTAGTGGACAGAGCCAGTATTTATTGGACAGTGCCAGTACTTATTGGGCAGTGCCAGTATTTATCAGACGTATTTATCAAACATTTCCAGCATTTATGGACAGTGCCAGTATTTATTGGACAGTGCCAGTATTTATTGGACAGTGCCAGTATTTATTGAACATTTCCAGCATTTATGGACAGTGCCAGTATTTATTGGACAGTGCCAGAATTTATTGGACAGTGCCAGTATTTATTGGATAGTACCTGCATTTATTGGACAGTGCCAGTATTTATTGGATAGTACCTGCATTTATTGGGCAGTGCCAGTATTTATTGGACAGTGCCAGAATTTATTGGACAGTGCCAGTATTTATTGGACAGTGCCAGTATTTATTGGACAGTACCAGTATTTATCGAACATTTCCAGCATTTATGGACAGTGCCAGTACTTATTGGACAATGCCAGTATTTATTGGACAATGCCAGTATTTATTGGGACAGTGCCAGAATTTATTGGATAGTGCCAGTATTTATTGGACAGTGGCAGTATTTATTGGACGTTGTCAGTATTTATCGAACATTTTCAGCATTTATGGACAGTGCCAGTATTTATCGAACATTTCCAGCATTTATGGACAGTGCCAGTATTTACTGGACGTTGTCAGTATTTATCGAACATTTCCAGCATTTATGGACAGTGCCAGTATTTATCGAACATTTCCAGCATTTATGGACAGTGCCAGTATTTATTGGACAGTGCCAGTATTTATTGAACATTTCCAGCATTTATGGACAGTGCCAGTATTTACTGGACAGTGCCAGTATTTATTGGACAGTGCCAGTATTTATTGGACAGTGCCAGTATTTATTGGGACAGTGCCAGAATTTATTGGACAGTGCCAGTATTTATTGGGACAGTGCCAGTATTTATTGGGACAGTGCCAGTATTTATTGGGCCAGTGCCAGTATTTATTGAACAGTGCCAGTATTTATGGACAGTGCCAGTATTTATTGGACAGTGCCAGTATTTATTGAACAGTGCCAGTATTTATGGACAGTGCCAGTATTTATTGGACAGTGCCAGTATTTATTGTGACAGTGCCAGTATTTATTGGACAGTGCCAGTATTTATTGAATAGTGCCAGTATTTACTGAATAGTGCCAGTATTTATTGGGCAATGCCAGTATTTATTGGGACAGTGCCAGAATTTATCGGACAGTGCCAGAATTTATCGGACAGTGCCAGTATTTATTGGGACAGTGCCAGTATTTATTGGACCAGTGCCAGTATTTATTGAACAGTGCCAGTATTTATGGACAGTGCCAGTATTTATTGGACAGTGCCAGTATTTATTGGGACAGTGCCAGTATTTATTGGACAGTGCCAGTATTTATTGAATAGTGCCAGTATTTATTGAATAGTGCCAGTATTTATTGGACAGTACCAGTATTTACTGGACAGTGCCAGTATTTATTGGGACAGTGCCAGTATTTATTGGACAGTGCCAGTATTCAAGTATTTATTGGGACAGTGCATTTATTGGACAGTGCCAGTATTTATTGAACAGTGCCAGTATTTATTGGGATAGTGCCAGAATTGGATAGTTCCAGAATTTATTGGACAGTGCCAGTATTTATTGGACAGTACCTACATTTATCGGATGTTGTCTGTATTTACTGGACACTGCCAGTATTTATTGGCAAACTCTGTGTTCAAACTACCCGTGTCAACATTGTATTTTCAATTGAAAGGGAGGGGTTGGGTAGGAGAGTCCATTTCGTTTGTTTGTTGGTGGTTAACGTCACATATTTATGCACCATGGCTAATCGTGACACAACATGGAGATGAAGTCAAGTTTAGTCAATCGTTGATCAACATGTTGCCCATTTTAGAGGACTTTCACCCCAAGCATTGGTGACTGGGTCCTATTTTACTAGTAAAGCGGAACTGGTTTACCACAGTAAACAAGTGCTGCTTACTTCCCGGGGTTCCCACGGGGAGGGTGAGAGTCCATTTCAGTTTCCAGAATAGGTGGTCAACTTTCTGTTCAAACTTCCATTTGTCAACATTGTATTTACAATTGAAAGGGAGGGGAGTCCATTTCAGTTTCCAGAATAGGTGGCAAACTTTATGTTCAACACTGTATTTTTAATTGAAAAGGGAAGGGGGGGGGGGGGGGGGGTGGTTGGAGAAGAGCCAATTTCAGTTTCCAGAATAGGTAGCAACCTTTGTGTTCAAACTCCCTGTGTCAACATTGTATTTCTAATTGAAAGAGAGAGGGTGGAGAGGAGAGACCATTCAGTTTCCAGAATAGGTGGCAAACTTTGTGTTCAAACTACATGTGTCATATTTTATTTCAACTGAAAGAAAAGGGGTGGGGAGGAGAGAACATCTGAGTTTCCAGAATAGGTGGCAAACTTTGTGTTAAAACTCCCTGTGACAACATTGTTTTTTCAATTGAAAGGGAGGGTGTGGGGAGAAGGAGATATGTTTAATATTGGAAATTGTTTCTAGTATTCCTAAGAATCTAGTTCTGTTATATTTTTGTGGTATTTCATCAAAACTGTTGGGCACCATTTTATCACCAAGAAATAATTTTTTATAAGGCCCCAAAATTTTCGAACACCCAGTATAAAATCGTTCTGAACTGGCTGTGAATCCTGGTGTATCGTAAATCAGAAAACAATTATTTTTTTAAAACATGTATTGTATACACATCATACAATTGTTTTTGGAGTAGATGTATTCATGCGCCTGTGTGTAGGCAACATAATTGTTCGTGGATCAAAATCTTTGCTTTTTCCATATTTCAAGATTGTTTTCAAGGAATTATTTCTACAAATGATGTCCGGAATGCTACCAAGAATATCAGGAAAGAAAAACTTTGTTTACAATTATTTTGATTTATATGCACACTTAATATATCTTTTTTCACGTTCAATCTATACAGAGACACTGAGCATCGCTCACTCCATTGTTTTCAATACAAACAATAGTTGCATTGTCTGTGCTTGCGTTGTTGCTGAACAATCAGCTTTTCGCACAAAGCACAGAATGACCACTACACTCGTCACCCGAAATCACATATTTTCTTGGTTCAAATACAGTTCTGCGGAAATGCGTACATTAAAACCATCATTCAAGAACTGTGATCTAAAGACTTACAACTCCTTTCTTCCCCTCAGTGATGATGTGATAAATAATATTAAATCTTTTGGCATCCTTTGCAAGAGACGAAATAATAAATGCAGCAAACAACGACATAAACAATTCAATTCCAAAACTGTGAATGTTCAAAATCTTATCTTTATTAACTTCCAAATCTAACGATCTCAAGTTGTGCCAAGTGAATGCTCATTCGATAGTGAACAAAACTGCAAGCTTACTCGACACAAACAACGATAACAATATTTCAATATCCATGATAACTGAAACATGGATAACTCCAGACGACACATTGACTGTCAGTGAGGTCACTGCCAACGGAAAGATTCTTACACACAACCCCAGGAAGTCACAGCGAGGTGGAGGTGTGCATGTAATCTGTGATAACACGGTGAAGGTTAAGCGTAAGGCATCTCAGACTTGGGTAACATTCGAGTGCATTGACACCATTGTAATGATTGACTCACACTCAGTCCGTCTCATTGTCATTTATCGACCCCCATAGAGCTCCAAAAAACAAATTCACTGTCAACCAGTTCATTAGCGAATTCCAAGACTTCCTAGGAAGCATTACTGCGCTGCCAGGACAATTCATTGTTGGAGGTGATTTCAATGTTCATATGGAGAAGAAAACTTCCAGTGACTCTTCTAAACTATGTGATCTTATCAATTCAATGAATTTACGCCAACGTGATCCTGGCACTACCCATAAAGATGGCCGCCACACATTAGATCTGCTGATCACCAGAGAATCCGAGGCTGATCTTGTTAAAAATGTATTAATTGTTGATCCTGCAATCTCCGACTATTTTATGATTATCTTCAATTTGGCACTTCCTCATCCCTCCCCTGTCTGGAAGAAAGTCACACACCGCAAGTACCAAAGTATTGACCTTGCTAAGTTTGCAGATGCTAATGCTTCGTCTCCCATCGCTAAAATTAACAAGTTGCAAACTGTTGACAGCATTGAATACATCCTCACTGGCTCACTTCAAGAGGTTATTAACAAGTTTGCACCTAAGCAAACACGCACTTTTAGCATACGCCCTAGATCACAGTGGTTCAGTTATGAAATTAGGCAAATGATTTACGACTCAAACTAGACCTTCAGTGGTGCCAAACGAATCTATGTGTTCACAGAGAGATGTTTGTCAACCAGCGAAATGTTGTTAACAAGCTGGTCAAATCCGCGAAACAGAAATACTTTTTGGACTTTTGTCAGCTAATGTTATTTCCCCTAATGCGCTGTCTGTCGTTCTTGAGAAGCTTCTGTATCGTTAAAAGACAACTGTACTCCCAAAGCATTCGTCATCCAAAGACCTAGCGAATAGATTTTCTTCTTTCTTTTCTGAAAAAATTGAGACTATCAGAGCTTCGCTTGATACAAGCTCACAATCCGATCTTCGACAGATGGCCGACATGCCATGCACCTGTGTAAAAGCTGTTGCACAGTTGTCCCAATTCAAACCTTTGGCTACAACAGATATCCAGAGGTTAATATCCAAGGTACCATCTAAGCAATGCATGCTAGATATTATTCCAACTTGGTTGTTAAAAGCATCTCTTTCGGAGTTAACTACACCGATCTTGAAACTGGTCAATGCCTCCCTCCACTCTGGCATCTTTCCGACAGGCATGAAACATGCTTTAGTAAAACCTCTTCTCAAAAAGCCAACACTTGACCCAGAAGTTCTGCAAAACTACCGACTGGTCTCTAATCTTCTATTCCTATCATAGATTAATGAGCATGTGGTGGCTTCTGAGCTGAATTCTCATTTGGCAGCCCAGGACCTAGCCAAAGTTAACCAATCTGAATACATATCTAATTGCAGCACAGAAACAGCGCTTCTAAGGGTCCAAAATGATATCCTCCTATCCACGGACAGGCATAACCTGACATGTCTTGTTTTGTTGGATTTAAGTGCCGCTTTTGACACCACAGACCATAACACACTTATTGAAAGACTGGCAGTGAGAATAGGCCTTACTGACCAAGCACTTAATTGGTTTTTGTTGTACCTTAATGGTCGCACACAGTGTCCTTACTGGCAGTGAGTCGTCAGACAAGGTCACACTATGCTTTGGCATCCCTCAAGGATCGGTGTTGGGTCCCCTACTGTACACTGTCTATGTCTACCACTCGGTGACATTATCCGAAGCCATGGCCTTGACATTCATTTTTACACAGACGACACAGCTGTATATTAGTTTTACTCATGCCTTTGAGTCTGAAGCATGCAGTAAGATTGAACTTTGTATTTCATACATCAAGGCATTGATGACTAAAAACTTTCTTAATAGCCCAAGAACATTAGGTTTCACTAGGGAAAAAAATCGGAGAAAGCTGATTTTTTCAGGGAATGTCGAGTACATGTCACTGAACGATTAGACAAAAGTCCCCTAAAATCCCAGTTCAGCTTTTTTTTCTACAGCCTTTTTTCGAAAACGCGTTTGAAAAAAATCAAAAAAAATCGCACGAACTTTGTAACCTCGAATTGATCAAACTGTATTTTTTGTTTACGCGTATTTCGAGCTACATAATGTCTAATATACATTTACCTAGAGGAAAATGTGCATTCTGTGACAATTTCTGCGAAAAATTATTGAAAATTCACAAAAAAGTATCGGATTTACGCAAAAAATGACGATTTTCCTAACGGATTTGCCCAAAGGGTCGTAGTACAGAACGGGATGTTAGTTGGACAGACGATAAAAAATCCACCACCATTGAAGACTTTTATCATTGCTTACAAAATAGACATTATGGAAGACCCCCTCTGCTTCTGGCCGAGTTCCCCTTTTGGCATAAAATTCGTCAGCATGAGAACTCTATTTTCGGGCTTGGGACCGAACAGACACGTCTGTGTCTGGCAGCATTAGATCAATAAATAATATTTACAGAATGTACAAAAATCAATAAATAATATTTACAGAATGTACAAATCAATCAACATGGATTAAGTTACATTGACTATTATCAATGCTATATACAGAAATGACATGACCTATATACATATTATTCATCGAACTCAGAAATTTCCGACAGGACAGTGTTTCTGTGGTTGTTACAAGAATCCGAACTGCAATTACACAAACCTGAGCAAGAGAGTCCTGCCTTCTTACACCCACACCTTTTTGTACAAGCACTCTTGCAACCACAGCTGATCAGATTCAGTAGGTTATCGGGGGCACATGGCTTTGTGGCTGCAGTCGGTACAAGAAGTCCATTGTCTAGCGACCACCCCCAATCCGTCGGAGGAAGCGAAGTGCCCAGCCATTGTTGGACCTGGAGATAACATCTGTAGACATATTGTTGTGCAGCATCGCTGCTTGGTGGGAGTGAGGCTAGGTCGATGGGTTTATTCAGTTTAGATTTTGCTACATAACGCTTGTAAGTGACATATCTATATTGGTCGAGAGAGGAAACAGTTTTACTCCCGTATAGGATCAGGAAAAATTGTTCCCCGGCAGCGGCTACTGCACTTGGTGTACTGTCATCCGCCCAAATTATGTTGACATACTGTTGTGAGTCGCTAGTAACATCAGAGACAATTGTACTGAATACTTTCTTCTTACCAACTCGAAAGAGTGCAGAAGTAGTGTCACAACCACTTATAGAATGTGCTACAAGGAGGTTGCTTCTATGGTAAGTTTGGGGTAATGGAATACATCATGTGAATATTACATCCCGGTTGAACTCGAGAGGTAAGAATGACTAACAAGTCTGCGTCTGTTCCCAAAACGACAACATTGTTGTCATCTTGAGCGATGTCAAGTGCAGTTTCGGCTATCAGTACATCAGCATCAGCCTCGGCCTGCTTGGACTGAATATTGATAGCAGATAGCTCCTGCATTAGAAGATCGATCAGTTGGGTTTTGTTCTTGGCATTTGCAAGGAAATCGGATTGGGGTGTGGTGGCTGGTAACTCGGGTGAGATATTGATATCAATGGAATAACTGTCTTTAGATCTACAGGCTTGTTCCATGCCCTTTGTCGACATTGTACAAGCATAACCATCAAAAACAACCACGACGTTCGCCCCAAAATGTCTCACTAGATAATTGGAATATGATGTACATATGTCCTTATATGACGACTGTTTAGGCCATACAACTGCCCTCAATAAAAATCCACCATCTACAACAAACAGAGAATGTTCTGGGATTTTAGTTTGCTCGGAACCGTATGTTTTGAGGATCTTACCGAGCGTGCTTTTCTGTGTCTTCCTCATTCCACCAGAATCAAACAATGCTGGTGGTTTCGGGGCGAGTTCATATTTGAGATACTCTTCCATCTCTGCTTGTGACTGAATAACACATGTGATGCGGTTGAACAGAATTGTGGGGTCAATCACTACCTTACTTCCACGGACTTTGATGCTATTTGCCATCGATGCGAAAGACTTCACAGTGTCAACACGTCGTAGTTTGATGCTGTTGAAGGTTTTGCTTACAACATTCGATACGCAACATTCACCAATTTTGCAAACTTGGTCACAGTTCACAGTTTCGTCGGCCACAAGCCCGGTCACTGTAGAGACTAATTGTAGTGGATCTCTATTCTGAAAGGGGGAATGCACTCTGAGCCAGTTCAATAATTTGGTGATATCATTGGCATCAGTCAATTGTGAACTTTGACGGAGATCCCGATGTTGTTCGCCATGACCAGTGTGAACATGAACAAAATTTTCGAGAGCATTATATATCGGAAGGCAAAGAGGTAGTCCATGTACCCATTTCGCAACAGTGCTATCGGTTATTCCCGTGCCATGTGTGAGACCACCAGGGAGCTTGAACATTCTCATTAAACACTGCTCTATGGTCTGATCAGAATATATCCCGTCCCAGAATTTATCTGAGCGCCTTATGGTAAAGTAACCTTTCTCAGTGAACAACTTCAAATCATCCTGTTGCATTATTTCTGTTAGCACATTCATCTGCTGCAAATAGAGATGAGAACTTTTTGCGTATGCAAAATGACCACCTGCGTGAAATACTGGAATCATATTGCGAACACAATATGTGTGGAGTTCCCAGTCGCCTGTGTGCTCTGCTCTCAAGAACAACTGGAGAAGACCTATTTGCTCGTAGTATTGTACCCAAAGCTTTCCTGTGCGTCCTATGGACGCATTCTGGAGCAGTTCGTGTAATTTTGACAGTAGATGGTTGACACTTTCTTGACTGACAGCGTCAGCTGTTGTACAGTCACCTCTGGCAAGTCCACAGAATATTTCATTGACTTCTGTGCTGTCTATGTTATCTAGTGTTCGGCTTTCTTCAAACACAAGTTTTGTAATGGCAATTTGTGTTAGCAAATGGGCACGAACTGCTCTTGAATATGCATGACCACTGATCAAATGATGGATTGACCCACCAGCATAAACAGTCCCCCAAAGTTCATCCAAGCCGCTACCAGCCATGATCGAACCAATTGCCCCTAAATATGACATAATCATATGGAAGCCGCCGAGTCTAACGAAAACTTTTGTCAACTTATCTGACGAAGACACAATCTCCACTGCTTTGATATATACACATCAAGGGCGTGCACACATTACATGCCAATGCATCTTGAGTGTAGGCAAACACCACATTATGTGATTTAATCGAACATGGAAATTGAAACAATGATGCTATAATACGGTATTTGAATGAGAAAAGTCGATGCCGTTTGAATTTGAGTTTAGGGGGTATGGTTAATATTTCACACGTTTCACCAGTTCATTATGGAATAAATGACTATTGTTATATATCATTATAAAGCCACTGCTTTTCTGCAATTTTTGATATATAATTTAACTCCCAAAGTAGTCGTAGATTTGATTTAATGGACGTTGTGTACCGTTGTGTGTATGAAAACAATAAATTTTTTTTCGTAATTTTGTACATTTTCGTGAATATTTCACCATTGATTGTGAGGATTGGTACAAAGTTGGCATTTTCTGTTGGGGATATGTATTCTCAATATAATTCAGCACGATATTTATGATTCTCACCCTACTAAGGCGAATAAGAATGAGAAATATGGAGCTGGGTCGAATTTTTTTTAAAATTTTTTTTTTCAACAAAAAAACGCTATAACTAAAAAAGCTCAACTCGGATTCGCGGGGACTTTTCACACTTTATCAGCAATGTGTGTCCCGGAAACATATAAAAAAATCAGCTTTTATGTCTAATGTGCCTGGACTATAAATTGAACGATGACAAGACAGAAGTCATATATATAGGTCTACCTCATCAACTTTCAAAAATATCCAAACTGTCCCTCAATATTGGAGGTTCTGCGATAAAACGCAGTAGCTGTGTTCGAAACTTAGGTTATTTCATGGATGAAAATTTGGCTGCTGATGAACATATCAAACATGTCTCTCGCAGTGCATTTTTTCATCTTAGAAATATAAGCAAAATTCGATCCTTCATTGATATGCAGACTTCACAACAGCTTGTCCACACCTTTGTTACCAGTCGCCTTGACTACTGCAACTCTCTTCTGATTGGCTCTAAAACATCTATTCTTGCAAAGTTACAACACATCCAAAATTGTGCTGCACGGGTCATAACCAGAACTCAAAAGTACTGCCATATAACACCAGTACTCTCTGAGTTACACTGTTAAGCAAAGAATTCAATTTAAAATTGTCCTTTTGGTGTTTAAGTGTACCTCGGGATCTGCACCATTCTACCTGACCGATCTGCTTATCATCCACAAACCACCGAGGTCTCTTAGGTCAACTCAATCTGGTTCAGCTCGTATCTAAATTTACTAGTGCTGGTGATAGGGCCTTTGCGGTTGCTGGCCCAAGGCTTTGGAATTCTCTTCCAATTGACACAAAAAATATTAAATCACTTGAATTATTCAAGTCTGGTACTAAGACCTACTTTTTTCGAAAGGCATTTCCTTCAGTGGTCTTTTTATTTTGGTCTTAAACTGACATTGCCAGGTGAGTGGGTGTGACTGAGTCAGTAAGGAGTGCCTCGTTACTCGTCAAGTTACACTCACATACTTGTTTTGGTAAAGTTGTAGTTTGTTTTGTTTTTTTTTTTGTTTTATTTTGTTTTCATTCAATACCTTTTTCTTTTAGGTTCTGTCGCGTATCGCCATGATATAGCCTTGTTGCTGATGTGGCGTTGGCACCAATAAATGATAATAGTGATCCATGTATAGAGAATGTATGTGTATGTGTGTATATGTATGTATGCAATTATTGTACAGCCATTCTAGGCTTTGAAATTATTATGATTACCGTATTTACTCTATGTATTGGGACACTCTATGATTTTGGACACACATTTTTTCCAGAAAACTATTTTTTTTTTATGCTCCAAAGTTTGGGACATTCAGGAGATTTGTTTCCAGTTGGCCCGTCGCTAGTAGCAGACGACACTCAAAAAAAAAAATTCTTGAGTAACTAAAAATTTTCATTTTTTGCTACCAAAACATAGCTTATGATCCCTCATTGAAACGAGTGCAATGCGCTCGTTCCAATGAGGGATCATAAGCTATGTTTTGGAAGCAAAAAATGAAAATTGAAAAAAAAAATTGGACGGCGATTTTCATATATAGTGATGGAAAACGAATCACACACAACTTTATTCAGCATCAAATCAACACCAGGCTCTGTTCTTCCCCCATTTTCTAAGAATTGAGACACCTGTGAAAATAATTATTTTTAGCTGTCCCAATACATAGAGTAAATACAGTATTATAATTACTTTACAATAGAAATGGAATTATTAAAACAACATTCTTGGCAAACTTTGTCTTTATTTATCGACAAGTATGTGTTGTTTTCCTCATCAAACTACCGTGTGTGACGAACTGACCATTTAAATATTTGTTTTTGAAAAGTGTGCTTTCAACACCATGAGAGGTTTGTGTGCTGGCATGTGCATACACATAATTCATGAGAGGTTTATGTGCTGACAGGAATAAACACATAAGTGGCTAATGTGCATGTACGTCTAAATAAGTGTGCATATGTGCATGCACAGATAGCTGCCTTCATATACAAATCTCTGATTGAAGACGAGGTTGCAAATAATGCTTGGAGACATTATATGATTTAGCATGCTGTGTTTTGCATTGCAAAAGTTCATGTCCAAAATTGTATGGGCTGGTTTACACTCTCCAATTTTAAAATTAAATTATTTTTTTTTAAAAAGTTTATTTTTTATTTTGGGAAAAAAAGAAAATTGGACAGGCACGATTTCTGTTGGTTTGCCGTACAGTTAGCAGTAGAAGGTTTATAAGATAATTTTTCATAAACATTCAAACAAGCTTCTTTTTTTTTTTAGGGTTTAATGACACATTAACAGCCAGGGTCACCGTGACGCCAACACGCCCCCTTCAAACAAGCTTAAAATGAATTAGTACATTAGCTTTCTATTAGACAATATACAAATTAGGCACCACGAAGCAGATCTTCAGATTCTCAGGCCGTACTTTGTGAAATTGCAAGTGGCCGGGCGTTTTTTTATTTTATTTTTAATTTTTAAAATTTTTCCATCAAAAATTCATGTTCTTGGTTTGTTTTATGTTTTTGGTCCCACAATCCACAGAATATTTGAGTGGTAGTGTGTTTCATTCCTTGAGTGCAACAAGACATTGCAATGCTAATGCATTGCAATGTCTTGTTAGACTCAATGGACAAATTTATCAATTTTATTAACTTGAATAAAATATCAGACATAATACATTTTAATTTTTTTTTACCTATTCCTTGCAATGAAATTGATTATGCGGCAGCCAAAAAGACCATGCAGGAGGGCCTGAGAAACAGATTTTTTACTTTTTTAGCCAATCCATGTATGTACTTTTAATAATCAAACTCACCTCAATAATAGCATCTTCAGCCTGGAACATATTCCCTTCACATGCCTTCCTAATATCCACACTAGCACTTCTCACCTGTACAAAATTAACTGTTGGGATCTCACATCCAGAAACCACTGGTTTAAAAGCACTACCTGGTCCTCCAAGCTTAGTGTACTGACCTTGAGGACTAGTTGGACACTCCGTCTCCTTGATTTTTGAAGAGATGAGTTTACTTGGAGGTAAGTTCAAGAAAATATCACAGAAATCTATGCAGTCTTTCCAATTAGGAATCCCATTTAACTTGACTTTTAACGGTACTAAATCAAACATCTGTGTAAGCTGATACAATGAAGGTGTAATAAATGTTTTATCAACACAGTTGGGTTTGTAAGTAGACGTGGGTGATACCTTTGAATTATATGTGGTATTTCGGAAAACATTAGAATTTCCATTAGATGGAGAAACTTTTTCACTGGTCGGTTTATGGCAATGTTTTATAGAATTATGAAGATTTGATTGTCTTGAATCACAACCTTCCACAAATTTTAGAGGTTCCATTCGAATAGAAGCATCATGTGGACCGCCTATATTTTTGTCAACTGTTGGAAGATTTTGAATTTCATAATTATTCCCTGCAATGTCGTCCATATCCATGTACCCATTATAAAGAGGAGTTTGATTGCATTGTTCTCTCTTTATATTATTTATATTTTCATAGTTGTGATGTGTGAATTTTAAGTCATGAGAAGGTTGTAGAATATTCAGTGAGTTCTTTGTGTAGGGAGAATTATGAGCCAAGTTTTCTGTAACAAGTTGTGAGTTCTTTGTGTAGGGAGAATTATGAGCCAAGTTTTCTGTAACAAGTTGTGAGTTCTTCGTGTAGGGAGAATTAAGAGCCAAGTTTTGTGTAACGGGTTGTGAGTTCTTTGTGTTAGGAGAATTATGAGCCAAGTTTTCTGTGTCAAGTTGAACAATTTTTCTGTCTTCACATGAATAGTTTGATTTAACATTATCATCAATGTGTTGTTTATTTATAATTCCACTAGAACCACTCTCATTATGCTTTGTATTCTTTTTACACTGACTCTCCTTCAACTGAGGGGGCAACTGACCTGAGTTTTTACACTGACTCTCCTTCAATTGAGGGGGCAACTGACCTGAGGTAAATGTCTGAGATATATCCCAAGATTTTCTGTATTGCACTTTATTTCCTTTGTTGTTGGAAATAGAAGACACCTTTGTATCTCCATGACAACCTGATCCTATTTTTGAGATTGCTAAATCACTTCTGTGATGTACAAGATTAGTATTATTAGATCTCCTGCGTCGAGGGTCATATGTACTTGAGTCACAATATCGATCATCACTCCTGTACCCACTATAACTAACATTGGCATAGTTAGGGCCAGTGGTATTAGGATTGACATAGTTAGGGCCAGTATTCAGATTAAGTTTAGTATTAGGCAGACTATTCGACTTAAGTTTAGTATTGTAATCAGTGAACAAAGGCTTTTTACAAGGAATGTGTCCATCATTACTTATGTCAGGATCATTAGTCACATAACCAGAGTCCATTGTATTCCTACTGTGTGACGTACCCTGAAGATGGTTTGAATCATGTTTACTCGTCCATTCCTCATTAAATGTAGCAGAACAGTTTGAATTATTAACTTGACTGCAGGAAGATTCTGTGATAATACTGCTATTATTTTTATAACTACTGCTAGTGTTGTTAAATATTGCCATTTCAAAGTCTGACTTAGAAGTACATGAATCTATGTCTGAAGAACTCAAGAATCCACTAATTTCATGATCAGATACAGTTTCATACTTGTTTGATGAAGCTCCACTTTCAGAGCCTCTTGGAGTTGATGATCGTTTTGACATAGAGCTAGGACTTTTATAGCTATTCACTGATATTCTACTTCTCATAATCTCTGCCATTTTACGTCTTTTCTCATCTACATCTCCTGGAGGCAACTTGGGAAGACTTCGTCGAGATCTCAGCTTGCTATCACTGGTAGCTGTGGCAGTGGATGTAGAAGACACATCACTAAATGGAGATTTACTAGATGTGTTATTGACAGGATGATGTTCAGTTGAATTTGCTTCATTAATGTCTATTTCTTTAAGCACATAACAACCAAAGTGATTCTTTTTCCTCGGTTCTACTTTATCTCCAGATTCGAAGGATGATATGTTTTGCATGCTCTGAGAATTTAGTTGCCTTAAGTTTGATTTCATATTGCCATTCTTTTGACCAACAAGAGATATTGTAAAGCCGGTTGAGAGATCAAAGACACTTTGTGATCGATTTGAATTATTATCGACATCACCATTGCATACACTTACATTTGAATCACCATAATGTTTATCATTTACTATTCTGCCATTGACTCGCTGATATGTTTTTGTCTTTTCTGTGTAACTTAGTTTGCTTACATCATTACAGCTTGAATACCTTGGTAAGTGCTTCACAAGCTTATTTTTGAAAGCAGCATAGCGAGTGGTTTTCTTTGGACAGTTTTTATCACAGCTATTATCGGTGTCCGATTCTGTGCTTTTACCACTAGTGTCAACTCCATGTGATGAATGTCGCTTGTGGATCTAAAAATGATAAAACAGTATTTGTTACAATGAAATAAAACGCAGAAAAAACGCAAAAAAATTTTTTTCGGATTTTGGTCCAAAATTTTCTAAGTCCCACCCGGACCCAAAATTTTCAGGGGAAAATTTTTTTTTTTTTTTTTTTTTGTCTTAAAATTGACAGAAATGCATAAAGAACAAAAAAAAAATTTTTCGGACTAAGTCCAACCCGGACCCAAAATTTTTAGGGGGGGAAAAAAAAAAAAATTTTTTGTCTTTACATTGACAGAGATGCATAAAAAACAAAAAAAATTTTTTTCGGATTTTGGTCCAAAATTTTCTAAGTCCAACCCGGACCCAAAATTTTCAGGGGAAAAATTTTTTTTTTTTCTTTTTTTCTTAAAACTGACAGAAATGCATAAAAAACAAAAAAAAATTTTTTCGGATTTTGGTCCAAAATTTTCTAAGTCCCACCCGCACCCCAAATTTTCAGGGGGAAAAAAAAAAAAAAAAATTTTTTGTCTTAAAATTGACAGAAATGCATAAAAAACAAAAAAATTTTTTTTTCGGATTTTGGTCCAAAATTTTCCAAGTCCCACACGCACCCCAAATTTTCAGGGTAAAAAAAAAAAATTGTTTTTTGTCTTAAAATTGACAGAAATGCATAAAAAACAAACAAAAAAATTTTCGGATTTTGGTCCAAAATTTTCCAAGTCCCACCCGGACCCCAAATTTTCAGGGGAAAAAAAAACAACATTTTTTTGTCTTAAAATTGACAGAAATGCATAAAAAACAAACAAAATTTTTTTTCGGATTTTGGTCCAAAATTTTCTAAGTCCCACCCGCACCCCAAATTTTCAGGGGGGAAAAAAAAAAAAAAAAATTTTTTTGTCTTAAAATTGACAGAAATGCATAAAAAACAAAAAAAAAATTTTCAGGGGGAAAAAAAAACAAATTTTTTTTGTCTTAAAATTGACCAAAACGCAGAAAAAACAAAAAAAATTTTTTTTCGGATTTTGGTCCAAAATTTTCTAAGTCCCACCCGCACCCAAAATTTTCAGGGGAAAAATTTTTTTTTTTTTTTTTTGTCTTAAAATTGACAGAAATGCATAAAAAACAAAAAAATTTTTTTCGGATTTTGGTCCAAAATTTTCTAAGTCCCACCCGCACCCCAAATTTTCAGGGGGGAAAAAAAAAAAAAAAAAATTTTTTTGTCTTAAAATTGACAGAAATGCATAAAAAACAAAAAAAAAATTTTCAGGGGAAAAAAAACCAAATTTTTTTTGTCTTAAAATTGACCAAAACGCAGAAAAAACAAAAAAAAATTTTTTTCGGATTTTGGTCCAAAATTTTCTAAGTCCCACCCGCACCCAAAATTTTCAGGGGAAAAATTTTTTTTTTTTTTTTTGTCTTAAAATTGACAGAAATGCATAAAAAACAAAAAAATTTTTTTCGGATTTTGGTCCAAAATTTTCTGAGTCCCACCCGCACCCAAAATTTTCAGGGGGGAAAAAAAAAAAAAAATTTTTTTGTCTTAAAATTGACAGAAATGCATAAAAAACAAAAAAATTTTTTTCGGATTTTGGTCCAAAATTTTCCAAGTCCACAATGGGACCCCAAATTTTCAGCCTAAATATGAACCCAGGGATTTGGCTTCAACAAACTTGAATCTCACCCCCCTAAGGATGCTGCATACCAAATATCAAAACATTCTTATTGCTAGATCTGAAGAAGAAGATTTTTCAAAAATACTCCTCATACTGCACTAATTTAAACATTTGGGCTCCCATAGAGAGCCCAAATATCCACCCAGGCAATTCATTTCAATAAACATGTGAAACAATCTTCCAAAGATGTTATATGTGAAATTTTAAAGCTTTTGGAGCAGTGCTTTCGGAGAAAAGTAGTCTTATGTTTTTCCCATTACCCACAGTGTTAAAAAATGCTGACTCAGCACTTTTTCAAAAAGTACCCCATGATAAAACCGCTGGCAATTTTTTTTGATCATTCCATTCTGTTGGTCCTAAGGAAGCTTTACAACAACTAAGAATTCTCAGTGCCGTGTAGTTTTGGAGATATGAGCGTTTTCATTTTTTTCTATTTTTAGCTCCTGTGGTTCCCACGGGGCTATGGGGAAAAAAATTTTGGCATAAATTAGGTACTTATGACCCAATAAGCACTCATGTAAAATTTGGTTCAAATCGGCCTCGCGGTTTGGAAAATAGAAATTTGGGGCGGGGCCAAAATTTTTGCCCCTCCTTTAACATCGTCAAATATAGCTCCTCCAACTTCTCTTGAACAAACTTGAGTCTACACCTCAAAAGGAAGCTGCATACCAAATATCAAGTCTCTGCTATTGCTGGTTCTTGAGAAGAAGATTTTTTAAGAATTGGAGCATTTTTGCCCCATCCCTCTGCTCAATGTGAGCCGAAACCTAATTTGACAAAAATCGGTGTCTGCAGACACAACCCCTTCTTACATGAAATTTCATTAATATGCGGCCAATGGTTTGGGAGAAAAAGCCCAAACACCACCTTCACGACGGATGCCGGACAAAAAGTGATCAGAATAGCTCACCCTGACTTTCAGTCAGGTGAGCTAATAAATGTCATAATCGAGTAGTAAGTGATATATAATACAGTAGTAAGTGTTATAATAAAGTCGTAAATGTTATAATAAAGTAGTCAACATCATAATAAAGTTATAAGTGTTACAATAGAGTTGTAAATGTAATAATAAAGTAGTAAGTGTTAAATAATAAAATAGTGTCATAATAAAGTAGGAAATGCTATAATAAAATAGTAGTAAATGTTATAATAGCAGCTGTTATGATAAAGTAGTAACTGTTATAATAGAGAAGCATAGTAACTTTTATAATAGAGTAGTTACTGTTATAATCTGGAAGAAAGTGTTATAATAAAGTTGTAAATACCATAATAAACTAGTAAATGTCATTAAGTAGTAAATGTCATAATAAATTAGTAAATGTTATAATAAAGTAGGAAATGTTATAATAAAGTAGTAAATTTCATAATAAAGTAGTAAATTTCATAATAAATTAGTAAATGTTATAATAAAGTAGGAAATGTTATAATAAAGTAGGAAATGTTATAATAAAGTAGGAAATGTTATAATAAAGTAGTAAATTTCATAATAAAGTAGTAAATGTTATAATAAAGTAGGAAATGTTATAATAAAGTAGTAAATTTCATAATAAAATAGTAAATTTCATAATAAAGTAGGAAATGTCATAATAAAGTAGTAAATGACATAATAAAGTTGTAAATGACATAATAAAGTAGCAGCTGTCATAATAAAGTAGTAGCTGTGATGATAAAGTGGTAAATGTTATAATAAAATAGTAAATGTCATAATAAAGTAGTAAATGTTACAATAAAATAGTAGTAAATATTATAATAAAATAGTAGCTGTTATGATAAAAGTAGTACCGGTAACTGTTATAATAGAGTAGTAAGTGTTATAATACAGTAGTAAATGTTATAATACAGTAGTAAATGTTATAATAGAGTAGTAACTGTTATAATAAAGTAGTAAGTGTTATAATAGAGTAGTAAGTGTTATAATAAACTAGTAAATGTTATAATAAAGTAGTAACTGTTATAACAGAGTAGTAAGTGTTATAATAGGGTAGTAAGTGTTATAATAAAGTAGTAACTGTTATATTAGAGTAGTAAGTGTTATAATAAAGTAGTAACTGTTATACTAAAGTAGTAACTATTATAATAGAGTAGTAAGTGTTATAACAGAGTAGTAAATGTTATAATAAAGTAGTAACTGTTATTACTACTTTATTATACTAATGTACTACTGTTATAATAGAGTAGTATCTGTTATAATAGAGGAGTAAATTTTATAATATAGTAACTGTTATAATAAAGTAGTAACTGTTAGAGTAGTGGAGTAGTATTTATGCAGCCACCGTGGACAGGAAAAACCCAACTTGCAATGAACAATGAATAAGAACTAATGTATGTGTTTTAGGACTATACTGTAAATTATTTCTTTATTTATTGGTGTTTTAAGGTCACATATTTCTGCACAATGGCTAATCATGACCATGACAGTTTTACGGGTGGAGGAAGCTGGAGTACCCAGAGGGAACCACTGAACAATGGCAAGCAACTGTCAGCTCCCAACATATTAACTCCACACAAGCTGGGTTAGCATTGGATGAAGACAAGTGCACCATAGATGTGCAGTATGCCTTAGTACACAGCGTCACTGTGCCTCCACGGGGGCAATGGGGGTGAAGTGTCTTGCCCAAGGGCACAACGCGGTTGCAGCAGGTGGGATTCAAACTGAGGACCTCTTTGCTTGCAGCCTGCACCTCTACCTACTGAGCCACTGCGCCCCCCCCCCCCCCCCCCCCCACCCCCCCCCCCCCCCACCCCGTCGATTGCACTGTAAATTACTAATATAGATATTATTGTTTGATACATGTATAATAAGTACAATGTAGCCAATAAAGGAGTACCGTATTTACTCTATGTATTGGAACAGCTAAAAATAATTATTTCCACAGGTGTCCCAATTCTTAGAAAATGGGGAAAGAACAGAGCCTGGTCTTGATTTGATGCTGAATAAAGTTGTGTGTGATTCGTTTTCCATCACTATATACGAAAATCGCCATCCAATTTTTTTTTAAATTTTCATTTTTTGCTTCCAAAACATAGCTTATGATCCCTCATTGGAACGAGCACATTGTGCTCGTTTCAATGAGGGATCATAAGCTATGTTTTGGAAGCAAAAAATGAAAATTTTTAGTTACTCAAGAATTTTTTTTATGAAGGTTGTCTGCTACTAGCGACGGGCCAACTGGAAACAAATCTCCTGAATGTCCCAAACTTTGGAGCACACAAAAAAAGTTAAAAAATTTATAGTAATTTATATATTTTTTATACTTACCAATGACCCAGACATAGCTGGTGCTAACTCTTAAAAATCTAGGGCCAAACACAAATTTTGCCCCCAATCCCCAAAATTTGCATCTAAAACCAAAGAAATCATGTCCTGAATGGCCCTCCATACTTCGCCACTACTGTGTATGCGCAGTGTCAAGGACGTCCCGAAATTGGCGCCATTAATCATTCTTACAATCAGTGCCTGGTAAGCGCTATGTCCTCAGCGGGGAGGTATGAGTTCCCAACTCCTGGGAGGGCCATCCCCGTCTGGGTCATTGGTAAGTATAAAAAATATATAAATTACTATAAATTTTTTAACATTTTTATACTGTACCAATGACCCAGACATAGTTGAATAGTAAAAAGGCTGGAGGGCCTAGGACACAGAGGAAAATCCAATAAGCTCAACTATATAAAATACAGTCATCCCCTCGAGGAGAAAAGGAGTATTAGGCTTTACATGTATCTTTCTTATTTATGATAAATTAGAAAGACACCTTACCTTCTATAATTGAGCATCATAACATCCATATTCTCTATTAACATCCAGTATAATCCTTATACTAATTATTTTTAAAGTAAGCCAATAAATAAAGTAAGTCCAGAGAATTGAGACTCTTTATACTCTTTTAAAAGTGTCCAAGGATAGTATAATAACGCCCGTTTGACACGTGACATATTCAAATGCTATACTTTAAAACTATGACATGAATGAATTTTTAAAAACATCAACTTTTCACTTTAAAACCATCCCAGTAACAGCCCAGAATTACTGACTCCGGAGGAGGTATCCCCTTGTTTTCATAATAAAACAGGTGACCCAAGGGAACACCCTCCCCCCCTTCCCCTTGCCCTGGGTCAAATAGCCCAGAGAGAAGAGGGCAGCAGGACGGAGTCACTGCCGGAACAGAAAACCTACATAGCTATAGTTGCAATTGTTAAGTGAAAGACATTCTGAGCAGCCGATAATGGACCTAAACAATGCAGGCCTCCATGGACTCGATATTTCTGAGATAAAAATTCGTGAATGTGGATGGCTGAGACCAATATGCAGCCTTCATTAAATCTATAATAGCAACACTATTTACGTAAGCCCAAGATGTAGAAGAGCTCTTACTTCATGAGCCGAAATCTTAAGCACAGACTGCTGAGTTAAGGATAGATTATCCTAAGCAGTACCGATAGTTAATTGAATCCATTTAGCAATAGAATGGACCGTAATGACCTTTCTATTAGGCATCAGAGACAGAAGAAGCTTTACGTCCTAACTGATAAACTGAGATCTGTTAATAAAAACATAAAGGTCTAGCTGGACAGAGTAAAGGCCCATGCCCGTTCGAAGACGGAAGGACCTTAAAAAACAATAGGTTCCGGATATTTATTAGGAGTCTGATTCTTAACCAAAAATCCAACATTAGTAGTAAAGGTAATAGAGTTTCCGATACTACGAAAGTGAGAATCGTCCACCGATAGTGCATGAAGCTCACTGACTCTTCAGCAGAAGAGAAGACTAAGAAAATTGCTGTCTTAAAAGGCCAGAATTTGAAAACTACTGTCTCAAGAGGTTCAAATGGTTGCTTTAGTTTAATAAGAACCCAAGCTAAATTCCATAAAGGAATTAATCTAAGGATTCTAGGTCTATTTATCGAAAAGTTTCTAACTAACTTAGATAAAGAGACATTAGACTCAATTGTAAACTATCATGGTGTGCATAGGTATCAGATAACATAGACCTATAACCTTTAATAGTAACTGGCTGCAGTTGATCTCATCAAACAAGTATACTAGAAAGTTTGCAATGTCTGGTATGGAGGGATCAAAAATATCAACACAAAGATCCCTACACCAACGACGGAAGACCCTCCACTTTAGCCGCATAGTATAGCGAAGAGGAGGTCCTCCTACAGTTAGAAATCGCGTCCACTGCTCGTCCTGTAAAATGCTTGCCGTACAAGAAGGACCGCACAATGGAATACGTGAAGGTTGAGACCTTGCAGGTTGTGATGAAGTTGACACGATTTCCCCAGCGAAAGAAGATCCTCTCGTGGAGGAACTTTTCGCGGTAAGTCCCACAGCAGACACCTAAGTAAATTTATCCACGGTCTCTGTGGAGACAGAGATGCTACCAACAGAATTGTATTGTGAATGTATTATCTTAGCAATACTTGCTGAATCAACAGCGCTGGAGGATACGCATATCCTATCATTCCGTCCTACTAGATCGATAGAGCGTAAACTACATATGCTCGGGGATCTGGACATGGTGACACATACGTCTGCAATTGATTGATGAGTTGTGTCGCAAATAAATTTATCACTGGGCGCTCCCATTGGTAGCAAATCTGATTGAATACCTGTTTGTTGAGAGTCCATTCTGACGGCAACAATCGACCCTTACGTGAAAGGGAGTCTGCTAATACAATCAGACGACCCAGAATATGACGGACCGAAACAGAACTTGGTGTCCTATAACAAACAGAAGGATTCTTTCCGTTAAATTCAATAACGGAACCGAATGAGTGTCTCCCTAGTTCCGGATATACGCAACTACTGTCGTATTATCGGACAGGATTTGGACATGCATTTCTGAATAATGTTCATCCAATGACGTAGTGCAAGCCAAAATAATATTATTTCTTGGAAGTTAAGTGCTTGCCTAAAAACTGCAGAACCCAAAGACCCTGGCACTTCGAATCCGTTGGGATCAATATTGTGCCCCAACCTGTTTGACTGGCATCCGTCATAATCGAAAAACTCGGATCCGGCAACTACAGTGGAACTCTCTGAGTCAACCACCGAATGTTTGCCCAAGTCTGAATCTCTTGTTACACTTGATTGACAAGAGAACGTGTATATCGAGCAATTCATAGATTGCTGAAAGGTTGCCGTTGAAGAGAAGCTTCTCCGAGACCGAAGCGACTCTGAGAGAGTTCTTCACCTTACTATCCACGCGCGTGGATGTAGCTAGGGCTGCGTCACGTCTAACCAACTCCAGGTTGCCACTGAAGGGCGGAGTTATACGTGGAAAACTACTGCCCTTGAAAGAAATCTCCTTTAGAATCATATCCTGGAATTCTTTCTCTTGAAGACGTAATGATAACGCCTCAGTAAGGTGGTCTACATATGATAAAGCGTCTAAGTTAAGTCTATTAGACATCATTGTCGTTTCCAACGTCGTGGTTGGAATTGACATAGACGGCGAAAAAGACAATACCCAGTCTTCAGCCTCGTCGTCTAGACGCAGAGGAACTCTCAGTATGCCCTGTCCTGCCATTTCAAATTTATTCCTAGAATTGATGAAAGGCAGATTAGAGCATTTGCGGACAAGAAACTAGACTAGCGTGTTTTGGTAGCAAGCTTATATATATATAGCGTCGTTCAATAATTCAAAAGTTCTAGTGACATTATTGGACTGTGTCGGCAACTCAGGGATGATGTCCCTGAACCGATCAAAAACTCGATGTTCAATGACGCTATTAGTCTCTTATCCAGCATCGCAGCATTCTAGTCCAACGGAACAACCTCTGGAAGATAATGCCGGAAGAAATGTATGGCAAGCTTCTGTTGTTCCGAAAGGGAAAGCTCGAAATCGTCCGAATCCCTTTCGCCATCCTGTCGGACCTATGAAGTGTTCGGTCGTCCATACCTGATGCATCAGCTGAGCGAACCGACCCAGCATCGTCGGATTATTCCTCATCCGACAGAGATTATGTCGTTTGCTGGGATGCTGCGATAAGCTGTGCTATTTTGGATAGCACGTCCGTCACTGAGGCCTGTGGAGAAGCGGTCTTACGATGCTTTGCCGCTGGAAGCTCCGTGTTCATTACCCCGTGTATACTTCTATTATGCGAGCTTGTGAAAAGAATACAAAGTCCTAGTACTCGCACAAACCCCTGCAAATCAAAATACATAATAACATGATCCATTAACATAGAAAAAATAATTGAAATCAAAAAATTTTTGAAAAAATATTTTTTCAGAAAAGCCCAAGTTTCTGAAAAGTAATGTTGAGCCCCAATGGATCCCAAGCCTAAGTGTGGACAAAAATTTTAAAAATATTTTAAAAAATTAATGCAACTCTTACGAATAATAATAATGTATCTAGTTATGATTAAACTAACATCAAGATATTATTTTCAAGAAATCCCCCTCACACAAAGGCTGTTGTCAATGTAAACAAGAAGTGTAAAAACACCAGAAACATGACTCCAGGCACTGATAACCCTGGCCCGAAATCAGTTACCAATAATACACTATCTGATGCAAAACAGAGACTTCCAGGGAAGAAACTACAGAACATCAGATGGTAGATGCAGAACACTATGCCTAAACACCCAAGGGTGAAGACGTAAACATGGGGAAAAGAACAGAATTCATTCTGTTATCCAGCTAAAACTCCCAAGAAATATTTCAGAAAATATGCCAAAAGCATGGGAGAATAGCAAGGGGGGACTTAAAGGAAAGGGAGAGAGGAAAACACTGAACAAGCAGTGTAACTTCATAGCAAGAATGACCACAACAGGCCGTTGCCTCGAATATAGGTAACTTAACACAATTTCATTAAAAAATTTTAAGTTACAGCCCTGATTATTTTCTGTCACTCATTTTTCCTCTCCTCCTTAGAACCACCATTTCTCTAATATTTATGTGTCTGGCATCATTTAAACTGAGATTTACAAGCACAACGATCAGTCAGATGTTAACTGATGAAGGGCCAAACAAAGAATGATTAATGGCGCCAATTTCGGGACGTCCTTGACACTGCGCATGCGCAGTAGAGGCGAAGTATGGAGGGCCATTCAGGACATGATTTCTTTGGTTTTAGATGCAAATTGTGGGGATTGGGGGGCAAAATTTGTGTTTGGCCCTAGATTTTTAAGAGTTAGCACCAGCTATGTCTGGGTCATTGGTACAGTATAAAAATATATAGTTTTCTGGAAAAAATGTGTGTCCCAAATCATAGAGTGTCCCAATACATAGAGTAAATACAGTAGTAGAATAATTATAATCACTGGGGAGTTTCATTTTAGAAAATGTTGCCTACATTGTGGACAGTATGAAAAAACGCCCACACAACCTAAACCATCGCATACTGAGGACACTTGACAAGCTATACCAGTGCAATGAATTGACGAAGGTGTTGGTAGGAGCGGCAGGTGAAATTTTGTTTGGCTTAATTGCACGTAGGAATTGCGCACAATTGCCATATCAAATGGAACCCAAAGCATGGCAGGTTCTCCTGGTTACCCATAGCAAACGCAGGCAATATTTCTGTCAAAGGACCTCCAGGTTACACAGAGGTCCATCGGCTGAAACATTGCTTGTACACAGGCCACATGTAGAGAATTTTATAGCCTTACAATGGTCATAACGTGCTATTTGTGTGCATTTCATGGCTGGACTTCTAGTTTTTACTGTATGTTTACTCAATGAGCAGTGAAAAATTTTCTCAAAAATGGATTTTTGTGGATTTGTGATATGTTATAGAGGAGGCTTTCCCACAAAAAAAGACACCAAATTCGAAAAGTTGCAATTTTATCAAGGTTCAATCCAAATTTCAGCTGCAGCTATTAGTTAGACATACTAGAATCAACAGAGACCAGAGATTTTAAATCAATGCAAGCTGCTAGTGGATAATCCTGCCTAGCACGATTTCTCTGGTCACTGAAATAAATATAATTTGGGCACACTCAATTAAATTCCCCCCTCCCCCCATAAAATTGAATAGAATTTTTCACCAAGGATTCCATGAGTCAAAATTAGATGAATTTTTCATCAAATCTAGTCATGGCCGCTTTGGTCCCCGGATTGAGCCGCGGTCGGGGAAAGTTCTTGAGGTGTCCGAACACTCTCTGTCAGCATCAATTGTGGGGTTTATGCTGTCACAGCATCCTATTGTGTGGGGACATAAAATGGCTGTCCTCTGTGCAGACTAAAGATCCCTTTGTAGTATTCGAGAAGAGTGGGGGGGGGGCCACAAAGTTGCCGCTATGAAGGTCATCCCACACACAAGCCAGAAAATAAGCAGACTGTCATATGCAAAATAAGGTACCCAGAGGGTGAATTTAGTGATGCTACCCTGCATAGCAGGGTAGCATCACTAAATTTACCCTCTGTGAACCTCAATCAGTATCAGGATCTCAAAATTAAGCGGAAAGAGGTACCCAGAGGATAAACTTTCTTACTGTACGGGATAGCATCATCAAATTCACCCTCTGGGGACCTCATTCTGCAAATGTCAGACTGCTTATTTTCAGACTGAAAAAGTCAGGCAGTGGCATCGACCATAATAAACGGTATTAAAAAAGCAATGCGTTACAAAGACCCTTGCCTGGGCATGACCAACTAATAGGTTGTTGGGTCTTTTTGTTCCTTTACCAGTTCGTCCCCTGTGTGGTTTTGTACCTTACCTTTCCATTTCATACTGAGTCACTTCTAACATAATCTTTTCATGCCCATTCAAATGGACTGGAGTGAGAAAGTGATGTGGTGACCGAGTGGATTTGTGTTCTGGTCTCGCATGTTTGATCTCTGGTCGAGAGAGATGACCGAACATTCTCTAGCAACATCAGTTATAAAGTACAAATACGGAGTGGTACTGATGCTGCTACAATGTACAGCCATATACTATAAATACAAATATGGAGTGGTATTGATGCTGCTATAACAAACAGCCATATCATACTATAAATATAACTAGAGTGATGTCACGCATGCAGCCAGACTGTCCCAGGAATGGCAATGCTTAGACGCAAAATAGTCGGAGCCATTTTTTGTTAACAGTTTACCTTACGAATCTGCCATATCTGCACTCGTGATATACAAAATTTTCTATTCAAATTTTATTTTTCCATTTCTCTACTTCAAAACATACCTCATGACCTATTAATGGAACAAACTTGATGAGCTTGTTCCAATAAGCAGTAATAAGCCACAGGGGTGCAGAAATTTCACGAACGACCGTTTCGTTCGTGCATCGTTCGTGCAAACTGCAATTGGCAAAAACGTGTTTCCGTTCTTCTTCAAATTTGGCCTACCCACTTTGATGTGCCCGGAAATAAATCATGCATGTTGTTATTTGCATTCAATAAAAAGTGACTGCATTTACATGATTTTAAGGAAATAAAAATTCTCCAAGTTTGGGTGTTTCGTTATTATTTATCAGTTAAAAGCAATGTGCATCGACCACAGTCGGATTGAGTCGACAAGCTGAGACTGGGTTTCATTGTTTTTCGAAGTGGTTGGGTTGTCATGACAAATAAACAAGTGATCTAATTTCACACGATACGCAGCGCCGATTGGTCAATAGGTATATTCTATTTCTACAATCGTGTTTTGCGATCCACATAAAAGTGGTTATCAGTGAAAACATTATTGTATAAACAGAATATACCCGGCTTTTATAGTAAATAAAAAAACACGTGTACCGCGAATTTTCAAAATGGCAAACAAGCAAGAGTCCGTGAACGAAAATACTTTTAAAAAGTGGTCAAGTTCCGAACTACTTTTATATGATCTCAATGAGAACGGGAAAATTTAAAACTTACGTTGTACAATATGCAGCGAAATGTGGGATTATATACAGAAGGAAGCGAAATTAAGAGGGTTGAAAGGCAGTGCCCTGAATATGTGAAAACGGACATTGACAGCGTGAATTATGTGCATCGCGCAAATGTTTCAAGGCACTGCCATTTGCCAAACCTGGTTCATTGCATGAATTTGCATTGACCCTGAAGAACAAACTCTCCAGCAGTGACACAACACAAGCATGTAATATTAATTCCAACACAATGACCAAGCAAACATGTAACAATCATGAAAATTTGAAACATGCTGTTTAAAAAAGGTGATTTTGGTGACCAAAAAATGAAGTGAATTTTCAGCCCCAAAGCCACCAGAAGGCTTCATTTGATAGCACATTTCAAAATTTTTCTGGGGGGAGAACCACCCCAGACCTCCCTAATCTGCTCGTGCCTTCGGCACTCGCTGTAGATCCCTTCGGCATCTACAATGGGTTATGCAAAAAAAATTGGGTTATGCAAAAAGAATTTGCATAACCGGTTTTCAGGTTATGCTAAATTTGAATTTCTGCACCCTTGAGCCATGGTTAAAAGTAAATAAATGAAAGTGTCAATGATACTGTAGCTTAACTTGTGTGTTGTGTTTGATGAAAAGGATAATGTTAAATGTTTATGAAAGGACTATGAAATAAGACAAGAATTGTGATAATTGGGAATATGTTCATTTCTGTTCCCTGTATGCTATGTTTATGATAAAAATAATATGAGGTGTACACTGTACTAAAGAGCTGAGGGGTGGGTTAATATGACCTCACAGTTAATGTATGTGGCCTTCACAGTTAACGTGTATCAACAAAAGTTACCAAGTTACAGTGAAATTATTCCAAAACGAGTCAGGCTATCAAGTTATATTAAAATTCCTTCATAAATATGGCCTGTAGACTGTGCTAAAGGTTTTTGGGCTTTTGGCCCCTGTAGCCGTCAGTTTCCCAATTGCGTCCAAAGGGGACGTTCTCATCTAGACATTATATGAAGTCAACCTACCAAGTTATAATGAAATCCCTTAATAAATATGACCTGTAGACTGTGCTTAAGGTTTTCAGGCTTCGGGCTTGGGCAGCCATCATGGTTGAATGATCACAACCAAAGGGGACAATCTCATCTGGGCATCATCTGGACTGATCCTACGAAGTTACAATGAAATCCCTTCATATATATGACCTGTAGACTGTGCTCAAGGTTTTCGGGCTTCGGGCACTTGTAGCCATCACAGCTGACCAATCACGACAAAAAGGGGATGTCATCATCTAGGCATTATATGGAGTCAACCTAATAGGTTACAATGAAATCCTTCCATAAATGTGACCTTTTACCTATGCTAAAGGTTTTTGGGCTCGGGCACCCATCAAGGCTGAATGATCGCAATCAAAATGGGACGTTCTCATCTAGACATTATTTGGAGTCATCCTACCAAGTTACAATGAAATCCCCTTATAAATATGACCTGTAGACTGTGCTAAAGGTTTTCGGGCTTCGGGCACCTTTAGCCATCACAGCTGCCCAATCATGTCCAAAAGGGGATGTTCTCATTTAGACATTATATGAAGTTAACCTACCAAGTTACAATGAAATCCCTTCATAAATATGACCTGTAGACTGTGCTCAAGGTTTTCGGGCTTTGGGCACTTGTAGCAATCACAGCTGACCAATCACGACCAAAAGGGGATGTCATCATCTAGACATTATATGGAGTCAACCTAACAGGTTACAATGAAATCCTTCCTTAAATATGACCTTTTGCCTATGCTAAAGGTTTTTGGGCTCGGGCACCCATCAAGGCTGCATGATCGCGATCAAAATGGGACGTTCTCATCTAGACATCATTTGGAGTCATCCTACCAAGATACAATGAAATCCCTTCATAAATATGACCTCTAGACTGTGCTAAAGGTTTTCGGGCTTCAGGCCCCTGTAGCCGTCACAGTTGCCCAATCACGTCCAAAAGGGGACTTTCTCATCTAGACATTGTATGAAGTCAACCCACCAAGTTACAATGAAATTCCTCAATAAATATGACCTGTAGACTGTGCTAAAGTTTTTCGGGGTTTGGGCTCGGGCAGTCATCACGGTTGGTAGATCATGCCCAAATGGGGAAATTCTCATCTAGACATAAGGAGTCATCCTACCAAGTTACAATGAAATCCCTCCATATTAAACATGACCTGCAGACTGTGCTAAAAGTTTTTGGGATTCGGGCTTGGGCAGCCATCACGGTTAATAGATCATGCCCAAAAGGGGACGTTCTCATCTAGGCATTATACAGAGGCATCCTACCAAGTTAACCACAAACTTGGAGTCATCCTACCAAGCTACAATGAAATCCCTTCATAATTACGGCCTGTGGAATATTCTACAGGTTTTCGGGCCTTTGGGCCTCTGTAGCCATCACAGTTGCCCAAAAAGGGATGTTCTCATCTGGACATTATATGAAGTCAACCTATCAAGTTACAATGAAATCCCTCCATAAATATGACCTGTAGACTGTGCTAAAGGTTTTTGGGCCCATTGCCGTCACAGTTGCCTAAAAGGGGATGTTCTCATGTAGACATTATATGAAGTCAACCTATCAAGTTACAATGAAATCCCTCCATAAATATGACTGTACACTGTGTTAAAGGTTTTCGGGCTTCGGGCAGCCATCATGGTTGAATGATCGCAACCAAAAGGGGACATTCTCATCTGGGCATCATGTGGATTGATCCTACAAAGTTACAATGAAATCCCTTCATAAATATGACCTGTAGACTGTGCTGAAGGTTTCCGGGCTTCGGGCACCTGTAGCCATCACAGTTGCCCAATCATGTCCAAAAGGGGATTTTCTCATGTAGGCATTATATTAAGTTAACCTATCTAGTTATATTGAAATCCCTCTATAAATATGACCTGTAGACTGTGCTAAAGTTTTTTGGGTTTTGGGCTCAGGCAGTCGTGACGGTTGATAGATCACCCCCAAATGGGGAAATACTCTTGTAGACATGATACGGAGTCATCGTATCAAGTTACAATGAAATCTGTCCATATTAAACATGACCTGCAGACTGTGCTAAAAGTTTTTGGGTTTCGGGCTTGGGAAGCCATCACAGCTGACAGATCATGCCCAAACGGGGACTTTCTCATCTAGGTATTATACAGAGGCATTCTATGAAGTTGCAATGAAATCCCTTCATAAATACGACCTGTAGACTGTGCTAATGGTTTTGGGGTTTTGGGCTCAGGCAGCCATACCGGTTGACTGATCATGACCAAAAGGGGACGTTCTCATGTAGACATGACCTAAAACCTGCAAATGAAATTTTGTGACGATCAGACAAGAACTACCGGGTATAGCCTGTACTTGAAGGTTGAATAAAAAACTTTAACCAAAACTCCAAATGTCAACTAAACAGAAGAAAAAAAAAAAAACCCACTTCAACCTTCAGTAAAAGACTTTAACCACAAACTTTAACCAAAACTCTAAATGTTAACAGACAGACAGATGGATGGACGGAGGGACAAAAGTCATTACTACAGCTCTCACTGTAAACAGTCGGGCTAATAAATGTTAACAGACGGACAGATGGAGGGACAAAAGTCATTACTATAGCCCTCACTGTAAACAGTCGGGCTAAAAATAATGAGCGGTATTGATGCTGCTAAAATGAACAGCCATATCGTACTATAAATACAAATACAGAGTGGTATTGATGCTGCTACAATGTACAGCCATATCATCCTATAAATACAAATACGGAGTGGTATTGATGCTGCTACAATGTACAGCCATATCATGAATGTGCATAATTTCATGTTCTTACTGTTGTCAGTGTCACGTCAGGACATCGCAATTCAGACATGGGGTGAAATAAAAATTTCACACATGCAGTCAATAGCGTGTATGTCCACCATTTGCCTCTGGGATGGCAAGACATCGGCGGTGCATGGACCTAATAAGTCTCTGGATGTCACCCTGTGGTATTGCGTTCCTCTCCTGCCTTAGAACATTATGTAAATCGCCTAACGTCTGAAGATCATCAAGTCATATTTAATCCCAAAGATGCTTGATTGGCAACAAATCTGGCGAAAGTGGGGGGCCAGGGAAGAAGTTCGATGCTCTGCTCCTCAAGAAAGTCATGACAGATATGTGCCACATGACACTGAGTATTGTCTTGATGGAATAACTGCAATCCAACGATAGCATTGAACAACGGGACAACAACAGCGTTAATAATTGCGTCCCTATATCGCTGACCTTTCAGATTACCATCGATGAAGATCAACTGTGTTCCATGGTGCATAGAAATTCCTGCCCAAACGATTACACTACCCCAACTGAAATGGTCACATTCCCGCATGCAAGCATCAGAAAACCATTCTCTTCGTCGGCGATACACTCTTGCCCTACCATCAGTGCGTTGTAGACAAAATCGTGATTCATCACTAAAAAGAACTGTGCTCCAACACTGCTGAATCCAGCGAACATGCTGACGTACCCATTCCATTCTGATGGTACGATGATGTTGGGTAAGGATTGGTCCATGGTATGGACGCCTACTGCGGATGCTGTGCTCAGCGAGTGTGTTGTGGACAGTTTGGGCACTGATTGTATTGTTAGCTAAACCAGGAGTAATTGCTGCTGTCCTCATCGCTGGAAGAAAGTGATCCCACAAGTGAGATGTCCTGATGTGTCGGTTTTGTGCAGGGGTCATAACTCTTGGTCGACCTGAACGTGGTCGGTCGGCAGTAGATCCAGTGGTTCTATACCTTCCAATGAGATGGTAAATAGTGGCCACAGTGACTCTGAACTTAGCAGTGAGCTCATCTGGAGGTATCCCAGCCTCATGCATACCAATGGCACACAACCTCTGATTTTCGGTTAACTTTGGGATTTTTTAAAATGTCGAAAGACAAAAAGTAGCGCGTTTTCTCAATAACCCAGGCTCTCAAGCACAACATAACACAAAGAAAATCGTTGGTCACCCATTTAAATTGACATTCTCGGATAGCACATGCTATTTTGAAATCCATAGCAAAATTATATACTGTTGGGTGGACAATAACATGTCATGAAACTCTTTGCACAACTTCTTGTCCACAAACATGCAACATTAGAACTATTATATTTCATCCTTTATGCTATTTTTTCACATTTGTTTCTATTATGCTTTCTTTTTTAATTAATCTGTGTGAAACACACAGACTATTGTTTTTGCACGGTTTCTTTTTCTTTTCTTTTTCTTTTCTTTTTTTTCTTCTTTTTCTTCTTCCTCTTCTTCTTCTCCTGTCTTCTGATCACTTTTTTGTCTGCAAGATAACTCGAAAACGAATTGCCCAATCTCGTTGATTTTTGGCATGCTGATAGACAGCCACAAGTTCTCGGCCACCTGTGTTTTTCAGATGCCTGGGGTATCAGGGGTGTCTTTAGGGGTGTTTTGAAAGTGGGTCACGCCCATATCTCAGGCGTGGTATGACCTACAGACCTGGCTCAACACCAAATGAGTCGACACTCGATGGAGGTTCAAAATATGGGTCAAGGTCACGGAGGTCATCTAGGGGTCATTGAGTGCATTTTTTAGAATTGCTGGAAATCACCTTTTTTGACCCCCTGAAGTATTCCTGATGTACACACATGCATTTTGACGTAAAAAAAAAGTGGGCGTGGCCAAAATTTTTGAAAGTGGGTCACGCCTATATCTCAGGCATGGTATGACGTATGGACCTGGGACCAACACGAAATGAGTCGACACTTGTTCAGTATATAACTTTTCCATGCAACAAATCAAAGGTACAAGATTATAAGTTATGGGGCTTTCAGTGGGCGGATATGGTGTGATATAAGGCGGAGTGAGATCAATATTAGGCGAGGCCAAAGGCCAAGCCTAATATTGATCTTGCTGAGCCTTATATCACACCATATTCACCCACTGAAAGCCCCATAACATATTCATTATGCCAGTCTTTTGAAAGAGACACAACCATAAGTGTGCCCAGATTCCTAGCACAAATGTTCTGTTATCACTATCAGGGAATTTCCCAATTTTACGTCATGTGAAGGTTATGCTAGTAGCAGGCACTGAAACAACGGAGTTTTCTTCTCAATAAACAGGAATTTATATTAACAATTAACAACTTTAATTCAGTGTTAAGTACTGGAAAAATAAAACAACTCAAGCAAATGGATTAACAATTCTTTCAAGAGGAAGAAGGTAAGCGGGAACAGTTTCATTCATTATTTGTTGTTAATGGTGATATTAATGTTTCAGACGATGTTTACATACGCAACAAGGGGAGTAATTTTGTTTCCGCATTCTAATAAATCACTCGTGACTTGTTCTATAACCGCCAATGTTTTGGGCTGGTTTGGCATTTTATTTTAACAGTTTCATTCGTTCGAATGCAATGTTTATACGACGGGGCTATTTTAAATGGTGGGTCTTCTGTACGACTGCGCTGCAGCATGTATGTATGTGTAAATTAAAAGCTGAGGCATGTGGATATAATGATAAAACAAAATGGCTGACGGGCACCTAATATTAAATTAATATTAGGTGCTTTTCAGCCATCCTGAACCTAATATGTCTCTTAGTAACTTCATTTGATTGGATAAACAGATTTACTAGCATAATAATGATTGATGCTACATAGGTGAAATTTTGCGAGTCTGTGTAGCTCACCCTGTCCAGAATCTATCGTTGTCACAGATTGTGGTGAACAGTAACAAGTTGGATAATAGGCCTACCTGTTTCAGCGACAGAGCTATAGACAATTTTTTTTTTTTTTTTTTTTTATTAGGGTTTAACAGCCAGGGTCATATCATGTCGGTGACAGTTTTACGGGTGGAGGAAGCCGGAGTACACGGAGAGAACCACCGAGCAACAACGAGCAGCTGCCAGCTCTCCAACATCGAAACTCTGCACCGCGGCACAGGTAGGGTTAGATTGGTTGAAGACATGCACACCATCGATGTGCAGTACGCCTTAGAACACAGCATCATAGTGCCCCCATGTAGGCAATCAGGTTAAGTGCCTTGCCCAAGGACACAATGCAGGAGCATGCATCAGTTGCTGAAATGGTCACCCATCCAACTACTAGCCACGCTCGACGTTGTTTAACTTCGGTGATGTGACAAGAACCGGTTACCGCGACGCCACCACGCCCCCGAGCAATAGACAATATCTATAAGTATCTAAGCAAATAACTTTTAAGATCTGATTTGAGGTTTGATTTGACATCAATATCACTGACAGGCCTGTCGATTTGAGGCAAACGGCCATTAGGGTCGCACGGAGGTTACCTAAAATGCAAAACATGCAAATGAAAAACAGGTCGCGCTAAATTGTTACCGGGTCACGCGAAATTTTTGCCAAGTTGAATGATCTAGTACGAATGAATGGTGGAACGATGTTGATCATCAATCAATCATCAGCAGCACAGGTGTTTGTATCTGCCTGAAGTATAGCTGCTCTGTTGGCCAATTATTGGCCAACAGAGCAGCTAAACTTCAGGCAGATGCAAACTCCTATTTTCATGATTGGTTGATGCTCAACATCATTGTAAGTTGTTGATCATCTTAAGATGTAGCATAGGTACAAAATCCGGAAATGGCAATAATTTGATGTCTCTGCCACAAATAGTGGTTAAGGATGCCATACTCTTCTGCAGCATGCTAGCCCATGCCATGATTAAGTATACACGGAGTGTATTCTTATTGTTATTGTAAAATCATCATTTTTCTTCTTCTTATTATTATTATTCCACCGAATTTGCACGCGAATGTTCTCAGAAACTATACACAGCAGCAGCATGAAATTTGGACAGGGGTAGAAGCTCGATGTCCTATAATGCATGGTCTAGGTCATTTTCGATGAATTTCGTTGGTAACCATGGAAACGGCAAAAAATAGGTGGTTTGGGAGTACATTAATAACATCTTAACTCAGACGAATTTTTTTCTGAAAAGTGTGGGAGGTGTTAGAAAAATGATGGGTCTCCATGACAATGAAAAAAAAAAAATTTACGGGGTCGCAAGATTAAGGTGAAAACGAGGCTCGAAATTCAGATTTGTAAAAAAACCTACTTTCTAAGCACATTTTTCTTAATAACTTGGCAGTCAAAAGGTCTATAGGGTTGAAATTAACAAAAGTTGTGAAGCAAGGGAGTCTGCACATTTTGGGATCAAAATGGATTTTCTGCAGGTTTTATCGCGCATTTCAGAACGAGGCTAATTTTCAAAAAAGTGGCCAGTTAAGGTTGAGGTATTTCTCTCAATATGTTCATAAGTTGTCAAGCTAGCCAACTTAAATTTTGAAAGTAAAAATAATATGTGTGGTGGCCTATGTGGTGATGACCACTACGACAGAAAATGCTAATGGAACGGAGTGTAAACTTGTTATGACCTGCCGGCAGTCATAACCGCGCCCATCTAGTTTTGATTATAATTGCAACTAATTTGTATCTGAATTGCTGCAACACAACATCAATGGTGTTCCTAAGTGTTCATCTCTCATTCATTAGGATATTGCCCATAGGAGCAAGAACTTGGCCATGATACATCAGTTCATATATCAGCATAGCTACAATACATATATATTTAGGTTACCTAATGGGTTACCTGAATCGAGTACAGAGGAACGAATGATGATAAAGTTAAAAAAGCTCAGATCAGGTTAATGATAAATGAGTTGCGCAAAATTCTGAAAATAGCAGGCCTGACAGACGAGATTCAATTCTCAAAAAAAAAAATGTGATTTGCAGATCCCTACAACACATAAATACAGAGGTAAGTTTTCTATTGAATATACCTTTGGTTTGCTTTTCCTGCCATCACTGTATGTAGCATATCCACCAACATGTTTATATAACTGAGTATCTGATGTTGATATGTTAGCTAAGCTCTGTGCCTTCAACATCTGAAAAGAGTAACAATGACATGTTCAGTTCTGCGGTTAGAAAAATGGATAAAGAGCAGGCGATTTAATCTGAAAATGTTGAATAGCAATTCACTATTCATTCGGGAAAATTAATTGGCTGTTAATGACAATTAACTTCAGATCGATATTAACTGAATAGCAAAATTTTCAACTTGAATTGCTAAATGCTATGCCAATCCAGTTAACCCTTTACCCAACGCAGACGATTTCAAAATTTATTATTTTAAATATCATTTTTTAAATTTTTTCAAAAAATTCAACAAAACCATATCATGTGACCCCTCTTTTGGAACGAGCTCGATGAGCTCATGCCAAGGAGGGGTCACATGATATGGTTTTGTTGAAATTTTTCGAAAAATAAAAGATTTTCAGCTGCTGAATTTGCATATTACGAGGGCGGATGCAGGTGATTCGTTGGGTAAAGGGTTAAATGAAGCCCTAATAAAGAATTCTGAATGGATTGAGACTGATTCATGATAACATCTAGAATTTAACATCATAACAGAATTTTAGGTGAAATTTTTGTGTTTTTCTTTATTGAGTTTTGATTTTGGAGTATTAATTTGATGAAAATTTTCCCCACGAGATGACCCTGGTTGTCAAAAGTGTCATTAAACTCCAATAAATAAATAAATTTCACAAAAAAGTGTCATTACAAT
Source organism: Pictodentalium vernedei (assembly GCA_031216915.1). Lineage (NCBI taxonomy): Eukaryota > Metazoa > Mollusca > Scaphopoda > Dentaliida > Dentaliidae > Pictodentalium > Pictodentalium vernedei. Next base: position 577,956,660 of record CM062294.1, read on the forward strand.
ATCATGACCTGATTATCAGAACTCGCTTTTTTCCATATAACCCTTTACCTAACGTAATAGCCAAATCCAGCCAGTGCTAATCACAAAAATTACCATTCAATTTTCATTAATTTTTCATTTTATGTCTCAAAAACATAGCTTATGACCCACCACTGGAACAAGCTCAGTGTGCTCATTCCAATGAGGGGTCATAAGCTAGGTTTTTTTAGCAAAAAAAAAAATGAAAAAAAAAAACAAGACTAGCAATGACCGCCCAGCCATGCCTGCCCCAAACTATGGCCAAACGGCCTTATAATAATACTGGAATGAAAAGTTTAGTGTTGAATTTGTTCAGCATGAAAAACCTGATTCTGTGGGAGAATTAAGTTTTCCCATTCCTGTGACCTTGACCTTTCCTACTTGAGCATGGTGTTGCTCTGCAACAGGCTTTCCATTGGTCTTTACCTTTATGTGAAGTTTTGTGGAAATCCAACCAAATATTATAGAATTATGGCTCCAGATGGACAAATACAGCCTGTGAGAAAATTAGGTTTTCCCGTTCCTGTGACCTGGATCTTTGTCACTCAAACATGGTGTTGCTGTCCAACAGACCTTCCTTTGGTCTTTATCTTTGTGTTAAGTTTTGTGGAAATCCACCCAAGCATTATAGAATTATAGTTCTGGATGGACAAATGGTCTGTGAGAGAATTAAGTTCTTGATTCCTGTGACCTCGACCTTTGTCTCCGAGATAAGGTGGTAACAGAACACACAAACATAATATGTACAAATACAATACAATACTTATTTACTTATTGATGTTTAAGGTCACATATGTATGCACAATGGCTAATCAGCACCGTGACAGTTTTACGGGTGGAGGAAGCCGGAGTACCCGGAGAGAACCACCGAGCAACGACGAGCAGCTGCCAGCTCCCCAACATCGTAACTCCACACTGCAGCACAGGCAGGGTTAGATTGGTTGAAGACATGCGTACCATCGACGTGCAGTACGCCGTAGTACACGGCGTTATCGTGCCCCCACATGGGCAATGGGGGTGAAGTGTCTTGCCCAAGGACACAACGCGGTTGCCGCAGGTGGGATTTGAACCGAGGACCTCTCGGCTTGCAGCCTGCACCTCTACTGACTGAGCCACCGCGCCCCCCAATACAATATAATACAATGACTGAAAAAACCTTTATGAATTATCTTATATATATGCTGCTACACCCCCATACCAAACATTATTAAAATCGGAAATGTCAATAAGAAATTCCAGGCAGAAAATTAATTACAACACAATTTCCCACAAAAATGGCTGCCAGGCAGCCATCTTGAATTGAAAAAAAAAAAAAAAAATCGACTTGCATCAATTATCCATAATGTCAGATCAATGCTGAAAATTTGAAACAAAAGCATCAAAGCGTGTCTGAGATACCGGCGGTAAAAGGACACACCAACATTATATCTAATATATAAATGCGAATGTCTGCATCTATCTATATCTCTATCTCTCTCTATTTTTGTTCCGGGTGAACTCCTCCGTTTCTTGACCGATCGATCTCAAATTTTCTACACGGGGGTAATTTGTCCCTGTGAATAACATGGGTTGGGTCCCGTGCCCAGGTGGGGTGACATTGACCTTGAAATTGACGAACTTGACCTCTTATTTCGAAAACGGCTGCGCCGATCGGGCTAAAATTTCATATGTCCAGGAATAATGACCCATCAATCATTTTGACTTTCTCGGGTGCCCGTGCGGGGTGACCTTGACCTTGAAATTGGTGACCATGACCTTTTATTTCTAAAACGGCTGGGCCGATCGGTCTAAAATTTCATATGTGCGGGTATATTGACCCATCGATCATTCTGACTTCGTCGGGGTGCCTGTGCGGGGTGACCTTGATCTTGAAACTGGCGACCTTGACCTTTTATTTTGAAAATGGCTGGGCCGATCAGGCTAAAATTTCATATGTGTGGGTATATTGACCCATCAATCATTTTTTACTTTATCGGGGTGACCTTGACCTTGAAATTGGTGACCTTGGCCTTTTATTTTGTAAACGGTTGCGCCGATCGGGCTAAAAATTTCATATGTGTGGGTATGAGACATTGATCATTTTGACTTTATCGGGTTGCGGGGTGACCTTGACCTTCTATTTCGAAAACGGCTGATATAACCATCTTCTCGCGTGCAACGCCAGGTATCACCCGCTAGTATACAAATATCACTGAAAAAAGGTAAGGCTGTCTAATCTGCATGACTTATGCACGGGGAAAAAAATGTATGATATATTATTTATCTTATGATGCTATGCATCCATACCAAAAATAATTTAAATTGGGAATGTCGTCTAGAAGTTCTAGACAAAAAACTAAACACGCGATTTCCAACAAAAATGGCCGCCAGTGGATCATCTTCAAAAAAAATGTTTTTCAAAAAACATTTATGGGCATCAATTTTACATAATGTCTGATTACTGCTGAAAATTTGAAACAAAGCGTCAATGCATCTCTGAGATACAGGTGGTAACAGCACACATCAACTCAATATATACAACTAGAGTGATGCATCTCTACAGGTGGTAACAGCACACATCAACTCAATATATACAACTAGAGTGATGTCATGTACAGAGCAATGACAATACTTAAGACACAAAATAGTCTGTGCTATTTTTTGTTGAACCATTAATATACTGGTATTAATGATAAGTTTGAGCGGAAACAACAGGGTTTGCCAAGAAAGTTCTCCTAGATCTTGCGCACCATAAACAGGCATCAGTGTTGTGAATATTTACCTGTTTATATACAACAATATACATGTACAAGCATCAGTGTTGTGAATATTTACCTGTTTATATACAACAATATACATGTACAAGAAAATATAAGTCTTGGTAGTCTTTGATTATTACCATAGGGGGCCTCAGTGTGCTATCATAGATGTGTCTGATTACTACCATAGGGGCCTCAGTGTGCTATCATAGATGTGTCTGATTACTACCATAGGGGGTCTCAGTGTGCTATCATAGATGTGTCTGATTACTACCATAGGGGCCTCAGTGTGCTATCATAGATGTGTCTGATTACTACCATAGGGGCCTCAGTGTGCTATCATAGATGTGTCTGATTACTACCATAGGGGGTCTCAGTGTGCTATCATAGATGTGTCTGATTACTACCATAGGGGGGCCTCAGTGTGCTGTCATAGATGTGTCTGATTACTACCATAGGGGGCCTCAGTGTGCTATCATAGATGTGTCTGATTACTACCATAGGGGGCCTCAGTGTGCTATCATAGATGTATCTGATTACTACCATAGGGGACCTCAGTGTGCTGTCATAGCCGTGTCTGATTACTACCATTGGGGGCCTCAGTGTGCTGTCATAGCCGTGTCTGATTACTACCATTGGGGGCCTCAGTGTGCTATCATAGCCGTGTCTGATTACTACCATAGGGGACCTCAGTGTGCTATCATAGATGTGTCTGATTACTACCATAGGGGGCCTCAGTGTGCTATCATAGATGTGTCTGATTACTACCATAGGGGGCCTCAGTGTGCTATCATAGATGTATCTGATTACTACCATAGGGGACCTCAGTGTGCTGTCATAGCCGTGTCTGATTACTACCATTGGGGGCCTCAGTGTGCTGTCATAGCCGTGTCTGATTACTACCATTGGGGACCTCAGTGTGCTATCATAGCCGTGTCTGATTACTACCATAGGGGGTCTCAGTGTGCTATCATAGATGTGTCTGATTACTACCATAGGGGGGCCTCAGTGTGCTATCATAGCCGTGTCTGATTACTACCATTGGGGGCCTCAGTGTGCTATCATAGATGTATCTGATTACTACCATAGGGGACCTCAGTGTGCTATCATAGATGTGTCTGATTACTACCATAGGGGACCTCAGTGTGCTGTCATAGCCGTGTCTGATTACTACCATTGGAGGCCTCAGTGTGCTGTCATAGCCGTGTCTGATTACTACCATTGGGGGCCTCAGTGTGCTATCATAGCCGTGTCTGATTACCACCATAGGGGACCTCAGTGTGCTATCATAGATGTGTCTGATTACTACCATAGGGGGCCTCAGTGTGCTATCATAGATGTGTCTGATTACTACCATAGGGGGCCTCAGTGTGCTATCATAGATGTATCTGATTACTACCATAGGGGACCTCAGTGTGCTGTCATAGCCGTGTCTGATTACTACCATTGGGGGCCTCAGTGTGCTGTCATAGCCGTGTCTGATTACTACCATTGGGGACCTCAGTGTGCTATCATAGCCGTGTCTGATTACTACCATAGGGGGTCTCAGTGTGCTATCATAGATGTGTCTGATTACTACCATAGGGGGGCCTCAGTGTGCTATCATAGCCGTGTCTGATTACTACCATTGGGGGCCTCAGTGTGCTATCATAGATGTATCTGATTACTACCATAGGGGGCCTCAGTGTGCTATCATAGATGTGTCTGATTACTACCATAGGGGGCCTCAGTGTGCTATCATAGATGTATCTGATTACTACCATAGGGGACCTCAGTGTGCTGTCATAGCCGTGTCTGATTACTACCATTGGGGGCCTCAGTGTGCTGTCATAGCCGTGTCTGATTACTACCATTGGGGGCCTCAGTGTGCTATCATAGCCGTGTCTGATTACTACCATAGGGGGTCTCAGTGTGCTATCATAGATGTGTCTGATTACTACCATAGGGGGGCCTCAGTGTGCTATCATAGATGTGTATGATTACTACCATAGGGGGCCTCAGGGTGCTATCATAGTTGTGTCTGATTACTACCATAAGGGGCCTCAGTGTGGTATCATAGTTGTGTCTGATTACTACCATTGGGGGCCTCAGTGTGCTGTCATAGATGTGTATGATTACTACCATAGGGGGGCCTCAGTGTGCTATCATAGATGTGTATGATTACTACCATAGGGGGCCTCAGGGTGCTATCATAGATGTGTCTGATTACTACCATAGGGGGGCCTCAGTGTGCTATCATAGATGTGTCTGATTACTACCATAGGGGGCCTCAGTGTGGTGTCATAGATGTGTCTGATTACTACCATTGGGGACCTCAGTGTGGTATCATAGCCGTGTCTGATTACTACCATTGGGGGCCTCAGTGTGCTATCATAGATGTGTATGATTACTACCATAGGGGGCCTCAGTGTGCTATCATAGTTGTGTATGATTACTACCATTGGGGGCCTCAGTGTGCTGTCATAGCCGTGTCTGATTACTACCATTGGGGGCCTCAGTGTGCTGTCATAGCCGTGTCTGATTACTACCATTGGGGGCCTCAGTGTGCTATCATAGCCGTGTCTGATTACTACCATAGGGGGTCTCAGTGTGCTATCATAGATGTGTCTGATTACTACCATAGGGGGGCCTCAGTGTGCTATCATAGATGTGTATGATTACTACCATAGGGGGCCTCAGGGTGCTATCATAGATGTGTCTGATTACTACCATAGGGGGGCCTCAGTGTGCTATCATAGATGTGTCTGATTACTACCATAGGGGGCCTCAGTGTGCTATCATAGATGTGTCTGATTACTACCATAGGGGGCCTCAGGGTGCTATCATAGATGTGTCTGATTACTACCATAGGGGGGCCTCAGTGTGCTATCATAGATGTGTCTGATTACTACCATAGGGGGCCTCAGTGAGCTATCATAGATGTGTCTGATTACTACCATAAGGGGCCTCAGTGTGGTATCATAGATGTGTATGATTACTACCATAGGGGGCCTCAGTGTGCTATCATAGTTGTGTCTGATTACTACCATTGGGGGCCTCAGTGTGCTGTCATAGATGTGTCTGATTACTACCATAGGGGGGCCTCAGTGTGCTATCATAGATGTGTCTGATTACTACCATTGGGGGCCTCAGTGTGCTGTCATAGATGTGTCTGATTACTACCATAGGGGGCCTCAGTGTGCTATCATAGATGTGTCTGATTACTACCATAAGGGACCTCAGTGTGGTACCATAGATGTGTATGATTACTACCATAGAGGGCCTCAGTGTGCTATCATAGATGTGTCTGATTACTACCATAGGGGACCTCAGTGTGGTATCATAGATGTGTATGATTACTACCATAGGGGGCCTCAGTGTGGTATCATAGATGTGTATGATTACTACCATAGGGGGCCTCAGTGTGCTATCATAGTTGTGTCTGATTACTACCATTGGGGGCCTCAGTGTGCTGTCATAGATGTGTATGACTACTACCATTGGGGGCCTCGGTGTGCTGTCATAGATGTGTATGATTACTACCATAGGGGGTCTCAGTGTGCTATCATAGATGTGTCTGATTACTACCATTGGGGGCCTCAGTGTGCTATCATAGATGTGTCTGATTACTACCATTGGGGGCCTCAGTGTGCTATCATAGCCGTGTCTGATTACTACCATAGGGGGTCTCAGTGTGCTATCATAGATGTGTCTGATTACTACCATAGGGGGGCCTCAGTGTGCTATCATAGATGTGTATGATTACTACCATAGGGGGCCTCAGGGTGCTATCATAGATGTGTCTGATTACTACCATAGGGGGGCCTCAGTGTGCTATCATAGATGTGTCTGATTACTACCATAGGGGGCCTCAGTGTGCTATCATAGATGTGTCTGATTACTACCATAGGGGGGCCTCAGTGTGCTATCATAGATGTGTCTGATTACTACCATTGGGGGCCTCAGTGTGGTATCATAGATGTGTATGATTACTACCATAGGGGGCCTCAGTGTGCTATCATAGTTGTGTCTGATTACTACCATTGGGGGCCTCAGTGTGCTATCATAGATGTGTCTGATTACTACCATTGGGGGCCTCAGTGTGCTATCATAGCCGTGTCTGATTACTACCATAGGGGGTCTCAGTGTGCTATCATAGATGTGTCTGATTACTACCATAGGGGGGCCTCAGTGTGCTATCATAGATGTGTATGATTACTACCATAGGGGGCCTCAGGGTGCTATCATAGATGTGTCTGATTACTACCATAGGGGGCCTCAGTGTGCTATCATAGATGTGTCTGATTACTACCATAGGGGGCCTCAGTGTGCTATCATAGATGTGTCTGATTACTACCATAGGGGGGCCTCAGTGTGCTATCATAGATGTGTATGATTACTACCATAGGGGGCCTCAGGGTGCTATCATAGATGTGTCTGATTACTACCATAGGGGGCCTCAGTGTGCTATCATAGATGTGTCTGATTACTACCATAGGGGGCCTCAGTGTGCTATCATAGATGTGTCTGATTACTACCATAGGGGGGGCCTCAGTGTGCTATCATAGATGTGTCTGATTACTACCATAGGGGGCCTCAGTGTGCTATCATAGATGTGTCTGATTATTACCACAGGGGGCGTCAGTGTGCTATCATAGATGTGTCTGATTACTACCATAGGGGGCCTCAGTGTGGTATCATAGATGTGTATGATTACTACCATAGGGGGCCTCAGTGTGCTATCATAGTTGTGTCTGATTACTACCATTGGGGGCCTCAGTGTGCTGTCATAGATGTGTATGACTACTACCATTGGGGGCCTCAGTGTGCTGTCATAGATGTGTATGATTACTACCATAGAGGGCCTCAGTGTGCTATCATAGATGTGTCTGATTACTACCATTGGGGGCCTCAGTGTGCTATCATAGATGTGTCTGATTACTACCATTGGGGGCCTCAGTGTGCTATCATAGCCGTGTCTGATTACTACCATAGGGGGTCTCAGTGTGCTATCATAGATGTGTCTGATTACTACCATAGGGGGGCCTCAGTGTGCTATCATAGATGTGTATGATTACTACCATAGGGGGCCTCAGGGTGCTATCATAGATGTGTCTGATTACTACCATAGGGGGGCCTCAGTGTGCTATCATAGATGTGTCTGATTACTACCATAGGGGCCTCAGTGTGCTATCATAGATGTGTCTGATTACTACCATAGGGGGGCCTCAGTGTGCTATCATAGATGTGTCTGATTACTACCATAGGGGGCCTCAGTGTGCTATCATAGATGTGTCTGATTATTACCATAGGGGGCGTCAGTGTGCTATCATAGATGTGTCTGATTACTACCATAGGGGGCCTCAGTGTGGTATCATAGATGTGTATGATTACTACCATAGGGGGCCTCAGTGTGCTATCATAGTTGTGTCTGATTACTACCATTGGGGGCCTCAGTGTGCTGTCATAGATGTGTATGACTACTACCATTGGGGGCCTCAGTGTGCTGTCATAGATGTGTATGATTACTACCATAGGGGGCCTCAGTGTGCTATCATAGATGTGTCTGATTACTACCATAAGGGGCCTCAGTGTGGTATCATAGATGTGTATGATTACTACCATAAGGGGGCCTCAGTGTGCTATCATAGTTGTGTCTGATTACTACCACTGGGGGCCTCAGTGTGCTATCATAGATGTGTCTGATTACTACCATAGGGGGCCTCAGTGTGCTATCATAGTTGTGTCTGATTACTACCATTGGGGGCCTCAGTGTGCTATCATAGCCGTGTCTGATTACTACCATTGGGGGCCTCAGTGTGCTATCATAGATGTGTCTGATTACTACCATAGGGGGCCTCAGTGTGCTATCATAGTTGTGTCTGATTACTACCATTGGGGGCCTCAGTGTGCTGTCATAGATGTGTATGATTACTACCATTGGGGGCCTCAGTGTGCTATCATAGATGTGTCTGATTACTACCATAGGGGGCCTCAGTGTGCTATCATAGATGTGTCTGATTACTACCATTGGGGGCCTCAGTGTGCTATCATAGATGTGTCTGATTACTACCATTGGGGGCCTCAGTGTGCTATCATAGCCGTGTCTGATTACTACCATAGGGGGCCTCAGTGTGCTATCATAGATGTGTCTGATTATTACCATAGGGGGCCTCAGTGAGCTATCATAGATGTGTCTGATTACTACCATAAGGGGCCTCAGTGTGGTATCATAGATGTGTATGATTACTACCATAGGGGGCCTCAGTGTGCTATCATAGTTGTGTCTGATTACTACCATTGGGGGCCTCAGTGTGCTGTCATAGATGTGTCTGATTACTACCATAGGGGGCCTCAGTGTGCTATCATAGATGTGTCTGATTACTACCATAAGGGGCCTCAGTGTGGTATCATAGATGTGTATGATTACTACCATAGGGGGCCTCAGTGTGCTATCATAGTTGTGTCTGATTACTACCATTGGGGGCCTCAGTGTGCTATCATAGATGTGTCTGATTACTACCATAGGGGGCCTCAGTGTGCTATCATAGTTGTGTCTGATTACTACCATTGGGGGCCTCAGTGTGCTGTCATAGATGTGTATGATTACTACCATTGGGGGCCTCAGTGTGCTATCATAGATGTGTCTGATTACTACCATAGGGGGCCTCAGTGTGCTATCATAGATGTGTCTGATTACTACCATAGGGGGCCTCAGTGTGCTGTCATAGATGTGTATGACTACTACCATTGGGGACCTTAGTGTGCTGTCATAGATGTGTATGATTACTACCATAGGGGGCCTCAGTGTGCTATCATAGTTGTGTCTGATTACTACCATTGGGGGCCTCAGTGTGCTATCATAGATGTGTCTGATTACTACCATTGGGGGCCTCAGTGTGCTATCATAGCCGTGTCTGATTACTACCATAGGGGGCCTCAGTGTGCTATCATAGATGTGTCTGATTACTACCATAGGGGGCCTCAGTGTGCTATCATAGTTGTGTCTGATTACTACCATTGGGGGCCTCAGTGTGCTATCATAGCCGTGTCTGATTACTACCATAGGGGACCTCAGTGTGCTATCATAGATGTGTCTGATTACTACCATAGGGGGCCTCAGTGTGCTATCATAGATGTGTCTGATTACTACCATTGGGGGCCTCAGTGTGCTATCATAGATGTGTCTGATTACTACCATTGGGGGCCTCAGTGTGCTATCATAGCCGTGTCTGATTACTACCATAGGGGGCCTCAGTGTGCTATCATAGTTGTGTCTGATTACTACCATTGGGGGCCTCAGTGTGCTGTCATAGATGTGTATGATTACTACCATTGGGGGCCTCAGTGTGCTATCATAGTTGTGTCTGATTATTACCATGGGGGGCCTCAGTGTGCTGTCATAGATGTGTCTGATTACTACCATAGGGGGCCTCAGTGTGCTATCATAGATGTGTCTGAAGCATACTTGTGTAATATAAACTCATTCTCCAGAAAAACACATTTCATGGTGATATTTGTCATCTTTAGCCTCATTTTTAGCTGTTTCTGGGAGGTTGAAGATTATAAATACACAACTTTAATGAATGAGCCTATTGTTTTAACCCTTTACCCAACGCAGACGATATCAAAATTTATTATTTTAAATATAATTTTTTTAAATTTTTCAAAAAATTTCAACAAAACCATATCATGTGACCCCGTCATTGGAACGAGCTCAATGAGCTCGTTCCAATGAGGGGTCACATGATATGGTTTTGTTGAAATATTTTGAAAAATTTAATTTTTTCAACTGCTCAATTTGCATATTACGCGGGCGGATGCGGGCGATTCGTTAGTTAAAGGGTTAAATTAGGACAGAGGTTGCAGTAACATGCCAGTCTGTATTTTGGTCACTAGCAACTACTATAGAAGACCTGAATCATTTCAGCTGGCTCACTGGCATGACCAATTAAGGTTATTGTTTTTGATAATGACATTCCAATCTCATGCTGTGTGACACAGTCAGCTAAATTTCCAGGAAAAACCCTTAAGTCTTTACCAAATATAGCACAATGACTTGAAAGCTTCACTGTTAATATGCTAAGAAACTACCCATTCTCTCACTCTTACTCAGATGTGTGCACAGTGTCTTGGTATTCAGTGTGCTTTCTTAAACTGCCCACCATCCCCTCCTTGCACCCCTTTCTCCTCTTCTCTGCCATCCTGTTCTCTTTTTGTTCCCTGTTCTTTCCTCAGGTTGCTTCAATAGCTTTTTGGTGGTTTGGTTTGCTTCCTGTTTTGCGGTGGCAGTGGCAGGACAGAGAACACCGTGTGTTCTCAGCCTTGCCTCCCCAATTCAGTTGGTTACCTGGTCTGCAATACAAATCTTCATTCACCCACGGTGCATCTTGTAACCCGGTAATCAATCAATCAATCAGATTTCTAACATTTCAGTTTATCTCTGTCACGTCCACGACTGACAGCTTTTCATCGATCACATCATCATAATTTCAAAATCTCTGACCTTTCGTCAGATGTCTGTCACGTCCATGACTGACAGCATTTCATTGGTCACCTTATGATGATTGATCCAGTCTAAATTGTATTTGTGAAGCAGACCAAATTGCCCTCATATTTATTATTTTTATTATTTATTTTTTGGAGTTTAAGGTCACATATTTCTGCACAATGGCTAATCATGACCACGACAGTTTGACGGGTGGAGGAAGCTGGAGTACCCTTAGAGAACCACCGAGCAACTGTCAGCTCCCAAACATACTAACTCCACACAAGCAGGGTTAGCATTGGTTGAAGACAGGTGCACCATCGACGTGCAGTATCAAATTGCCCTCAATAAGGCAAAAAGATGTATATGATTTTATGTAATGTACAGATATGATTCGACCAATTTGACATTTTTTAAATAAAAACAAATATAATCCATGCCAATCCTTGTTTTGTTTTATTGGTTAAATTTACTGTTTACCGTATTTACTCTATGTATTGGGACATGTACATGTATAGTATCTGACACAGCAATGACAAACATCTAGGTAATGACCTGATAACAAAGGTACATATAAAGTATTGTAACGGTTTGTACATAAATACTGACCGTTGCCTGTAACAAATGTATAGGTAAAGTATTGTAAAGGTGGGTGACAGTCAGATGCTAAACTAGAAAAAAATCTTTTGAGTCCCAGAGTGGGTCTGACTGAACCCCAAAATATTTGTTCTGATAGCACAGTGATAACAAAGGCACCCCAAAACACACTCATTTCTGTCCCAAGGTGAAAACAAAGGTACCCAAGAAGTTTTGTGAAGATCAGTTCATAAATACGAGCTGTATCGAAGTTGTGACAAAAAACTGATTGGACCTAATTTCGGTACAAAATGGCCACTGGCAGCCATCTTGAATTTTGGACCGCACCCAGAAACACTCATTCTCGTTCCAAGGTAATAACAAAGGTACCCAAGAAGTTTTGTGAAGATCGGTTCATAAATACAGCCTCTACCCCGAGCCGTATTGACATGTGTGCTTACATTGTGTAAGTAGCACTGAATAAATCAAAGTTCATCTAATTTGCATAATTTCTGCACGAAAAAAAACCCCTTACAATATGTGATGTATTCCCTGTTACTAAACATTCATACAAAAATTTATTCAAATCAGAACTTTCATACAGAAGTTCTATACAAAAGACTGATTGCACTAATTTTGGTACGAAATGGCTGCTGGTGGCCATCTTGAATTTCGGACCACACCCAAAAACACTCGCTTTCATCCCACGGTGATAACAAAGGTACCCAAGAAGTTTCGTAAAGATTGTTTCATAAATATGGCCTCTAGTCTGAGCCGTATAGACGTTGTGTACAAAAAACTGATTAGACCTAATTTCGGTACAAAATGGCCACTGGCAGCCATCTTGAATTTTAGACCGTTCTCGTTCTCGTACCAAGGTGATAACAAAGGTACTCAAGACATTTCGTGAAGATCAGTTCATAAATACAGACTCTAGCCCGAGCCGTATTGACATGTGTACTTACTGTGTGTAAGTCGCACTGAAAAAATCAAAGTTCATCTAATTTGCATAATTTCTGCACAAGAAAAAAAACCTGTATTATATGTGATGTATCCGATGGTACTAAACATTCACACACAAAATTATTCAAATCAGCACTTTCATATTGAAGTTCTGTGCAAAAATCTGATTGCACCTAATTTTGTACAAAATGGCTGCCATCGGCCATCTTGAATTTCGGACCAGACCCAAAAACATTTGTTCTCATCCTACGGTGATACCAAAGGTACCCAAGAAGTTTCATAAAGATTGGTTCATAAATACGGCCTCCAGCCCGAGCCGTATTGGCATTTGCACTTTTAGTGCTGAAAGTAACACCAAAAAACATCAAAATTAGTCTAATTTGCACAATTTACGCACGAGAAAACAACCCGTATTATATGTGATGTATCCCATGGTACTAAACATTCAGACAAAAAATTATTCAAGTCAGAGCTTTCATATGGAAGTTCTGTACAAAAAACAGATTTTTGCATCGTCAGTACAAAATGGCAGCTGGCAGCCATCTTGAATTTCGGACCGCACCCCAAAACACTCGTTCTCGTCCTGCAGTCATAACAAAGGTACCCAAGAAGTTTCGTAAAGATCGGTTCATAAATACGGCCTCTAGCCCGGGCCGTATCCAATTGTTGATGTATGGACAGATGGACAGACGGACGACGGACGATGGGCCATGACAAAAGCTCAAATTTAGCTTCGCCAAAGTTGAGCTAAAAATCAGCTCAATATCTGGAAGCGTGTAGAAAAAAAGTGCGGAAAACTGTAATTTTGATGCATTTTTCAGAGTCCAAGGGCCGTAATTTTTGTAAAAATCAGTGGAGCGGAACAAAATGCAAACTTGTTCTGTAGGCCACCATGTTAGACTAACATACCAAAAATCAGCTCAATATCTGGAAGCGTGTAGAAAAAAAGTCAGGAAAACTGTAATTTTGATGAATTTTTCCGAGTCCAAGGGCCGTAATTTTTGTAAAAATCAGTGGAGCGGAACAAAATGCAAACTTGATCTGTAGGACTCACATACCAAAAATCAGCTCAATATCTGGAAGCGTGTAGAAAAAAAGTCCGGAAAACAAGTAGGACTGACTGACGGACTGATGGACTGACAGACTGACGGATGGACCAGTCACAAACATTATACCCCTGCAACTTCGTTGCGTGGGTTATAATAAGACAAGAATTGTGATAATTGGGAATATGTTAATTTTTGTTCCCTGTATGCTATGTTTTTAATAAAAATAATATGAGGTGTTCAATGTACTAAAGAGTTGAGGGGTGGGTTAATATGACATCACAGTTAATGTATGGCCCTCACAGTTAACATTTGTCAACGAAAGTTACCAAGTTACAGTGAAATTATTCCAAAATGAGTCATCCTATCAAGTTACATTGAAATCCCTTCATAAATATGGCCTGTAGACTGTGCTAAAGGTTTTTGGGCTTCAGGCCTGTGTAGCCATGTTGGTAGACCGATTGCAACTAAAAGTGGACGTCCTCATCTCGATATTATACTGAGTCATTCTACTAACTTACAATGAAACCCCTTCACAAATACGACCTGTAGTCTCTACTAAAGTTTTTCGGGTTTTGAGCTCGGGAAGCGACCAAAAGGGGGCGTTGATCGCGACCAAAAGGGGGCGTTGTCATCTGGGCATAATCTGGAGTGATCCTATGAAGTTACAATGAAATCCCTTCATATATATGACCTGTAGACTATGCTCAAGGTTTTCAGGTTTTGGGCCCCTGACGCCGTTACAGTTGACCAATCACGATCCAAAAGGGGATGTCATCATCTAGGCATTATATGGAGTCCTAACAAGTTACAAAGAAATCCTTCTACAAATATGACCTATAGACTGTGCTAAAGGTTTTTGGGTTTTGGGCTTGGGCAGCCATCAAGGCTGAATGATCGCGACCAAAAGGGGACGTTCTCATCTAGACATTATTTGGAGTCATCCTACCAAGTTACAATGAAATCCCTTCATAAATGTGATCTGTAGACTGTGCTCAAGGTTTTTGGGCTTCGGGCCCCTGTAGCCATCACAGTTGACCAATCACGACCAAAACAGGATGTTGTCATCTAGGCATTATATGGAGTCAACCTAACAAGTTACAGTGAAATTCTTCCATAAATAAGACCTACAGACTAACTAAAGGTTTTTGGGCTCGAGCAGCCAACAAGGCTGAATGATCGCGACCAAAAGGGGACATTCTCATCTAGACATTATTTGGAGTCATCCTACCAAACTACAATGAGATCCCTTCATAAATATGACCTGTAGACTGTGCTAAAGGTTTTTGGGCTTCGGGCCCCTGTAGCCATCACAGTTGCCCAATTGTGTCCAAAAGGGGAAATTCTCATCTAGACATTATATGAAGTCAACCTACCAAGTTACAATGAAATCCCTTCATAAATATGACCCATAAACCGTGCTAAAGGTTTTCGGCTTTGGGCTCGGGCAGCCACCATGGCTGAATGATCACAACCAAAAGGGGACAGTCTCATCTGGGCATCATCTGGAGTGATCCTACAAAGTTACAATGAAATCCCTTCATAAATAGGACCTATAGACTGAGCTCAAGGTTTTTGGGCTTTGGGCCCCTGTAGCCATCACAGTTGACCAATCATGACCAAAAGGGGATGTCATCATCTAGGCATTATATGGAGTCAACCTAACAAGTTACAATGAAATCCTTCCATAAATACGACCTATAGACTATGCTAAAGGTTTTTGGGCTCGGTCAGCCATCAAGGCTGAATGATCGCGATCAAAAGGGGATGTTCCCATCTAGACATTATTTGTAGTCATCCTACCAAGTTACAATGAAATCCCTTCACAAATATGACCTGTAGACTGTGCTAAAGGTTTTGGGCTTTGGGCCCCTGTAGTCGTCACAGTTGCCCAATCATGTCCAAAAGGGGATGTTCTCATCTAGACATTATATGAAGTCAACCTACCAGGTTACAATGAAATCCCTTCATAAATATAACCTGTTGACTGTGCTAAAAGTTTTTGGGTTTCGGGCTTGGCAGCCATCACGGTTGACAGATCATGACCAAAAGGGGGCATTATCATCTAGGCATTATACAAAGGCATCCTACCAAGTTACAATCCCTTCATAAATACGACCTCTAGACTATGCTAATGGTTTTGGAGTTTTGGGCTCGGGCAGCCATACCGGTTGACCGATCACGACCAAAAGGAGCCGTTCTCATCCAGACATGACCCCAAACCAGCATGTGAAATTTTGTGACGATCAGACAAGAACTCTGGGATGTAGCCTGTGCTGAATGAAAATGTGAACAGACTAACAGACTTGCAGACTAACAGACATCTGCATGCGTGATGGAAATAGCTTATCGAAGAATGATGATGCAGAAATGCAATAAATTCAAAGATTGTTGATAGAAGCAACAGTTTTTGATGGAAATGAAAAGAAAATCAATGACTCCTATCTTTGTCACCCTGCCTAAGCATACAAAGTTTCAAAACAACCTGATAATGAATGTGCCCTCTGAGGCATGTCAAAGGGAGATGTTAAGGCACAAATGCACTAAGTTTAAAGGTCACTGCTTGTGGCAATGTTTTTCTCTCTCTTTTTTATGGAAATTCATAAATATACCCTGCAGATAGTGCAAAAGGGATAAGTTGCTGCACAAATGCCAAATGTTCAAAGGCTGGTGATTACGACAATAATTTTTTATGGAAATGAAAATGAAAGTGTCAATGACACTGTAGCTCAACTTGTGTAAGACATGTACATGTATAGTATGTGACACAGCAATGGCACACATCTAAGTAATGACCTGATAACAAAGGTTCATGTGAAGTATTGTAAAGGTCTGTACATAAATACTGACCATAGCCTGTAGCGAATGTACAGGTAAAGTATTGTAAAGGTGGATGACAGTTAGATGCTAAACTAGAAAAGAAATCTCCATGGGGTTAATGTTACAATGGGGATCCTTGTATGGTGCATAATAAGCCAAATGTTAGCAATTGTTTTGGCCTGCTTGATTCAAACCCTTCTACGGTTGATTCCTACTAATTAATAAATATTTGTCCAGTCCTTCTTAAAATATAGGTATTGAAATTTTTTATCTTCAGCTCATAGGGTTCGCACGGGTGAGGTTTTATTTTTCTCATCGAAAACTGGGTTGTGCTAATAATGTTTACCCTCCCCAAAAAACACTAAATACTAACACAGCAAAGCCCAAAAGCACATGTTACCATCCCATGGTGATAACAAATGTAGTCCTAGAAGTTCTGTACAAAAAACTGATTGCACCTAATTTTGGTATAAAATGGCTGCCGGCAGCCATCTTGAATTTTCAGACCGCACTCAAAAACACTCGTTCTTGTCCCAAGGTGATAAAAAAGGTACCCCAGAAGTTTCGTGAAGATCGGTTCATAAATACAGTCTCAAGCCCGAGATGTATTGACATGTGCACTTACTGTGTATAAGTAGCGCTGAATAAATAAAAGTTCATCTAATTTGCATAATTTCTGCACAAAAAAACCCCTGTATTATATGTAATGGATTCCATATTACTAAACATTCATACAAAAATTATTGAAATCAGAACTTTCATACAGATGTTCTGTACAAAAAAAATGATTGCACTAATTTCTGTACAAAATAGCTGCTGGTGGACATCTTGAATTTCGGACTGCACCCAAAAACACTCGTTCTTGTCCCAAGGTGATAAAAAAGGTATGAAAGAAGTTTCATGAAGATCAGTTCATAAATACAGCCCCGAGCCAAACTGACATGTGTACTTACTGTGTATAAGTAGCACGGAATAAATCAAAGTTCATCTAATTCGTAAAGATTGGTCCATAAATTCGGTCTCTAGCCCGAGCCAAATTGACATGTGTACTTACTGTGTATAATTAGCATGGAATAAATCAAAGTTCATCTAATTCGTAAAGATTGGTCCATAAATACGGTCTCTAGCCCGAGCCAAATTGACATGTGTACTTACTGTGTATAATTAGCACAGAATAAATCAAAGTTCATCTAATTCGTAAAGAATGGTTCATAAATATGGTCTCTAGCCCGAGCTAGAATTGAATTGTTGACGCTGGACAGACGGACGACAGGCCATGGTATAATCTCAAATTTGACTTTGTCAAAGTTGAGCTAAAAAATCAATAGCTCACATCTAAAGGTCACCCGAACACACATACCAAGTTTCAAAGTGATCCGATCATAAATGTGCCCTGAAAGGTGTGCCAAACGGAAATATTGAAGTCTGACTAAACTAAGTCCAAAGGCCGTTGCCAGCGGCAAATTGTTTGAAAGAAATGGAAGAAAATCAATAACTTCCATATAGATATCACCCCACACAAGCACACCAAGCTTCAAGCGATCAGTAAATGTGCCCTGCAGGGTATGTCAAAGGGAAATATTGATGCGCCAATGGCAACTACTTTTGACGGAAATGGAAGAAAATCGATGGCTCCCATCTAGAGGTCACCCCAAACAAGCACACCAAGTTTCAAGCGATCAGTAAATGTGCCCTGCAGGGTTTGTCAAAGGGAAATATTGATGCATAACTGCACTAAGTTTTTACAATGTTCATTAGAGGTCATTGCCAATGGCAACTACTTTTGACGGAAATGGAAGAAAATCGATGGCTCCCATCTAGAGGTCACCCCAAACAAGCACACCAGGTTTCAAAACGATCCTGTTAAAAATGTGCACTGCATTGTGCACCAAATAGAAATATTGATGCATAACTGAAGTCCGTTGAAGGTCATTGCCTGCGGCAACATTTTTTGACAGAAATTGAAGAAAATCAATAGCTTCCATCTAGAGGTAACCCCAAACAAACATACCAAGCTTCAAACCATTCTGATCATAAATGTGCCCTGTAGGGCGTGCAAAAGGAATATATTGATGCCTGACAAAACTAAGTTCTAAGGACGTTGCCAGCGGTGACATTTTTTGACGGAAATGGAAATGGAAGAAAATCGATAGCTCCTATCTACATACCAAATTTCAAAGTGATGCGATAATAAGTGTACCCTGCAGGATGTGCCAAAGGAAATTTTGAGGCATAACAACACTAAGTTCATCAAAGGTCATTGCCAGCAGCAATATTTCTTGTCGGATATCGAAGAAAATCAATAGCAGGGTGTGCCAAAGGGAAGTTTGTCACTCCAAACAAGCATACCAAGTTTCAAAGCGATCCGATAATAAGTGTACCCTGCAGGGTGTGCCAAAGGAAATTTTGAGGCATAACAACACTAAGTTCATCAAAGGTCATTGCCAGCAGCAATATTTCTTGTCGGATATCAAAGAAAATCAATAGCACCCTTCTAAAGGTAACTCCAAACAAGCATACCGAGTTTCAAACCGATCTGATAAAAAATGTGCCCAGTATGATGTGCTAAAGGAATCTATTGATGCCTGACCAAACAAAGTTCAGCAGCAAAATGTTTCGACGGAAATGGAAGAAAATCGATAGCTCCCATCTAGAGGTCACCCCAAACAAGCATGCCAGGTTTCAAAGCAATCCGATTATAAATGTGCCCCGTAGGGTGTGCCAAAGGGAAATATTGAGGTCTGACTAAACTAAGTTCCAAGAATGTTGCCAGTGGCAACATTTTTTGATGGAAATTGAAGAAAATCGATTGCTCCCATCTAGAGGTCACCACATACAAGCATACCATGTTTTAACAAGATTTGATGATGTGATTTCCCATGGGGGTTTCTATAGTAGCTATAAGCTGCAATTGTGACCATGTTTGTAACACGATCAGCATTAAATGAGGATCGTTGGTAGAGGGTGTCCCAGTCATCAACCATGCAAAGTTTCAAAACATTTGATAATACTGACCTCAGCCTGTAACAAATGTATAGGTAAAGTATTGTAAATGGGGGGCGACAGTTAGATGCTAAACTAGAAAAGAAATCGAGTCCCAGAGTGAGTCTGACTGAACCGAAAAATATTTGTTCTCATAGCACAGTGATAACAAAGGCACCCCAAAACACTCGTTCCTGTCACAAGGTGATAACAAAGGTACCCAAGAAGTTTTGTGAAGATCGGTTCATAAATACAGCCTCTAGCCTGAGACATATAGATGATGTGTACAAAAAAACTGATTGGACCTAATTTCGGCACAAAATGGCCACTGGAAGCCATCTTGAATTTTGGACTGCACCCAGAAACACTCATTCTCATCCCAAGGTGATAACAAAGGTACCCAAGAAGTTTCGTGAAGATCGGTTCATAAATACAGCCTCTAGCCCGAGCAGTATTGACATGTGCACTTACTGTGTATAAGTGGCACTGAATAAATCAAAGTTCATCTAATTTGCATAATTTCTGCATGATAAAAAAACCTGTATTATATGTGATGTATTCCATGTTACGAAACATTCATTAAAAAATTTATTCAAATCACAACCTTCATACAGAAGTTCTGTACCAAAAACTGATTGTACCTAATGTTGGTACAAAATGACCGCCGGCAATCATATTGAATTTCGGACTGCACCCCGAAACACTTGTTCTGGTCCCAAGGTGATAACAAAGGTACCCAAGAAGTTTCGTGAAGATCGGTTCATAAATACGGCCTCTAGCCTGAACCGTATTGGCATTTGCACTTAGTGCTGAAAGTAACACCAAAAAGATCAAAGTTAGTCTAATTGGCATAATTTATGCACAAGAAAAAAACCTGTATTATATGTGATGTATTCCATGGTACTAAACATTCACACAAAAATTTATTCAAATCAGCACTTTCATATGGAAGTCCTGCGCAAAAATCTGATTGCACCTAATTTTGTACAAAATGGCTGCCAGTGGCCATCTTGAATTTCAGACCAAACCCCAAAACACTTGTTCTCGTCCCACGGTGATAACAAAGGTACCCAAGAAGTTTTGTAAAAATCGGTTCATAAATACGGCCTCTAACCTGAGCCGTGTTGACAGATGGACAGATGGATGGATACAGAGACGCTAAAAATGCGTCTGGCAGTCATGTTTTTCGATGAACGGTAACAAACTGAGGAGAGCTTAAAGGACTTGCCATAGACTATTCCTACCAGGTTTGGTTCACGTCAGCTCTGTAGTTCCAGAGAAGGAGATGAAAATGTGATTTCCCATAGGGTTTCTATAGTAACTACAAGCCATAATTGTGGCCCTGTTTGTAACCTGATCAACATTAAATGCAGATCGATGGTAGAGGGGGTCCCAGTCATCATTTTTGTGAAGTTTCAAAACATTTGGCCTTGCAGTTCAGATGAGAAGATTTTTCAAAATCCACCAACCAGAATTAAAGAATGCCTCTGGAAGCCATGTCTTTCATCCAGCCGGAACAAAATGAGGATCGTTTGTAAAAGACTTCCCATAGACCATTCCTGCCAAATTTGGTTCACACCGGCTCAGCGGTTACAGAGAAGAAGATGAAAATGTGAAAAGTTTACGGATGCCAGACGATAGACAAGATCAGATGCAAAGTGAATTGAAAAACTCAGTGATGTTTCAGAAAAATAATTTGTACTGTTGTCTTCAACTTGTGTTAGGTAAAGGGTTAAAGATGCAGTACATAAAACATTCTCTTTCTAAAATTTCTGTTATAATACTACTGAAAAATAATTTTGGTAAAAAGTGACAAAAAAAATGTTTTCTTTTTATCATCTTTCTGAAAGAAAGTATAAAATTATGTGTTTTCTGAAAATGTCAACAAAATTTGTAGTTAGATCATCAGCTGCATAGCTCTGTTGATTAGGAAATAGCAAAATATACTACAAATATTTATTATGTGCATCTGAATTCCTGCTAAAAAGAATGATAAATGATTTCATCTATTTCCAATGTCTTTCTCAGTGACAAGTAGTTATAGGAACTATTCAATAACAAAATATCATAATTAGGATCTGATAACGAGACGCCACTGCTATTGTCCTCAGTAGAGTTTAATCTGAGATGGGTAAATTGTCCCCCTCAGTAGAGTTTCATCTCAGATGGGTAAATTGACCTTAGTAGAGTTTCAACTGAGATGGGTAAATTATCCTCAGTAGAGTTTCATCTGAGGTGGGTAAACTGACCTCAGTAGAGTTTCAACTGAGATGGGTAAATTATCCTCAGTAGAGTTTCATCTGAGATGGGTAAATGGTCCTCAGTAGCATTTCATCTGACATGGGTAAACTGACCGTAGTAGAGTTTCATCTGAGATGGGTAAATTATCCTCAGTAGCATTTCATCTGACATGGGTAAATTACAAGCAAAAAATATAGAACCTTAGTGTGCACGCTCACATACCCCACGCACCCCGATATTTCAAGCTCTAATCATTTTTTTAAAATAAACATAGATTCTAGGAATACTGCAGAAAACAGTGTTCTGTAGTTTCAATGGTATTGAAAGAATTCAAGCAGAGAAAAAGCCTGGAAAACTGTAATTTTGATGAACTTTTCAAAGTCTATGGGGCCGTAATTTTGGTAAAAATCAGTGGAGCGGAACAAAACCCAAACTTGTTCTGTAGGCCACCATGTTAGACTAACATATCAAAAATCAGCTCAATATCTGGAAGCGTGTAGGAAAAAAGTCCAGAAAACTGTAATTTTGATGAACTTTTCAAAGTTCAAGGGTCGTAATTTCGGTAAAAATCAGTGGAGCGGAACAAAATGCAAACTTGATCTGTAGGCCACCATGTCAGACTAACATACCAAACATCAGCTCAATATCTGGAAGCGTGTAGAAAAAAAGTCCGGAAAACTAATTTTAATGCATTTTTCAGAGTCCAAGGGTCGTAATTTCAGAAAAGTCAGTGGAGCGGAACAAAATGCAAACTTGTTCTGTAGGCCACCATGTTAGACTAACATACCAAAAATCAGCTCAATATCTGGAAGCATGTAGGAACAAGAGACCCCAGGGAGCCTGAGGGCGCTCACTTGACATGGTAGCCTAAATATCAACCAAGAGAATTGATTTCAACAAGTTGCATCTGCTCCTCCTAAGAAAAGCTTATACCAAATATCCAAAGATTCTGACCAGTGGATCTAAAAAAAAAAGAAGATTTTAAAAGAATATTCCTCATATTGAAGTTATAGTTCGGGCTCCAACAGGGAGCCCATATATAAACCCAGGGACTTGGCTTTAACAAACTTGAATCTCGCCCCCCTAAAGATGCTGCACACCAAATATCAAAACATTCCGACTGCTGGATCTGAAGAAGAAGATTTTTAAAGAAAATTCCCCATTTTGAACTAAGTTACAATTCAAGCTCCCACAGTGAGTCCAAATATGGACCTAGGGATATGGCTTGAACAAAGTTGAATCTCACCCCCCTAAGGATGCTGCATATCAAATATCAAAACATTCCAACTGCTGGATCTGAAGAAGATTTTTAAAGAAAATTCCTCATTTTGAACTAAGTTATACTTCGAGCTACCACAGTGAGCCCAAATATGAACCCAGGGACTTGGCTTGAACAAACTTGAATCTCACCCCCCTAAGTATGGTGCATACCCAATATCAAAAGATTCTGCCTGCTGGATCTTGAGAAGATTTTCAAAGAAATTTGCCTGAAATGCACTAAGTTCGAATTCAGGCTTCTATGGTGAGCCCAAATATGAATTTAGGGAGCCGATTTGAACAAACCTGAATCAGATCCACCCCACAATGTTGCATACCAAATATCAAAAGATTCTGCCTGCTGAATCTGGAGAAGATTTTTTTAAAATTTGCCTGAAATGCACTAAGTTCGAATTCGGGCTTCTATAGTGAGCCCAAATATGAATCCAGGAGGCCGATTTGAACAAACTTGAATCAGATCTACCCCACAATGTTGCATACCAAATATCAAAAGATTCTGCCTGCTGGATCTGGAGAAAAAGATTTTTTAAGAAATTTGCCTGAAATGCACTAAGTTCGAATTCGGGCTTCTATAGTGAGCCCAAATATGAATCCAGGGGGGCGATTTGAACAAACTTGAATCAGATCCACCCCACAATGTTGCATCCCAAATATCAAAAGATTCTGCCTGCTGGATCTGGAGAAGAAGATTTTTTAAGAAATTTGCCTGAAATGCACTAAGTTCGAATTCGAGCTTCTATAGTGAGCCCAAATATAAACCCAGGGGGCCGATTTGAACAAACTTGAATCAGTTCCACCCCACAATGTTGCATACCAAATATCAAAAGATTCTACCTGCTGGATCTGGAGAAGATGATTTTTTAAGAAATTTGCCTGAAATGCACTAAGTTCGAATTCGGGCTTCTATAGTGAGCCCAAATATGAATCCAGGGGGCCGATTCGAACAAACTTGAATCAGATCCACCCCACAATGTTGCATACCAAATATCAAAAGATTCTGCCTGCTGGATCTGGAGCAGAAGATTTTTTAAGAAATTTGCCTGAAATGCATTAAGTTCGAATTCAGGCTTCTATAGTGAGCCCAAATATGAATACAGGGGGCCGATTTGAACAAATTTGAATCAGATCCACCCCACAATGTTGCATACCAAATATCAAAAGATTCTGCTTGCTGGATCTGGAGAAGAAGATTTTTTAAGAAATTTGCCTGAAATGCACTAAGTTCGAATTCAAGCTTCTATACTGAGCCCAAATATAAACCCAGGGGGCCGATTTGAACAAACTTGAATCAGATCCACCCAACAATGTTGCATGCCAAATATCAAAAGATTCTGCCTGCTTGATCTGGAGAAGAAGATTTTTGAAGAAATTTACCTGAAATGCACTAAGTTCGAATTCGGGCTTCTATAGTGAGCCCAAATATGAATCCAGGGAGCCGATTTGAACAAACTTCAATCAGAACCACCCTACAATGTTGCATACCAAATATCAAAAGATTCTGCCTGCTGGATCTGGAGAAGATTTTTTAAGAAATTTGCCTGAAATGCACCAAGTTCGAAATCGGGCTCCTATACTGAGCCCAAATATGAACCCAGGGGGCAGATTTGAACAAACTTGAATCAGATCCACCCTACAATGTTGCATACCAAATATCAAAAGATTCTGCCTGCTGGATCTGGAGAAGAAGATTTTTTAATCTTTTTCCCATTGCCTACAGTGTTAAAAAGTACTGACTCAGCACTTTTTCAAAGTCCTGAAAAAAGTTCCTTGTGATCAAACCGATAGGGATTTTTCTTAACCATTCTATTCTACTGGATAAAAGTAAGCTTTATACAAAATAAGAATTCTCTGTGCCATGTAGTTTTGGAGATATGGCAGTTTTAAGGTTTTTCCTATTTTTAGCTCCCGAGGTTCCCACGGGGCAATGAGAAAAATTTTTTTTGCATCAATCAACTACTTATGACCCATTATCATCTCATATCAAATTTGGTTCAAATCGACCTCACGGTTCTGAAAATAGAAATTTTAGGCGTGGCCAATATTTTTACCCCTCCCATAACGGAGGCAAATAATGCCCGACAAACTTCTCTTGAACAAACTTGATTCTAAACCTCAAAAGGACTCTGTATACCACATATCAGGTCTCTGCTACTAGTGGTTCATTAGAAGAAAATTTTCAAAAAATTTGGCCATTTTTTCCCCACCCCTCTGCTCAATATGAGCCGAAAAGCTAATTTGCATAAAAATCAAAATGCCCCTATATAACCACTACTTACATGAAATTTAATTAAAATGTGGCCAGTGGTTTAGGAGAAAGAGGCTCAAACACCACCTTTACGCAGGACAACGGACGACAGACGACGGACGAAGAGTGATAAGAAAAGCTCACCCTGACTTTTAGTCAGGTGAGCTAAACATGTCTGCAAAACTGTAATTTTGGTGAACTTTTCAAAGTTCAAGGGCCGTAATTTCGGTAAAAATCAGTGGAGCGGAACAGAAATGCAAACTTGATCTGTAGGCCACCATGTTAGACTAACATACCAAAAATCAGCTCAATATCTGGAAGCGTGTAGAAAAAAAGTCCGGAAAACTGTAATTTTGATGAATTTTTCAGAGTCCAAGGGCCGTAATTTCGATAAAAATCAGTGGTGTGGAAAAAAATGCAAACTTGATCTGCAGGCCACCATGTTAGACTCACATACCAAAAATCAGCTCAATATCTGGAAGCGTGTAGAAAAAAAGTCAGGAAAACTGTAATTTTGATAAATTTTTCAGAGTCCAAGGGCCGTAATTTCAGTAAAAATCAGTGGTGTGGAAAAAAATGCAAACTTGATCTGCAGGCCACCATGTTAGACTCACATACCAAAAATCAGCTCAATATCTGGAAGCGTGTAGGAAAAAAGTCCGGAAAACTGTAATTTTGATGAATTTTTCAGAGTACAAGGGCCGTAATTTCGGTAAAAATCAGTGGAGAGGAAAAAAATGCAAACTTGATCTGTAGGCCACCATGTTAGACTCACATACCAAAAATCAGCTCAATATCTGGAAGCGTGTAGAAAAAAAGTCCGGAAAACAAGTAGGACTGACTGACGGACTGACGGACAGACCAGTCAAAAACATTATACTCCTGCAACTTCGTTGTGTGGGGTATAATAATGTCATAATCTGCTAATACTTAGTGATAATGGTTGCAAATACATTAACTTTCATCTATACTAGAAAACAGGAGAAAAGTCATCCTCAAAATATAACATCATTCTCTTAAACTGAGACATAGATGAGAAAAATTCTAATTAAAGGAATGCTATCATAATTTGTTCTAAGCATCAAGATAAACTCATCCTGAGTACAGTTCAGAAAGCATGTTGGACACTTCATACAGTACGTGAAGAGTGGATTGTAACTAAATCACCCGTGCAGTGGAGTTATCACCCAGGATATAACTTTCAAATTTTGTACATATCGACAAAAAACACAAGCAATGTTTCAGCCAATGGACCTCCGGGTTTAACCCGGAGGTCCATTAGCTGAAACTTTGCTGGTGCTGGTTATGCTTTGCAACAAATTTGCAATTATTCCTCGGGTGGAATCTCCACTCTGAGGGTGATTTAGTGATAATACACTCTCCAAGTACTGTATATCTGAGATTATGAGGATTTTTTAATTAAAAGATTTTGATTTTAATCAAAGGGAATTTTCTGTATTACATTTCCAAAACTGCAGTCAATATAAGTTGGAATTTTTAAAATTTGTGGTTTAAATTTTAAAAGACTATACTTCAATTTCGAAGTGCACCTGTGTTTTCTTCTTGAAATTTAAAGAGAATCGTATAATTAGAACTAGATTTATCTTCTGGATAACATGGGGAGGAGGGAGGGATGGATTGATTCTACCCATCTCCCCCATAGTTTTGGAGACATCAAAGTCCCTCATTCCCATTCCTTCCCATCTGTATCGATTTTTGTAAAACAACAGAAGTATGCTGCAGAAGGCGTTTCTTTATATTTCAAACCGTGAAACTGAATGAAAATGAAAAAAAGGCTGCATACAAGCAAAGAACTCATGTCTGTAAATGTAATTATTAAAGTTGTATGGATCATTCAAGAACAAAAAGTAACCAAGTGGTGGTAGAAGCCTAATTTCAAATTTAAGGAAACTAAGTTTGAAAACCTATTTGAAAAAGGGTTAAGTTAACTGGTAGAGTGCTAAATTATTTTTCAAAGGTGATTTGTAACGTGAATTTTTTTTTCTCAAGGATACCATATTATGAGCAAAAGGAGCCCCAGTATAGTAAGACTTCCTTCATAAACAATTGTTTCTTACAATTTATTGGAGAGTGCCCCTTGGCACTCTCCAATAAATTGTAATAAACAATTTGCTTAAACATTTTTTTATGTTTCAACTAGCTAAACAAATGAGGTAATGAATACAGTGTAAAGCCATTAGAGTGGCTTTCAACACTTTTCAATAGAGCCCTCATAGTGGCTTCTAGCACTCAATAATAATGCCAATGTTATTTAAAACTACTGTATACAGCTTCAATAGACCTGCAGATGGCCCCAAATGAAAAACAATGATTTTATAACACAGTGTTTGAAGAATGAAAGGTACAACCTAGAAAAGCAAAACTTTAATCTGAAACTTTAAACCTCTCAACACTGATATAAAAATCTAAAAATTTCCAAAGTTCTCCTAATTTTTCCCATAATGCTACATGGAATTTAACAAAATCAAACTTGTTTGACAGAGCTCACTGAGCTCTGTCAAACATGAATTGGTTAAATTCCTAACTGCATTATGGGAAAAATTGTTACTTAGGCTACACAAAGTAGATCTTCTGTTTCTCGGGCCATTATTTGTAAAATTGCATGCGGGCGAGCATTTTTTTATTTTATTTTTTATTTCAGTAATTACTTCTTTGCATCAAAAGTTCATGTTCTTGGTTCAAGTTTTAGGCCTCATAATCTACAGAATAGCATGGGTGGTGGTGTATTTCATCCCTTGAGTGCAAGAAGGCTTTGCAATGCTAAAGCATTGCAAAGCCTTCTTGCACTCAAGGGACAAATTCATCAATCTTTTTAACTTGGGTAAACTATCAGACATAAACCATTTAATTTTTTTTTTTTTTTTCAAGTTTAACTTGGTTATAAAAAGAGAGCATGCGGCAGCCAAAAGGACCATGCAGGAGGGCCTGAGAAACAGATTTTTTATTTTTTTAGGCCTTAAAAGTTTCTTTATTTTGACATCAGAGCGCAGAGGGTTAAGCTGGGAATAACAGGTAAAATTGACTGTGCAAAAAGGGTTAAATATTTCCTAAAACCGATAAAAGAAATCACTGATGTAAATGCAATCATTAAGTTGTAGCGACCATGCAAGAATTAGAGTAGCCAAGTATGTGTTAAAGCCTAATTTCAAATACAAAGAAACTAAGTCTGAAAACATGTTTAAAAGGGGTTAAAATCATGCCAATATTAATGAAAATCACTATAGAAAGTTTCAGTAGACAGTATAGACATCATCCCAAATGAAAAACAGTGACATTCCACTAAACTGTTTGAAGAATTAAAGGTGTAACTTTATAAACCAAAAACTTTAACTTTAACTCCATTCTAAGATAAATTGACTCCAAAAAAGGGTTAAATATTTCTCCAAATAACATGAAACATAATGAGAATGATACAATTAATAGTAATTAATATTAATTAAAAATAAAAAGGGTGTGTCCATTCCCATTAGCTCACCAACGCATGGTATGCAATAAACCTTAGCTTATTACAAATCTGCAAAAAATGTCCTGACATGTACATGTATAGCAAAACAGGTCAGAAATTTTCTAAGCCCACTCTTACAAAAAAGTCTAGCTCTGCATTAAAAAAAAGTGCAAAATCTCTGAAAAATGTCCTGCCAATGTCATCTTATAGTGATGCCTTTAACACATGTATGAAATATAAAAGCTGCGGCATACCGGAGGTAGCCTTCTTTCATGTACATGGACATGTACAGCAAAACAGGTCAGAAATTTTCTAAGGCCACATTTACAGAAAAGTCTAACATTTAGGGACCTGCGAATTGCTAATTTTGATCGAATCGAATATCAAATCAAATTGGTGAAAACAAATTGAATTTTGAATCAAACTTCAAATCAAATCACAGTTAACTGGTAGAGTGCTAGAAGACCATATTTGGGCTTCACTCAGTAGTACAGGTACCACAGCTTAAAGGTCTCATATTCAGTAGGCGTACTTCACTTTACCCTTGAAGTGAAATTATTTAGTCTGGTAGGATTTGCCTTGTTACAATTCATGGGAGAGTCATAAATTGTAACAAAGCAAAGACACGTGAACAAATTCGAATGTCGAAAAATAATTTAGCACTTAACCAGTTAATGGATACATCATCAAAAGAATTTTTTTTTTCTTAAATAATAACCCCGACTGAACAGTTGTAGAGGTTTGCAGCAATGTTGCTACAACTGTTGTACAGTTGTAGCATTAATAGTGTTTGTAGCAATGTTGCTACAGCTGTTGTACAGTTGTAGCAGTAATAGTGTTTGTAGCAATGTTGCTACAGCTGTTGTACAATTGTATCAGTAATAGTGTTTGTAGCAATGTTGCTACATATGTTGCACAGTTGTAGAGGTAATAGTGTTTATAGCAATGTTGCTACAGCTGTTGTACAGTTGTAGCCATAATAGCATTTGTAGCAAAGTTGCTACAGCTGTTGTATAGTTGTATCAGTAATAGTGTTTGTAGCAATGCTGCTACAGCTGTTGTACAGTTGTAGCCGTAATAGTGTTTGTAGCAATGTTGCTACAGCTGTTGTACAGTTGTAGCAGTAATAGTGTTTGTAGCAATGTTGCTACAGCTGTTGTATAGTTGTATCAGTAATAGTGTTTGTAGCAATGTTGCTACAGCTGTTGTACAGTTGTAGCCATAATAGTGTTTGTAGCAATGTTGCTACAGCTGTTGTATAGTTGTATCAGTAATAGTGTTTGTAGCAATGTTGCTACAGCTGTTGTACAGTTGTAGCCGTAATAGTGTTTGTAGCAATGTTGCTACAGCTGTTGTACAGTTGTAGCCATAATAGTGTTTGTAGCAATGTTGCTACAGCTGTTGTACAGTTGTAGCAGTAATAGTGTTTGCAGCAATGTTGCTACAGCTGTTGTACAGTTGTAGTGGTAATAGTGTTTGTAGTAATGTTGCTACAGCTGTTGTACAGTTGTATCAGTAATAGTGTATGTAGCAATGTTGCTACAGCTGTTGTACAGCTGTAGCCATAATAGTGTTTGTAGCAATGTTGCTACAGCTGTTGTACAGTTGTATCAGTAATAGTGTTTGTAGCAATGTTGCTACAGCTGTTGTACAGTTGTAGAGGTAATAGTGTTTATAGCAATGTTGCTACAGCTGTTGTACAGTTGTATCAGTAATAGTGTTTGTAGCAATGTTGCTACAGCTGTTGTACAGTTGTAGTGGTAATAGTGTTTGTAGTAATGTTGCTACAGCTGTTGTACAGTTGTATCAGTAATAGTGTATGTAGCAATGTTGCTACAGCTGTTGTACAGTTGTAGCCGTAATAGTGTTTGTAGCAATGTTGCTACAGCTGTTGTACAGTTGTATCAGTAATAGTGTTTGTAGCAATGTTGCTACAGCTGTTGTACAGTTGTAGTGGTAATAGTGTTTGTAGTAATGTTGCTACAGCTGTTGTACAGTTGTATCAGTAATAGTGTATGTAGCAATGTTGCTACAGCTGTTGTACAGCTGTAGCCATAATAGTGTTTGTAGCAATGTTGCTACAGCTGTTGTACAGTTGTATCAGTAATAGTGTTTGTAGCAATGTTGCTACAGCTGTTGTACAGTTGTAGAGGTAATAGTGTTTATAGCAATGTTGCTACAGCTGTTGTACAGTTGTATCAGTAATAGTGTTTGTAGCAATGTTGCTACAGCTGTTGTACAGTTGTAGTGGTAATAGTGTTTGTAGTAATGTTGCTACAGCTGTTGTACAGTTGTATCAGTAATAGTGTATGTAGCAATGTTGCTACAGCTGTTGTACAGTTGTAGCCGTAATAGTGTTTGTAGCAATGTTGCTACAGCTGTTGTACAGTTGTATCAGTAATAGTGTTTGTAGCAATGTTGCTACAGCTGTTGTACAGTTGTAGTGGTAATAGTGTTTGTAGTAATGTTGCTACAGCTGTTGTACAGTTGTATCAGTAATAGTGTATGTAGCAATGTTGCTACAGCTGTTGTACAGTTGTAGAGGTAATAGTGTTTATAGCAATGTTGCTACAGCTGTTGTACAGTTGTAGCCATAATAGTGTTTGTAGCAATGTTGCTACAGCTGTTGTATAGTTGTATCAGTAATAGTGTTTGTAGCAATGTTGCTACAGCTGTTGTACAGTTGTAGCCGTAATAGTGTTTGTAGCAATGTTGCTACAGCTGTTGTACAGTTGTAGCCATAATAGTGTTTGTAGCAATGTTGCTACAGCTGTTGTACAGTTGTAGCAGTAATAGTGTTTGTAGCAATGTTGCTACAGCTGTTGTACAGTTGTAGTGGTAATAGTGTTTGTAGTAATGTTGCTACCGCTGTTGTACAGTTGTATCAGTAATAGTGTATGTAGCAATGTTGCTACAGCTGTTGTACAGTTGTAGCCGTAATAGTGTTTGCAGCAATGTTGCTACAGCTGTTGTAGTTGTATCAGTAATAGTGTTTGTAGCAATGTTGCTACAGCTGTTGTACAGTTGTAGAGGTAATAGTGTTTATAGCAATGTTGCTACAGCTGTTGTACAGTTGTAGCCATAATAGCATTTGTAGCAATGTTGCTACAGCTGTTGTACAGTTGTATCAGTAATAGTGTTTGTAGCAATGTTGCTACAGCTGTTATACAGTTGTAGCCGTAATAGTGTTTGTAGCAATGTTGCTACAGCTGTTGTACAGTTGTAGCAGTAATAGTGTTTGTAGCAATGTTCCTACAGCTGTTGTATAGTTGTATCAGTAATAGTGTTTGTAGCAATGTTGCTATAACTGTTGTACAGTTGTAGCCGTAATAGTGTTTGTAGCAATGTTGCTACAGCTGTTGTATAGTTGTATCAGTAATAGTGTTTGTAGCAATGTTGCTACAGCTGTTGTACAGTTGTAGCCGTAATAGTGTTTGTAGTAATGTTGCTACAGCTGTTGTACCGTTGTAGCCATAATAGTGTTTGTAGCAATGTTGCTACAGCTTTTGTACAGTTGTAGCAGTAATAGTGTTTGTAGCAATGTTGCTACAGCTGTTGTACAGTTGTAGTGGTAATAGTATTTGTAGTAATGTTGCTATAGCTGTTGTACAGGTGTATCAGTAATAGTGTATGCAGCAATGTTGCTACAGCTGTTGTACAGTTGTAGCCATAATAGTGTTTGTAGCAATGTTGCTACAGCTGTTGTACAGTTGTATCAGTAATAGTGTTTGTAGCAATGTTGCTACAGCTGTTGTAAGTTGTAGAGGTAATAGTGTTTATAGCAATGTTGCTACAGCTGTTGTACAGATGTAGCCGTAATAGTATTTGTAGCAATGTTGCTACAGCTGTTGTATAGTTGTATCAGTAATAGTGTTTGTAGCAATGTTGCTACAGCTGTTGTACAGTTGTAGCCATAATAGTGTTTGTAGCAATGTTGCTACAGCTGTTGTACAGTTGTAGCCGTAATAGTGTTTGTAGCAATGTTGCTACAGCTGTTGTACAGTTGTATCAGTAATAGTGTTTGTAGCAATGTTGCTACAGCTGTTGTACAGTTGTAGAGGTAATAGTGTTTATAGCAATGTTGCTGCAGCTGTTGTACAGTTGTAACCGTAATAGTATTTGTAGCAATGTTGCTACAGCTGTTGTATAGTTGTATCAGTAATAGTGTTTGTAGCAATGTTGCTACAGCTGTTGTATAGTTGTAGCCGTAATAGTGTTTGTAGCAATGTTGCTACAGCTGTTGTAAGTTGTATCAGTAATAGTGTTTATAGCAATGTTGCTACACCTGTTGTACAGTTGTAGAGGTAATAGTGTTTATAGCAATGTTGCTACAGCTGTTGTACAGTTGTATCAGTAATAGTGTTTATAGCAATGTTGCTACAGCTGTTGTACAGTTGTACCCGTAATAGTATTTGTAGCAATGTTGCTACAGCTGTTGTACAGTTGTAGCCGTAATAGTATTTGTAGCAATGTTGCTACAGCTGTTGTATAGTTGTATCAGTAATAGTGTTTGTAGCAATGTTGCTACAGCTGTTGTACAGTTGTAGCCGTAATAGTGTTTGTAGCAATGTTGCTACAGCTGTTGTACAGTTGTAGTGGTAATAGTGTTTGTAGTAATGTTGCTACAGCTGTTGTACAGTTGTATCAGTAATAGTGTACGTAGCAATGTTGCTACAGCTGTTGTACAGTTGTAGCCGTAATAGTGTTTGCAGCAATGTTGCTACAGCTGTTGTAGTTGTATCAGTAATAGTGTTTGTAGCAATGTTGCTACAACTGTTGTACAGTTGTAGAGGTAATAGTGTTTATAGCAATGTTGCTACAGCTGTTGTACAGTTGTAGCCGTAATAGCATTTGTAGCAATGTTGCTACAGCTGTTGTACAGTTGTATCAGTAATAGTGTTTGTAGCAATGTTGCTACAGCTGTTGTACAGTTGTAGCCGTAATAGTGTTTGTAGCAATGTTGCTACAGCTGTTGTACAGTTGTAGCAGTAATAGTGTTTGTAGCAATGTTGCTACAGCTGTTGTATAGTTGTATCAGTAATAGTGTTTGTAGCAATGTTGCTATAGCTGTTGTACAGTTGTAGCCGTAATAGTGTTTGTAGCAATGTTGCTACAGCTGTTGCATAGTTGTATCAGTAATAGTGTTTGTAGCAATGTTGCTACAGCTGTTGTACCGTTGTAGCCATAATAGTGTTTGTATCAATGTTGCTACAGCTTTTGTACAGTTGTAGTAGTAATAGTGTTTGTAGCAATGTTGCTACAGCTGTTGTACAGTTGTAGTGGTAATAGTGTTTGTAGTAATGTTGCTACAGCTGTTGTACAGTTGTATCAGTAATAGTGTATGTAGCAATGTTGCTACAGCTGTTGTACAGTTGTATCAGTAATAGTGTTTGTAGCAATGTTGCTACAGCTGTTGTACAGTTGTAGAGGTAATAGTGTTTATAGCAATGTTGCTACAGCTGTTGTACAGTTGTAACCGTAATAGTATTTGTAGCAATGTTGCTACAGCTGTTGTATAGTTGTATCAGTAATAGTGTTTGTAGCAATGTTGCTACAGCTGTTGTATAGTTGTAGCTGTAATAGTGTTTGTAGCAATGTTGCTACAGCTGTTGTAAGTTGTATCAGTAATAGTGTTTATAGCAATGTTGCTACACCTGTTGTACAGTTGTAGAGGTAATAGTGTTTATAGCAATGTTGCTACAGCTGTTGTACAGTTGTATCAGTAATAGTGTTTATAGCAATGTTGCTACAGCTGTTGTACAGTTGTACCCGTAATAGTATTTGTAGCAATGCTGCTACAGCTGTTGTACAGTTGTAGCCGTAATAGTATTTGTAGCAATGTTGCTACAGCTGTTGTATAGTTGTATCAGTAATAGTGTTTGTAGCAATGTTGCTACAGCTGTTGTACAGTTGTAGCCGTAATAGTGTTTGTAGCAATGTTGCTACAGCTGTTGTACAGTTGTAGCCATAATAGTGTTTATAGCAATGTTGCTACAGCTGTTGTACAGTTCTAACAGTAATAGTGTTTGTAGCAATGTTGCTACAGCTGTTGTATAGTTGTAGCGGTAATAGTGTTTGCAGCAATGTTGCTACAGCTGTTATACAGTTGTAGCCGTAATAGTGTTTGTAGCAATGTTGCTACAGCTGTTGTACAGTTGTAGCCATAATAGTGTTTGTAGCAATGTTGCTACAGCTGTTATACAGTTGTAGCAGTAATAGTGTTTGCAGCAATGTTGCTACAGCTGTTGTACAGTTGTAGCAGTAATAGTGTTTGCAGCAATGTTGCTACAGCTGTTGTACAGTTCTAACAGTAATACTGTTTGAAGCAATGTTGCTACAGCTGTTGTACAGTTGTAGTGGTAATAGAGCTCTGTCAAACAAGATATAATAGATTAAATGCCAGTATTGGATGTACTAAGGCCAAATAGGTCCATAAACAAAGGAAAACTGGGGGAGAGTCAGGGTAATTTCTCGACAGGTTACAAGATTTTTTATTCAATTAACAGGATTAATAGGAGTTTACTCTATAACCTATATTCAATTAACAGGTAAATTTGCACTGGAGGTATGGTAAATGGCCTTGTGCTGGGAAATTATATTCAATTAACAGGGTTATTCAGTTAAGAGATATCCAGTTAAGTGGGCGCACCTGATTAATATTGTCAGTGAAGTTAACAAAATATGACCAGATTACACACACCCACCCTCTTCATCATAAATTCCGCTGAATTTCAAGGTGAATTACGGAAACTTCATGATATTCATTTCATAGCTTTTCAAGGTCCTAACAGAAGTTCAAGGACTTTCAAGTCCTTAAAAATATTTCCCAGATTTCAAGACTCTGTTGTTTGTTTGTTTATTTATTTCTTGGTATTCAAATACAATTTCAGCTGCCAGGATGTTGGATAATTTTAAGGGTGGAGGAAGGAGGAAAACCCAGATAGAACCATCATGCCTTAGAACACAGCAACACCATGTTCCAACAGAGACATCCACTATGCATTAGTACCCAGCACCACCCTGCTCTCACATAGGACATTCACTATCCATTAGTACCCAGCACCACCATGCTCCCACATAGGTCATTCACTATGCCTTAGTACCCAGCACCACCATGCTCCCACATAGGACATTCACTATGCATTAGTACCCAGTACCACCATGCTCCCACATAGGACATTCACTACCCATTAGTACACAGCACCACCATGCTCCCACATAGGACATTCACTACCCATTAGTACCCAGCACCACCATGCTCCCACATATGACATTCACTATGCATTAGTACCCAGCACCACCATGCTCTCACATAGGACATTCACTATGCATTAGTACCCAGCACCACCATGCTCCCACATAGGACATTCACTATGCATTAGTACCCAGCACCACCATATTCCCATAGGACATTCACTATGCATTAGTACCCAGCACCACCATGCTCCCAAATAGGACATTCACTATGCATTAGTACCCAGCACCACCATGCTCCCACATAGACATTCACTATGCATTAGTACCCAGCACTACCATGCTCCCACATAGGACATTCACTATGCATTAGTACCCAGCACCACCATGCTCCCACATAGGACATTCACTATGCCTTAGTACCCAGCACCAATATGCTCCCACGTGGGCAATCACAACAGATGTTCACTACACCTCAGTACACAGTCCCACCATGCCCCCACATGGGCAATCACAACAGATGTTCACTACACCTCAGTATACAGCCCCACCATGCTCCCACATAGGACATTCACTATGCCTTAGTACCCAGCACCAATATGCTCCCACGTGGGCAATCACAACAGATGTTCACTACACCTCAGTACACAGTCCCACCATGCTCCCACGTGGGCAATCACAACAGATGTTCACTACACCTCAGTACACAGCCCCACCATGCTCCCACATTGGCAATCACAACAGATGTTCACTACACCTTAGTACAGTGCCCCACCATGCTCCCAAATGGGCAATC
The DNA here is from genome assembly GCA_031216915.1 of Pictodentalium vernedei. Lineage (NCBI taxonomy): Eukaryota > Metazoa > Mollusca > Scaphopoda > Dentaliida > Dentaliidae > Pictodentalium > Pictodentalium vernedei. The sequence goes on from CM062294.1 coordinate 577,993,490, forward strand.
ACAATAGATGTTCTTTACACCTCAGTACACAGCCCCACCACGCTCCCACATTGGCAATCACAATAGATGTTCACTACTTGGGCAATCACTATAGATGTTCACTACACCTCAGTACACAGTCCCACCATGCTCCCACGTGGGTAATCACAACAGATGTTCACTACACCTCAGTACACAGTCCCACCACGCTCCCACGTGGGTAATCACAACAGATGTTCACTACACCTCAGTACACAGTCCCACCATGCTCCCACGTGGGCAATCACAATAGATGTTCACTACACCTCAGTACACAGTCCCACCACGCTCCCATGTGGGTAATCACAACAGATGTTCACTACACCTCAGTACACAGTCCCACCACGCTCCCACGCGGGCAATCACTATAGATGTTCACTACACCTCAGTACACAGTCCCACCATGCTCCCACATGGGTAATCACAACAGGTGTTCACCACACCTTAGTACACAGCTCCACCATACTCCCACATGGGCAATCACAACAGATGTTCACTACACCTTAGTACACAGCTCCACCATACTCCCACGTGGGCAATCACAACAGATGTTCACTACACCTTAGTACACAGCCCCACCATGCTCCCACATTGGCAATCACAACAGATGTTCACTACACCTTAGTACAGTGCCCCACCATGCTCCCAAATGGGCAATCACAATAGATGATCTTTACACCTCAGTACACAGCCCCACCACGCTCCCACATTGGCAATCACAATAGATGTTCACTACTTGGGCAATCACTATAGATGTTCACTACACCTCAGTACACAGTCCCACCATGCTCCCACGTGGGTAATCACAACAGATGTTCACTACACCTCAGTACACAGTCCCACCACGCTCCCACGTGGGTAATCACAACAGATGTTCACTACACCTCAGTACACAGTCCCACCACGCTCCCACGTGGGCAATCACAATAGATGTTCACTACACCTCAGTACACAGTCCCACGTGGGTAATCACAACAGATGTTCACTACACCTCAGTACACAGTCCCACCATGCTCCCACGTGGGCAATCACTATAGATGTTCACTACACCTCAGTACACAGTCCCACCATGCTCCCACGTGGGTAATCACAACAGATGTTCACTACACCTTAGTGCACAGCTCCACCATACTCCCACATGGGCAATCACAACAGATGTTCACTACACCTTAGTACACAGCTCCACCATACTCCCACGTGGGTAATTACAACAGATGTTCACTACACCTCAGTACACAGTCCCACCACGCTCCCACGTGGGTAATCACAACAGATGTTCACTACACCTCAGTACACAGTCCCACCACGCTCCCACGTGGGCAATCACAACAGATGTTCACTACACCTTAGTACACAGCTCCACCATACTTCCACATGGGAAATCACAATAGATGTTTCTTTTGAAGGAGGGGAGAGCTCTGGAATCAATAAGAGCAGTACCAAAAAACAATATAAATAATCGTCGAACAGGCACACAAGTATTAATTCATGATTAATAAATGGTGCTTAATGCTACTTCAAAAGTTACGGCTATAGCGACAATCCTGGTAATTAATATTGGCCGCTATATAACATACATCGCAGACGAAGTACACAGATTCGTCGAAAACCGGTGATATATAAAAATATAACATACTCATATCCAATCGAGCCACACTGAATGATCCCTGAAGAGAAAACACACTTCCTAGGTAATAATCAACAGGCAGCCTCTGTACAATAAATTCCGGTAACAACACTCTCCAACGTGTACTATCCGATATCTACGATCGTAAAAACACGTGCTAATAAGTACAGAACATAATAGAAACTTGGATCTAAAAATGTAAGTAGGTATGATTAACAGGCTCCGACATGGACCACCCCCCCCCCCTCCCCCCAAATGGATTATGATTTCAAGGTCCACAAAATACAATAAAGCATTAGCCTAATAATACAAGAGGCCCTAGGGGGCCTGAGGGGGCTCACATGACATGGTACTCTAAATATCAAACCAGGGACTTGACTTGAATAAGCTTGTCTACCAACTACAGTACGTGGAGAGTGTATTATCACTAAATCACCTGCAGAGTGGAGATTCCACCCGAGCAATAGTCCATTGGCTGAAACATTACTTGTGTTTTTTGTCGATATTTTCAAAATTTGAAAGTTATAGCTTGGGTGATAACCCCACTCCACGGGTGATTTAGTTACAATCCACTCTCCACGTACTGTAGAAGAAGCGATTGTGCTCACACAATACACAGTATTTTCCTTCTATTTTAAGTTCCTGCACTTTTACGTCCCAAACAAAATTGAGATAAACGATTAAAAACACAGATTTTTTTTCATTTTTGTTCAGAAAGTTTCGAAGTCCCGAACAAAATATTTTCCGACTAAAATTTTTTTTTCTTCTTAAAATTGACCAAAACGCATAGAAAACCAAAAAACTAATTTCCAGATTTTGGTCCAAAATTTCCAAGTCTCACCGGACCCCAAATTTTTGGTGTAAAAAAAATATTTTTGTCTTAAAACTTACCGAAATGCATAAAAAACAAAAAAATTCATTTCAGATTTTGGTCCAAAATTTCTAAGTCCGGAACACAAGCCTAAATTTTCACCCTAAATATGAACCCAGGGACTTGGCTTGAACAAACTTGAATCTCACTCCCCTAAGGATGCTGCATACCAAATATCAAACAATTCTGATTTGTGGAACCGAAGAGGAAGATTTTTAAAGAATATTCCTCATATTGCACTACTTTGAACATTTGGGCTCCCATAGAAAACCCAAATATGGACCGAGGGATTTGATTTCAACAAGTATGTGAATCAATGTTCCAAAGATGTTATATGTAAAATATGAAAGCTTTTGGAGCAGTGGTTTGGAAGCAAACGATTCTTTAATTTTTTCCCAAGGCCTAGTGTTAAAAAATGCTGATTCAGCATTTTTTCAAAGTCCCGAAAAAGTACCTTATGACAAAACCGATGACAATTTTTTTTACCATTCCTTTCTGTTGGTCCCAAGGAAGCCTCGAACCAAATAAAAATTCTCAGTGCCGTGCAGTTTTGGAGATATGGACGTTTTTGGTTTTTTCTATTTTTGGCTCCTGAGGTTCTGACAGGCTGCAGGAAAATTTTTTTTTGCATAAATCAAGTACTTATAACCCAATAATACCTCATATTAAAGTCGGTTCAAATTGGCCTCTCGGTTCAGAAAACAGAAATTCTGGGCTGTGCAAAAATTTTTGCCCCTCCCAAAACAAAGGCAAATATTGCCCATCAAACTTCTCTTGAACAAACTTGAGTCTACACCTCAAATTGAAGCTGCATACCAAATATCAAGTCTCTGCTACGGCTGGTTCATGAGAAGATTTAAAAAAAATTTGTGCATTCTGGCCCCCCCCCCCCCCCCCCCCCCCCAAATCCCCTAATCTTCAATATGAGGAGAAACCCAATTTGAAGAAAAACCCAAATGCCCATATATAACCACTCATCATGTGAATTTTAACTGAACAGCAGCCAGTGGCTTGGGAGAAAATGACCGAACACCAGCTTCATGACGTACAACGGACGACAGACAAAAAGTGATCAAAAAGCTCACCCTGACTTTCAGTCAGGTGAGCTAATAAGCTGCATACATCTCTCCTAAAAAAGGCATATACCAACTAGATGAACCGATTGTGCCCACACAATACACAGGATTTTCCTTCTATTTTCAGTTCCTGCACTTTTACGTCCCAAAATTGAGATAAAAGTATAAAAAACAGACTTTTTGTTTATTTTATTTCAGAAATTTTCGAAGTCCCAAACAAAATATTTTCAGACTAAAATTTTTTCTTCTTCTTAAAATTGGCCAAAACGCATAAAAAAAACAAAAAGACTAATTTCCGGATTTTGGTCCAAAATTTCTAAGTCTGGAACGGGACCCCCAAATTTTCACCCTAAATATGAACCCAGGGACTTGGTTTGAACAGTGACTTGGGAGAAAATGATCCAAACACCACTTTCACGACGGACGACTGACGACGGACAAAAAGTGATCAGAAAAGCCCACCCTGACTTTCAGTCAGGTGAGCTAATAATGCACGAGAGGGGAGCGTGGTGGCTCAGTACGTAAAGGTGCAGGCTGCAAGCCAAGAGGTCCTCAGTTCGAATCCCACCTGCGGCAACCGCGTTGTGTCCTTGGGCAAGACACTTCATCTCCATTGCCTGGTTGGGGGTGCGATGACGCCGTGTACTAAGGCGTACTGCACGTCGATGGTGCGCATGTCTTCAACCAATCTAACCCTGCCTGTGCTGCAGTGTGGAGTTACGATGTTGGGGAGCTGGCAGCTGCTCAGCGTTGCTTGGTGGTTCTCTCCGGCTTCCTCCAGCCGTACAACTGTCGCGGTCATGATTAGCCATTGTGCATAAATGTGACCTTAAACACCAATAAATAAATAAATAATGCGTGAGAGCATTTATATGTACCATGTAATCATCTGAATACCATTTAACTGGTTATGCAGCCTGCGAGGTACTCAAGAGAGTGCTCGTATATAACAAATCAACAAAAATAACAGGACACTAATCCCATCAGGTCTCCATAAAACATGACCCAAATGCATAGTATGCATGTATTAAATTATGAGGCTTGCGGGAAGAAAACTACGTCTTGTCTGGTAATTGCCTCTAAACACATAGGCAGTGTGTGTGTGTGTGTGTGTGGGGAGGGGTGGGGAATTCGTAGTCATATCGAAATTTCCTTGACCGCATTATTTAATCATTCTTGTGTCAGTTAACAAAAAATATAGGAACTGCGATGGTTCCCTCATGTCTAGCCGACTCCATTTTGCCACTGTGGGTGGAGAAAGACGGGAAGAACAAAACTTCCCCTGAAAGAAGGTCCTTTCATGGAGGGAAGCTTCTGGGGAGCATCCCATAACAGACACTTAAGAATACTGATCCAAGGTTTTCTGTGACAACAGAGGTGCTACTAGTGGGATTCACAACGAGACTGTTTAATCTTAAAAGTAATCTATTGAATCAAATGAATTGGAGGATATGCATATCCTATTATTCATCCCCATGAAATTTGCAGAGCTTCTACTGCATGCGCTCAATGATCTGGGCATGGCGACATAAATGACAGTAACTAATTGTTCCGGTGCGTTGCAAAGTGAACTATCATGGGGTGATCCCGCTAGTAGAAAAACTGTCCAAATAATTGCATGTTAAGCGTCCAATACAAATGAACAGGCAACCTTTCCAAGGAGGCGAGTCTGCTAGTATGTTCAGACGACCCGGTATTTGACGGATAGAGAGATTACATGAAAATTCTCGTCCTGGTTTCTGATTTATGCTACCACTATCGAGTTGTCCCAACAACATTTGAACAAGCGTGTCCGCATTGATATAGCACTAACAATATTGACATTCTTTGATGTTTATGCATTTCTCTAGAACCGAGGGTCCCAAGACCCCTGCATATCGAGTCTGTCGGACTCAGGGTCATGCCTCAAACTATTGACTCAAACCCATCATAATCGTGAAAGCTAGATCTTGCAGTTACAGCGGGAACTCTTTGAGTTAACCACTGAATATCTGCCCCAATATAGACCTTTTGTTTACTAGATTTGTTAAAAACATTACTGGTCCTGAGCAAATGCGTTTTCACACTCCCGTTCTGGGTAAGAATAACTGAAGGGGATGTGTGCGTAAGCGACCCATCTAAACAAGATGCGTAGCCGCTCAGCACGACCCCATTAGTCGCATAAAACTTCTTGCTGTTAATGAGTCTGATAGTAGACAAAAGCAAGTAAACAAGTGCCTAATTTCGTTCTGGATAATGGCAGACGAACAAGATTGTTGTGAGACATTACCAAGTTTATTATTCGAGTGACAGCCAAGGGCGCTATCTTCAGACCGAAGCATATCACTTGGAACTGAAATACTATACCTTGGACAATGAACCATAGGTACTTTCTGAATGCCAGATACCAAGACATGAAAAAAGGGATCCTTAGATCTATGCTTGCAGCATAGTTGATCACTTGAACGCTTACTTTTACCGACTAAATGATAACCATAAATAAACTTTTAGAGCTTGATAAACTTGTTATCCAGCTCCAGTCTATTATCGGTCGGAACGAGCTCTATGGCTTCGGTACAAGTAACAGGTGACTAGAATCCTCCCTTACTCCTTTCTACTATTGTGGGTCGATTAGACACCGACGTAAGGAGCAGAGTATTGATGCTTTCTCTGTACCGTGGTCATAAACCAATGAAAGCTTATCGTCAAAAAACCGGGAGCGGACGCAACGGGGAAGAAAGAGAGTTTTTCACCTTGTCATCTCTTAAGGATGACGACGCAAGGGCTCTGTCATGTCTGATTAACTCCAAATTAGCAACTGTTAAGACAGAGTTTATACGTGATACATATAATAGCCCTGGAACGACTCTAATTGAGGTACGAACGTCCTCAAATTCCTTTCCGTAGAGACGTTGCATCACAGTTCTTAAAGGTGATCCGCATAAGACAAGGAGCCTAAATTCGCTCTGAATGACGAAATGCCGTCTCAATTGTGACCGAGCGAATAGTGAATGACGAAAGAAAGGCCATAGCTAGGTCCTTAGCCTGCTCATTCAAACGCAGAAGAACTCTCAATACATCTTCCCCATTTTCCGAAAATCAGTAAAATTACAGAAGATGATGACAAGAAACCGCCTTACTTCTTTCCCACTGGAAAGTTGAATATGGCGTCATCTAAAAGGCCAAAGGCCTGTGGCACCTGACTATACTTTGCCGGAAAAGACATTTCCTCCTCTTTTCCCGGATGAAGTCAGCGTCTCAACAGTGCTAGCAGTTTTTTGCAAGCAGTCGCAGCATTCTGATTCACTGGAACAAATTCAGGGTAGTGTTGATGGATTAAATCCATCTCAACCATGAGGTTGATCCAAAAGGGAAGGGTAATCCCCCTCCACATCCCTTTCATCATTTGTCTGAATCAGTTGAAAATCATGGTCAGCGGCATCTGAACGCACTGATGACTGGACCGACCCAGCACCATCTGACAGTTCAGGTTCTGAGACTGCCGTCGGCTGCTTCTGCACTTGCTGGGATGCTCCGGTGAGCTGCGCAATCTGCATCAGCAAATCAGTATCGGAGGCCTGAGAAGCAGCGGTCTTCTAGGGCTGGGTGGTTTATCGGTTTTTCGGTTCGGTTCGTTTTTTTTTTAAAACCGAAACCAAACCGCCGCCTTAACAAAAAAACGCGACTTTCGGTTTCAACAAATTTCCCAGAATTGGTTAAGTTTATGACCACTCATCCGCACGCCAAAGGCTTAAAAGTCAGGCAAAGGTAAATGCCGTGCCATTTATGCTTACTTCGAGAGGACTGACAACAAATCCCCCTCCCCCCACAAATAGTGGTAGCAAATTTCTTGTGTCTTAAACAATATCTGCAGAACCACCAGCAGATGGAATATGAAAAATTAAAAACTCTTACGTAAAAATCCACACACGCAAATCCAAGAATCGTTAAGTAAATTTAATGAACCGGGCACATTCGACCAAAGAGGTATTGCAAGTTACCTGACAATATATGGTGTAAAAGTATTATAATAACCTTTGACCCAAAATCATCAGCGTACGGCACGTTGTAAATTAGATTGGAGGTAAACATAAAATTTATTGAGTTTTAAAACCTCAAAGTTCACATGGGGAAAAATGACGACTAAATTATGTTAATTAACCAAATACTGGCACATTCTCTGAAGTCACATGCTCAAAGATAATGCTGCGCATTGGCAGTTGTGTTTTTTTTGTCAACAATGAAATGGTTAAAATTAAAATAGAACATATCCTGTTAAATGGATGGCAGGTAACTATTGAAAGTTTTTTTTAAACCTTATTGGGAATTGTTTGTATAATATTTGAACTTACTTTAAGGAATCGCGCAGTACAGCAGGTCTGTCAGGTACACATGCTTCATTCCCAATACGAAGATGCTATGATCAACATGTGTCATGACCATGTGTATTTTGTAAACACAACAAATCCCAAGATGCAATATTGCAAACTTTCTTTCAAATCCCATTATGCAGCAGTCTCCCTTCAAAAACATCAATCGCCTGTCTTGACTGAGATAAAATCAACAAAGGGATTAGCCAAGAGGGCAAAGTAAAGTTGGTAATATCTTCGCCTTGGCACCGCTCATTTCGCCCAATTTCTATGTTTGGGCAGAATCAAAGTAAAAAACGAACCTCTACAGTCGAAATTAGGAGAGATATTGTGAAAGCATTGGAGTGAGTTACCAATAAAAGTGATTCGTATATCACGACTTACTTCAACAATAGTTATCAAAATCAGAAGAAATATGATTTGTGTTCCTCTTATTCCACTGTCATTTGAAGCAGGACCATCAAGAAACACGGGGCACGTCTATTTTCAAGCGATGTGATAATTACCGAAATAAGCACAACAATTGCACATTAGCCCACCAAAACCAGGGTGAGAGCTTAGCGACTCCATAAAAAATAAGGAAATGTTGATTTTTGCTAAAATGTAGCTTTTCTTGTGAATTTCTGCATCTTGTCTTGACAAGGCCCCAAATCTCACTGACAGAACAAGGCAGCTCCCACCAGTGGTTAGAGCAATGGTTTGAAATCCTGTGGACCATGCTGGTGAAGATTTTTTTTTTTTTTTTTTTTTTTGGGGGGGGGGGGGGGGGGGGGGGGAGAATCTCAGGACTGAGGGTACTGTTACTTGTACTGAGGGCAGGGAATCAAAAAGAATCTTTTCAAATTTGGGGGATGGGTGAAGCAAGTGGGATCTTGAGTGTGGGGGGGGGGGGCTGGTCTCCTTAGATACCTCATGGCTCCACCACTGTTGCCCACTACAGTAGCCCAACACTGTACGCAATATGTCCATTAGCCGAGAAGAGTGGTGAACACTGATTAACCCGAATGACTCACACGCTATATGAGCCTCAGACTTGGATGACAAATACAGACAGATTTTATGTGTACATTACCCTCTAAAATGTGGATTTCTACAAAATATTTTGAAAAAACCGAAAACCGAACGAAAACCGAGTTTTTGTACAAAACCGAAAACCGAACCGAAATGCAAATTTCAAAACCACCCAGCCCTACGGTCTTCTATTCTGGCTGCCGGCTGCTCCTGGGACAGTGTGTCCGAGATGGCTCTTTTCTCCTGATGTCCCCAATATATGAGGCCTCGTCTTTTAGCTACTGAATAGTGCTACTTTCGAGCTGTCAGGGCCTTCTGATTCTCAGGAACGTTCTCAGGGAAGAATCAATGCATTAGATCCATCGCCACCCTGTGTTGTTCTGAAAGGGAAGGGTAATTCTTCTCCAAAACCCTTTCACAATCCGACTGAATCAGATTATACTCATGGTCATCAGCATCTAAACACGCAGATGACTGGACCGACCCAGCACCATCCGACAGCTCAAATTCTGAGACTGCCGTCAGCTGCCTCTGCACTTGCTGGATGCTGGGATGAGCAGCGCAATCTGCGACAGCAAGTCTGTTATGGAGGCCTAAGGAGTAGCGGTCTTCTGTTGCTTGGTCGCCAGCTGCTCCTCGGACAGTGTGTCCAAGATAGCTCTTTCTGCGGACGTCCCTATGAATGAGGGCCTCGTCTCCTTGGGCTACTGTATGGAGTGACTTCTCTGATGAAGAGTGGACCTTTCTCGGCAATGCAGGCTGGATATCAGAAGTCACATAGCCAAGGTGCGGTCGTGTGTGCTGGTAGATGCTGAAGAAGAAGCTGTAACTATAGCCGACCCCGGTAAACTGAACAGAGCATTCCGGATGAGAGGCATGGACGTATGCCCCATATGACAGAAGTTCCGAACCACAACATCTGGCCGCAGATGTTGTTGAAAAAGAGAGGGGGGCACTCTCGCTCGCGGTCCTTTAGACCTTGCCAAGCTTCCTGCTGAACTTGCTGGCTTCTTCCTCTCCATTGTCGCAGGGTGAGCCTGTTATTATTTTAAAGTGCTCGCTCTACCTTTTTTTTACTCTCCTCGACCTCAACGGACACACCCTGCGTCACGGTACCCTCAGACAGTGTACCGCTTCACGGGCCGAGCTAGCTGGCGACAGGGATCTGAAACCACGCTGTGGTTTATTGCCCTGTCTAATATTCATGAGCACTTTAGCCGCTAGCTCTGATTGACTATCTAAATGCGACGCCGGAAGCACACTCTCTGGCGGTGTCACATAAACATCACCATGTTCTTGTTCCTCTGTAAATAAAAACTAAAAAAACTAGAGCAACTTTTTGGCGAGAGGACCGGGCGGTGGCCTCTCACCGTGAGAGGACCGTCAGTGGCCCCTCGCTAACAACGTACGGTGACACCTTCTCCAACGTTTGTCATCCCCTGCAACACATGTTGAGCAAGCATTAGTGGGAGTACATCGACTACAAGCAAGGCAACCAACATGTAAATCAGAGGAAAGACTTCCCTCGCCTTGCTTAATGAGCAATATGCTTTCATAATGAAGCAAACTTAAGTCGATCATACTCCCACCAACTCCACATTAAATACTATAAAAAGATACATAACAAAAAACCATTCAAAATATAAATCTAAAATAGTTTCCACAAAAAAATGTTTTGAAAAATTTTGACAAGAGCCCAAGTTCCCAAAGGGAACAAAGTGCCCAAATGTATCCCAATAGAGCCCAAGTGTGGACAAAAATTAATTTCTCTAGCCAAAAAGTTAACTGCTACACTACGGGATTGTTTAATGTATCTTACAATAGACCTACCATATAATAAATAGGAAACTACATATATATAAATAGTGTTGCTAATGTAAACAATGTCAGAATGAAAACCGGAAACGAGACCCCAGGCAACACAGCCTGAAGTCAGTAACAGATTTTTGAACTATCCGATGTAAGGCAAGATCATCATCAGAGGAAAAAATGATACATTGAATGTATGATGCATGACCAAAATGCCTAAACACTCAAAGGGTGAGGACGTAACCCTGGGGATATACAGAATAAACATTCTGTGTAACACGTTAAACTCCCAAGAAATTTTATAAAAAAATTTCAATAAAACAAGCCAAAAAGCTTGGGAGTTTATCTCGGGGGTGATCAAGGAGGGTAGGGAAGGAATACTTAACCAACAGTGGAAAAATCATTATCAACAATGATGACGTCAGGCCCATATCCCTAAATTGGGGAACATGAAATAATATTTATAAATATTATAAAGTTACAGCCCTGAACGTTTCAAACCACCGTTTCTTCCTTCCTTCATCCAGTTGTGTCCTTAGATCCACCAAATTAACCAGTGATTTGTGTCTGGCATCATCATTAATTGAGATTTAAAAAGCACAAAAGTCAGTTTGTTGTTATCTGACAAGGGCCAAACAAAGAATGATGTTGGCGTCAATTCCGGTTGCTTCCTGGTATCTGCACATGCGCAGAGAGTAAATGTATGGCGGGCCCGATAGGACTTCTAATTTTGGTTTTTGCATGCAAATTTTGGGGGTTGGGGGGGGGGGGGAATTTGTGTTTGGCCCTCGATATTTTGGAGTTAGCACCAGCTATGTCTGGGGCATTGTTATACTGTGTAAAAATACTAAAAGTGGTACCTACCTGATATTCCTGCCAACAAAGGTAAATTCTCCAGAATCATCATACGTTTAAGGTTGTTAAACCCTAATCATTTGGAATATCACACCTTCAGAATAATGACTTTGATCTTTCAAATATAATGACAAAATGGGATTTAAGTAAATTAAATTATCAAATGATTCCAAATCAATAAGTTGCATCTTTTCCCCTTAAGATGTGTACCTGTGGAGCTTCACGATCCTAAGCCAAAGTGTTGTCAAGTCACAAAGCTGAAACTGTTTTGTGATTAGAGAACACTAGGAATTTGACCTTTGACCTTTTGACCCCTCGACTCCCAAAGCAAAATCATTCATCCCTTCTCCCTCGGCAGGGCACCTGTCGAGTTTCATGATCCTAGGCCAAAGTATTGTCAAGTTAGAATCCGGAAATCAAATCTGAAGTACCCTGTGACAAGGACCTTTTGACCCATAATCGATATAGAGTTGATCCTTTTCCCCCCAGTAGTATACATGTCAAGTTTCATTATCTTAGGCAGGATGGGTGCACAGATACATGGACCACATCAATAAACTTAGTGTAAAATGGTATGTCCTCAAGATCCTAGTGACAGGTACTGAACAAAAAATGTTCAGGGCTGATCTTGAGGCCTATCAGCCCAGGCCTTGACAAAATGCAAGGTCTGGTACACAGCAATCATTGTGGGGCTCCTTCTATTGGCAGATCCTTAATGATTGGGAGTGTCTACAAACTGTGTGAGGTAAAGGGTTAATAAAGAAACAGATTCGGTTTTTAGATAGGTCTATAAAGCTGAGACTTCATGCAAACACCTCTGTTCACTTTAGTAGAGCTTATGTCAATATTTATACATAAATGAATGTCTTTGAGAACTAGCTGTCAATTACCTAAAAATACATTGCATGAGAATGTAAACTTGCTCAGTAAACAAAGTTCAGTTAAGTAATAGGTATGTTTACCCATCTCATGCTTTATGCAAAAGGACAAACAATACAAGTCATAAGAAATATTAACCCTTTACCTAAAATGAAAAGCAGACGAAACTTGCAAACGAAATTCTTGAATAACTAATTATTTTCATTTTTTGTCTCAAAAACATAGGTTATAACCCCTCATTGGAACGAACTCGACCCAAAGAGGGGTCATAACCTATGTTTTTGAGACAAAAAATGAAAATGTAATAAAATTAATTGGCGATTTTTTTGAATAGAGCTTGCCTGTTTTGGCCGTTACGGTGGGAAAAGAGTTAATTATTCAACTATCTTTGTCTGCTTTGGAATCTTTCTGTTCTTCATTAGATCTATTCTAGAATGGGAATGACATCTTTCTGCTCTTTATTAGATCTATTTTAGAAGGGGAATGACGTCTTTTTTCTTTTAGATCTATTCTAGAATGGGAGTGACATCTTTCTGTTCTTTACTAGATATATTCTAGAATGGGGAGGACATCTTTCTGCTCTTTATTAGATCTATTCTAGATCAGGAATGACATCATTCTGTTCTTTATTAGATATATTCTAGAATGGGAGTGACATCTTTCTGCTCTTTATTAGATCTACTTTAGAAGGGGAATGACAACTTTGTTCTATTACATCTATTCTAGATCAGGAATGACATCATTCTGTTCTTTATTAGATATATTCTAGAATGGGAATGACATCTTTCTGCTCTTTATTAGATATATTCTAGAATGGGAATGACAACTTTCTTCTATTAGATCTATTCTAGAATGGGAGTGACATCATTCTGTTCTTTATTAGATATATTCTAGAATGGGAATGACATCTTTCTGCACTTCATTAGATATATTCTAGAATGGGAATGACAACTTTCTTCTATTAGATCTATTCTAGAATGGGAATGACATCATTCTGTTCTTTATTAGATATATTCTAGAATGGGAATGACATCTTTCTGCACTTTATTAGATCTATTTTAGAAGGGGAATGCAGAACTTTCTGATCTTTATTAGGTATATTCTAGAATGGGAGTGACATCTTTCTGCTCTTCATTAAATCTATTCAAGAATGGGAATGGCAGCTTTCTGTTCTTCATTAGTTTAAACAATATTTATTCAATTAATATGTTATATGTTTCAGGAATGACAATATTCTAGAATGGGAGTGGCATGTTTCTGCACTTTATTAGATCTATTCTAGAATGGGAATGGCAACTTTGTTCTATTAGATCTATTCTAGAATGGGAATGACATCATTCTGTTCTTTATTAGATATATTCTAGAATGGGAGTGACATCTTTCTACTCTTCATTATATCTATTCAAGAATGGGAATGACAGCCTTCTGTTCTTTATTAGTTTGAACAATATTTATTCAATTAATATGTTATACATTTCAGGAATGACAACCAAACTAGAGACTCTAAAGAGCCTGTAATCGATCATGTTATACATTTCAGGAATGACAACCAAACTAGAGACTCTATAGAGCCTGTAATCGATCATGTTATACATTTCAGGAATGACAACCAAACTAGAGACTCTAAAGAGCCTGTAATCGATCACGTGGAACTACATATAACAATGTGATTTCCCACTTAGGCTTTCTCCATGGTAACTATGAGCTGCAATTGTGACGATGTTTGAAATATTACATCAACATTACATGAGGATCATTGGTAGAAGGTGTCCCAGTCCTCAATCATGTGAAGTTTCAAAACATCTGAATCCATCAAACAGAATCATAGAATGTCTCTGGTGGCCATATTTTTCAACCAATGGGAACAAAAAGAGGATCATTTGTAGAGGGCCTCCTATAGACCATTCCTGCCAAGTTTTGGTTCATGTCAGCTCAGTAGTTCCAGAGAAAGGATGACCAGAGGTACTGTGAGCAAGCTCACAAAGTGATACCCCCCCCCCCCCCACCCTGTCAGAACGGAATTATATTGCTTCATGCACATCTTCATATGGAGTTCTTCCATTGTGTAAAGTTTCATGAAAATTCTTCAAACGGTTTAGTAGGAGGAGTTGCGCTTATAAGGATGGACAGATGGATGGACGGACAGGGTGATTCCTATATACCCCCCCCCCCCCCCCCCAAATTTGGTTTGCGGGGGGTATAAAAATGTGATTTCCCATAGGGTTTTTCTATAGTACCTATAAACTGCAATTGTGGCCATGTTTGCAACACAACCAACATTAAATGAGGAACGATGGTAGAGGGTGTTCCAATCATCAACCATGAAAAGTTTCAAAACATTTGGCCCTGTGGTTTCAGAGAAGAAGAGTTTTCAAAATTGACCAATCAGAATCAAAGAATGCTTCTGGCAGCCATGTTTACCATCCAACAGGAATAAAATGAGTAACAGTTGTAGAGAACCTCTCATAAACCATGCCTGCCAAGTCTGGTTCACATTGGCTCAGTACTTTCCAAGAAGATGATGAAAATGTGATTTCCTATAGGGCTTCTATAGTAACTATAAGCTATAATTGCAGCCATAATTGTACCCGATGAAGATTAAATGAGGATCATTGGTAGAGGGGGTTACAGTCATCACTCACATTAAGTTTCAAAACATTTGGCCTTGTAGTTTCAAAGAAGATTTCTTGAAAATGCACGCATTTATGAATTCTGTTTCAACAAATGAAAGTGTCAATGACACTGTAGCTCACCTTGACAAACTTGAACTTGGTAAGTTATAAATGAAAAGGCAAAATTGAAGATCATTAGTACCAATGTTATTTGATGAAATTTCAACATAACAGAATTGTGTGTGCACAACATCAGAGTAATCCATACAATTTTAATTTTTAAATGTAAACAGTAAGACTGGCTAAAGGATGAATGTTGATACACAAATGCAGATGTTCAGAAGTTATTGTAAATGGCAACTTTTTTTCACAGAAATGAATGCTAATCAATAGCTCTTATCTAAAGGTCTTGCCTAATGAGCACACCAAGTTCAAAAACAATCCTATGGTAAATGTGGCATGTAAGCCATGTCAAAGAATGTTGATACACAAATGCAATAAATTCAAAGATTGTTGCTAACAGCAAGTTTTTGATGGAAATGAAAAGAAAATCAATAGCTCCTATCTTTGTCACCCTGCATAAGCATACAAAGTTTCAAAACAACCTGATAATGAATGTGCCCTCTGAGGCATGCCAAAGGAAGATGTTAATGCACAAATGCACTAAGTAGAAGGTCATTGCTTGTGGCAATGTTTTTTTTGAGGGGAGGGTTTTATGGAAATTCATAAATATACCCTGCTGAGAGTTCAAAAGGGATAAGTTGATGCACAAATGCAGTGAGTTCAAAGGCTGGTGATAATGGCTGGAAATGAAAAAAAACAATAGCTCACATCTAGAGGTCACCCCAAACACGCAAACCAAGTTTCAAAGTGATCCGATCATAAATGTGCCCTGAAGGGTGTGTTAAAGGGAAATATTGAGGCCTGACTAAACTAAGTTCAAAGGTCAGAGGCAACAGTTTTTGACAGAAATGGAAGAAAATCAACAGCTCCCACATAGATGTCACTCCACACAAGCACACCAAGTTTGCAAGAGATCCAATCATAAATGTGCTCTGCAGGGTGTGTCAAAGGGAAATACTGATGCTTAAAAGTTTTTACTAAGTTCATCGAAGGTCATTGCAACATTTTTTGACGGAAATTGAAGAAAATCGATAGCTCCCATCTAGAGGTTTAAACCCCCAAACAAGCATACAAAGTTTCAAACCGATCTGATCATAAATGTGCCCCGGTAGGGCATACCAAAGGAATATATTGATACCTGTCTAAACTAAGTTCAAAGATCGTTGCCAGCGACAACATTTTTTGATGGGCAGGAAAGGAAGAAAATCGATAGCTCCCATCTAGAGGTCACTCCAAACAGGCATGCCAGGTTTCAAAGCAAACCGATCATAAAAGTGCCCTGTAGGATATGCCAAAGGGAAATATTGAGGTCTGACTAAACAAATTCTAAGAACGTTGGCCGTGGCAACATTTTTTGACGGAAATGGAATAAAATCGATAGCTCCCATCTAGAGGTCATCCCAAACAAGCATGCCATGTTTCAAAGCAATCCGATCATAAATGTGCCCTGTAGGGTGTGCCAAAGGGAAATATTGAGGTCTGACTAAACTAAGTTCTAAGAACGTTGGCCGCACCAACATTTTTTGACGGTAATGGAAGAAAATCGATAGCTCCCATCTAGAGGTCACCCCAAACAAGCATGCCAGGTTTCAAAGCAATCCAATCATAAATGTGTCCTGCAGGGTGCGCCAAGGGGAAATATTGAGGTTTGACTAAACTGAGTTCGAAGAACGTTGGCCACAGCAAACTTTTTTGATGGAATTTGAAGAAAATCGATAGCTCTCATCTAGAGGACACCCCAAACAAGCATACCAAGTTTCAAAGCAATCCAATCATAAATGTGCCCTGTAGGGTGTGCCAAAGGGAAATATTGAGGTTTGACTAAACTAAGTTCGAAGAACGTTGGCCGCGGCAACAGTTTTTGACGGAAATTGAAGAAAATCGATAGCTTTCATGTAGAGGTCACTCCAAACAAGCATACCAAGTTTCAAAGCGATCTGATCATAAATGCGACCTGTGAGGTGTGCCAAAGGAAATTTTGGACGTACGTACTAACGTACTAATGTACTAACATACTAATGTACGTACATACGTAAAAGAAGGTTAAATATTTAGAAAATTACAATTTTTTCAGACAGTATTCTCTTTCAAATAGCTTTGGATAGGTAAAGGGTCACAGGAAACACATTTTCTCCAAATTTATCATATCTTATATGATATAATTTACTGGACAGCTGAGCTGACATGATGGAAAAGGAAAATAAACAAAACTTCCATGTTTTCCAAACACCTGTCATCAATCAGTATTTCAGATAAGTAACTTGAGAGAAATACATGTATTAACATAATTACAGCTGCACTTGCTTACAATACAAGTCAAAACAAGTTGTAGGATAATCCTATAAACTATGTATCTTTCTCTTCCTACACTGATAAGACCAGAAGCTGACATCATTTTTTGGAAAGCTCTCACTGATAGCTTTCCAGAAAATGTCAGATTCTGATCTTGTCAGTGCAGGAGCAGCAGTTTACTTAGTTTATTGCAGTTTTGCTACAACTTATTTTGACTTGTACTTTCTACACAATATTTTGGTTTTTTTTCCCAGTTCTCAGTGGAGAAAAAAAGAATCAACCCTTACCAGATTCTCAAAAAACAAGTATTTTGCTGACAGTACCGATGTTTGTGCAGACAGGAGAGGCATTGGTTTAAGCATTAGAATTTAGCCTCTGGCGGCCACATAGTTCCATCCTCTCATATACCATTCCTGCAAAGTTTGGTTCATGTCGGTCTAGTAGTTCCAGAGAAGAAGATGAAAATGTGATTTCCTATAGGGTTTCTATGGTAACTATAAGCTGCAATTGCAGCCATGTTTGCAACCCAATCAACATTAAGTACGGTTCATTGGTAGAGGGTGTCACAGTCATCAACCATTCAAAGTTTCAAAAGATTTGGCCCTGTGGTTTCAGAGAAGATTTTTCAAAATCCACCAATCAAAATCAATATATGCTTCTGGCAGCCATGTTTTTCGATGCACGGTAACAAAAATAAGGAGCATTTGTAGAAGACCTCCCATAGACTATCCCTGTCAGGTTTGGTTCACATTGGCTCAGTAGTTCCAGAGAAGAAGATGAAAATGTGATTTCCCATAGGGTTTCTATAGTAACTATAAGCCGCAGTTATGGGCATGTTCACAACACGATCAACATTAAATCAACATTAAATGAGAATCGTTGGTAGAGGGGGTCCCTGGCATCATTTATGTGAAATATCAAAATATTTGGCCTGACAGTTTCAGAGAAGATTTTAGAAAATCCACCAACAAGAATCAAAGAATGCCTCAGGCAGCCATATTTTTCAACCCACGGAAACAAATTGAGGATCATTTGTAGAGGACCTCCCATAGACCATTCCTACCAGGTTTGGTTCATGTCAGCTCAGTAGTTCCAGAGAAGATGAAAATGTGATTTCCCATAGGATTTCTATAGTAACTATAAGCCGCAATTGAAGCCATGTTTGCAACCCAATCAACATTAAATGCGGATCGTTGGTAGAGGGGGTCCCAGTCATCAACAATGCAAAGTTTCAAAACATTTGGCTCTGTGGTTTCAGAGGTGGGCTCCAGCGACTTTGATTTTTTTCTCGACTTGAATGTCGACTCGAATATTCGACCATCATGTTTGACTCGACCAAATATCGACTTCAAATCTGGTAGTTTATCGTGTACATAACAAACTCAATAAATATTACCGTTTAACGATTGCTTGAGTGTTTGAATGCATGGTATCATTGAGATACTCACATTAGTGTCGGTGCTGAGTAAGGTTGTCGCTTCTGAGGGAGGTCTCGAAAGTGGCAGAACTGATTCTCTTGTATCAGTTAATTGTGTCAACAGTGGGGAGGGGGGACTACTAGCACATTTCTTGTTCTGTTGACATTCAACCAGAGCAAGGGCTATAGCATTTGCAAAACATGTGGCAACATCGAGGGGAGGATTAGTTTCAGTTACATTTGCAGCAAGTTGTTGTTTGTGTAATGTGTGTAGCCCGACAGTGGAGGAATTGGATAAGTTCCCGATTCTGTGGATAGCATCAGTCAACTTCTTCACCATTGGGTGCAGTTTCAGTGTGGAATTTATTATGCACAATTGCAGCTTGTGTGCCACTTGACTTCCAGAGCATGACATTGGTGGTATCTGTTGACGCGTACATGATTTTCTCCAGTGGTATTTCATACTTCTCGAGCCGTGCCTCTGTGATAGTACCTGTTGCACTAGCTGCGTGGTCAGCATCCACATTTTCGAGATTGGTAACTACAAGGCACCTGGATATCAAGTTCCAATGGTCATCAATGAAATGTATAGTGGTTACTAGAAAATTAGCATTGTTATTGGCTTTCCAGTGGTCAAACGTCAGTGACATTTTGATGTTACAAGCTTTGTTTTTCAAACGATCGATGAGGGATTCTTCCATCAAAATTCTGAGATCATCAAGCTTCCTAGAAATTATCTTGGGATGTGGCGGTATGTATGTACCATTGGTTAGAGTGGACCACAAATTCTGGAAGCCTTTCCCGTGAACCGACCCAAATTGCCTGTCATTCGTGACAATGAAATTAAGGACAGCATTGTCATACTTTTTCTTCATCGAGCTGTCTAACTTATGCCGTGTAAAGTCCACTAAACTCATCTGCTTTTTTGCCTGCTATAATGGTTGAAGTTGGACTGACGAACCACGTTTCTGCCCTTTCAACTGCTTGTCTTTGGAATCCAGATTTGAAATTGTTATATTCGAAGTTAGAAAATCGATTCGATTTCAACTCAACTTTGCAAGTCTACTCGACCCTGACTTGAATATTCGCAGGAGCCTATTCAGAGGAGATTTTTAAAAATACACCAATCAGAATCAAAGAATGCCTCTGGTGGCCATGTTTTCAAACCCATGGGATCAAAATGAGGATCATTTGTAGAGGACCTCCCATAGATAGACTATCCCTGCCAGGTTTGGTTCATGTCAGCTCAGTAGTTCCAGAGAAGAAGATGAAAATGTGATTTCTTATAGGGTTTCTACAGTAACTGTAAGCCATAATTGTGGCCATGTTTGTGACCCAATAAAGACAAGTTTATTCGATTGGGTACCAAAATTAATAGAAACCTGGATTTAGAAATGGATCGAGCTATGATTAACAGACTCGTCACGGTCTGCCCCCTGAAATAATTCACTGTTTCTAAGGTCCATAACATACAATAATGTGTCTGCCTAATAATTCATTTATTATGCGCATGAGCATTAAATCCCGCATGTAATCATCTGAATACCAGTTAACTGACAAGACAGCCTTACAGGTACCGTATTTTTCTCTATGTATTGGGACACTCTATGATTTGGGGCACACATTCAGGAGATTTGTTTCCAGTTGGCCCGTCGCTAGTAGCAGACGACACTCATAAAAAAAATTCTTGAGTAACTAAAAATTTTCATTTTTTGCTTCCAAAACATAGCTTATGATCCCTCATTGGAACGAGCACAATACGCTTGTTCCAATGAGGGATCATAAGCTATGTTTTGGAAGCAAAAAATGAAAATATAAAAAAAAATTGGACAGTGATTTTCGTATATAGTGATGGAAAACGAATCACACACAACTTTATTCAACATCAAATCAAGACCAGGCTCTGTTCTTTCTCCATTTTCTAAGAATTGGGACACCTGTGAAAATAATTATTTTTGGCTGTCCCAATACATAGAGTAAATACGGTAGATCGAATTGACCAAATTGAATTAAAATCACTTCAAATATAAAGAAAGAAATCTAAAGTCAACAGATTCCACTGATATATTTATTATCTTTCATTTTATATTTATTCATCCAAGTTCCCTGGAAATTTATTTCTGTGGTTAACACTTTACCCAACAAATTGGCCGCATCTGCATGTGTAATTTTCAAATTTAGCAGTTGAAAAAGATATTATTTTAAAAAAAATGTCAACAATACTATATCATGTGACCCCTCACTGGAACAAGGTCATTGTGCTCGTTCCAATGAGGAGTCACATGATATGGTTTTGTTGACATTTTTTTGAAAATTTTTAAACAATAATGTGTAATATGTCAAAAAAATTGCTGTGACACGCACCAAATTCTCCTTATTTATCAACCTTTTTGGCCTCATACATCCAATACAGACATTTATTCTATTATATCTTGTTTGACCGAGCTCTAAGAGCTCTGTCAAACAAGATATAATAGAATAAATGCTCAGTTTACCTCCAGAACACAGGAAACTAACCAAATCCCTGTTAATTGTATACTCCTGTTAATTGAATAATTTTCACTGGCAAAATGGATATTCAATTAAGAGGATTCTACTGTACCAGTTAACTGACAAGACAGCCTTACAGGTAACCAACGGCTAGAGCAATGAATGAATATATATGATAAGAATGATATGATTGTGTATGACATACAGACGAACAACCAAGTAATCAATTTAAACAATCGAGGAGTCATGAAATGCAAGTATATACTTAAATGCATACAAGGCTTATGGGAAGAAAACTACGTCTCGCCCGGTTATCACCTCTTAACACATTGGCGGTGGATCCCCCACCCACATTACTTGAATCGTTCTTGTGTTAGTCATCAAATAGTATAGGAACCGCAAGGCTCCCTCAAGTCGGACCGACTTCATAATGCCACTAAGGGCAGAGAAGGATGTGATGAACAAATACACTGTATTTACATAATGACTCACTCCAAAACATACTGGTTTGAAGTGAATAACCTCCTCTAACAAACGGTATCATGTCAACTAACTCAGCCTAGATGAAACAGCTGAAGGTCTTCCTGTACGTAAAGACCACTGAAAGCTGATAACTGAGGCCCAAGAAGGGAGACTTACAATGCTAGCTAGCTAGAATTAAATATTGGTGTAAGTTGCGATCCTGAAGGCTCACTTTATTGAGATTTACCATTATTGTTGAGCAAGGTAGGGAATGAAGAGCCGCTATATAAAGAGCCTTGAATTCCCAGAGACCGCAGTCCCAAGAGATAATAAATTCAGTTATGCCACTGCCAAATACTGAAAAAATCTCACTCAAGATTTTAGCTAGGCTACTATGGTGTAACAATAAGACTCAAGTCTATGATACCTAGGAAAAACAAACTGAAAAGCACAGTATCTTTTTTGGTTGTAACCCCAAAAGACAGTGGACAGAGCCCAACTGAAGAGACCGCTGTAACCGTACAGAAGGCTACTATGGCATCCACAATGAAATAATTGCCTTGGTGCCAAGACATATATCTCAGCCTATCTATGCACTATACAAACGGATTCAGGATAAGAAACAGGTGATAATAAAAAAATGGAGAATAATTTTGACGACGTCTAATTAATGCTTTTCTTCAACAGAAAAGCTTATACCTCTAGAAGGAAAGCCTCTCTTGGAAGATTTGTCTAACAAGTATTCTTGTAAGTGGAGCTTGCTCGGGCTGATAGCTGCAGGGCTGCCGAGACTACATTCTCATCCACTAATCTTCTGCAATTTATCCACTTTTGCGAGGATTGTAACCTACCGCCACGTGGAAAGCAACCGAAATCTATTCTCAATTACCTCAATTGATCCCTTCAATAAAAGAGCCTTTACCTCCACTAGGAGTGGCTCTCTTTGAAAGGAACTTCCGTGATTTACATCCAGTTCTCGTGAAGTTGATAATCCTTTGTAAACTGGCAAGCAATAGAGGTCATGTCCATGACCTATACGACTTACGTTGCTTACGGGAGGAGAAACTATCCCCCCCCCCCCCCCCCCCACCTGCGAATGGAAGCTCATCTTGTCGACCTCAATTGTTCCCTTCAATAAGAGAGCCTTTACCTTCACTAGAAGCGACTCTCTTTGAAAGGAATTTCTGTGATTAACTAGTTGAGCGCTACAATTCTTACACTATGCAGTTGAAATGTGTGTATTTTTTTTCAGAAGTTTTACAAATGATGTATGATTCATATATCTTGACTTTTTTACCCCTTCTTTTGATGAAACCCATCAACATGTATACATATTTTTTAAGGTAATTAAATTTTCTTCAAGGTTTCATTTTTTATTTTACCGTATATTGTATTAATTACAGGTAACACAGGTAAAAAGGTAACTAATTAACAAGAAAAATGGTAAAAATTGAAAACATAAGGGAAAATAAAGATTTTTGACTTTGTTGTTGTTTACTTTCCACTCCCAAAACATACCCTTTATCAAAGGTAACCCTATTGGTTGATTGTGGTGCATAGTAGGTGTATAACAGGAATATTATCATTAATGAGCAAACAGGTAAGAACCATCATAAAAGTCAATTTTTAAAGAAAATTTGTTTTGAAGTTTTTCACAAGCCTCTTACAAGACGTATCCATTGACATATGATACTATGACAGCTAGCAACAATGTTTGCTGTGCATTGTTTCAGAGGTATGCCACAAAAGGTATTACCTGTACTAAATGAGCAAACAGGTAAATGGAAAAAATAATCGCAAATTATTGTAACCATTATGGAAAAGTTCTACCAGGATATATGTTAACACAAACAGTTGAAACTTCATTACCAAAGGCAGAGGCCACATTTCATTGTTTGAAGATGGTCGCATTACAGGCGTGTTACAGGTGTTCCAGATAGCTAATTAGCAACCAGGTAAAAAATGAAAAAAAAAACTATTATTTTCTATTTTTTATTGGAGTCCCACAAGATACCGCCCCAGCACATATCCTGTACAAATAACACTAGCATAATAACTTGTCATATTATGACAGGTAAATTACAGGTAAAATATGTGAATGAATCATATAAGTTGTAGGATAACAGGTTGTGACCCTGTCTGCACACTGCATGTGCTAACCTGCAGATACACACACAGTTCCTCCTCAAATATATTGGATAACCACAAAAAATTTGGGTTATCAACTTATCTCTTATTTTTGCCAACAGTTCCGACACAATTTTATTGTGGTTATCCTACAACTTATATGAGGAGGTACTGTACAAGAACGGCACACGGTATGTGACCCAAAATGTCTAGAGTAGAGGCCGAAACATCCCACTCCCAGGGGCGAAATGTCCAAGTGCCTTGAGAACAAATGTAAATATTCACAGGGCCTTCGTTGGGTAATTCACTCTTTCAAAATACAAAAGATCCAGGAAAGTATGAGGGGTGGGGGTGGGGGACGAGCATCTCGGCATATTTTTAAATGATAAATCTGAACGGCAGTGTAAAAGAACTGTTGACAATTTACCTTGGATTCTGATGCCGATACACGTGTTTGACTCAATTTGTATTGTATTTGTAAACAAGACGGCTGGCGCGCTTCAATTAAATAAAAATGTATCTTACATAATGTTCCTGGCATTGGGGAGGGGGTCCTTTCTTTTATTGTGTTCTCCGTTGGACATGTCAATTCTACATTTTTAATGCATAAATAAATATGCGTGAATGAACGCCAAACAGGCACAACAGACTTGAACAGTGCAATGATGCCATTGCAAATTTCCTGCATAAATTAACTCAGATTTCGACCTTCATTTCCGTCTGGATAATTCTCGAATTCTGTATTGTTTCTGATGAAATAATCCACCCTCTATCATATTTATTCAGTTAACAATAAAATTTACTAAAATTATTAATTTTAACAACTTTTATGGACAAAACTTGTCTTGTTATTTACTGCTAAAAATGGTCCAAAATATCCAGGACAGACATTCGCAGATGCGTTTCAACTTTCATTCATTTACAATTAAAAAAATGACAACTAAATCATCAAAACAGGATATTCACACAAGAATGCATTGTTTTATTTAACTACGGATGTATTAAAACTGACAAGGGGGTAAAATTATTTCTATCTCTTACAGAACACCCCATTCGAAACTTTTTGACAACAGCAAACAAACTTGGGTCAAGTTGGGGATTTCCCATTTCGTTTTTATAAAAAATTACGTGAAAATTAATCATTTAATTTAGCTTAACACAGACCATTGGTCATTTCCACATGTGCAATTTGGTGAACTTACCAGTGGTCAATCTTATATACACCAACCGTTTCAAACTGGGTGCTATTAATTGTGTTTTATATGTAAATACAGGGGTCAATAAAATCACATTACCGAAAGCCACGATTGTGGCTTCCCACACTTTACAGGAGAGCCACGATCATGGCTTCCTGCATCCAACCAGTTAATGCCCAGTTTCTCCCAGTTTCTCGTTAATCATCGGCCCAGGGGGTCTGATCCACAGCCTTGATCAGACCTATAACCTTTTCCCCGAGTCACTATAATGACGATTTCCAGAGTAAATATAAGAGGGTTATTGTACCCTCGCGAGACATTCTCATGATGCTTACATAGAAGCAGAATGGTCTCGCTTCAGTCTGCTGAAGTGTGTTGATGAGACAGCAACTTCAATAGCAGAGCACTGAAGCTCCTTGTAGCCTGCGCATATATCAAAGCAAGTTTGTCGTCAAATAGGAGATTTCTGGTAACCGGAGAGAGAGTATGAGGCACCCAGAAGGACCATGTGGGAGGGCCCGAGAAACAGATTTTAAACTTTTGTTAGGCTTAAAGTGCAATTTTGCATGATTTATTGTTTTTTTTTATGTCAGTCTGCAAACTTTTAGCAGTTGTTAAACCTTCAGGTAACAGTACCTTCTTAGCAGTGATTTTTATCCAGACCCGATTAAAAACAACTGCTTTTGTACAAAACATTTCAGTGGTTCAAAAGCAAGTTATTTTTCCAGAACTTTTCCAAGCATTCAAAGGTTAATTATCAAATTAATAATAGAAACCAATAAAAAGACATTGATATGGGAGTTTTTACAATACAATTGTCTGCAAGATTCTGTACTACATTTATATGGGAGCTTTTACACATTTATATGGGAGCTTTTACAGCACAATTCTCTAGGAGCTTTTACACAGCATTGATATGGGAGCTTTTACAATACAATTCTCCAGGAGCTTTTACACAACATTGATATGGGAGCTTTTGCAATACATTCATATGGGCACTTTTACACTAAAATAATACTGGAGCTTTTACACAACATTTATATGGGAGCTTTTACACTACATTTATATGGGAGCTTTTACACTACAATTATATGGGGGCTTTTATACTACAATTATATGGGAGCTTTTACACAACATTTATATGGGAGCTTTTACTCTACAATTATATGGGAGCTTTTACTCTACAATTATATGGGAGCTTTTACTCTACAATTATATGGGAGCTTTTACACTACATTTATATGGGAGCTTTTACACTACAATTATATGGGGGCTTTTATACTACAATTATATGGGGGCTTTTATACTACATTTATATTGGAGCTTTTACACTACAATTATATGGGGGCTTTTACACTACAATTATATGGGGGCTTTTACACTACATTTATATGGGAGCTTTTACACAACATTTATATGGGAGCTTTTACTCTACAATTATATGGGAGCTTTTACTCTACAATTATATGGGAGCTTTTACTCTACAATTATATGGGGGCTTTTACTCTACAATTATATGGGGGCTTTTATACTACATTTATATTGGAGCTTTTACACTACAATTATATGGGGGCTTTTATACTACATTTATATTGGAGCTTTTACACTACAATTATATGGGGGCTTTTATACTACATTTATATTGGAGCTTTTACACTACAATTATATGGGGGCTTTTATACTACATTTATATTGGAGCTTTTACACTACAATTATATGGGGGCTTTTATACTACATTTATATGGGGGCTTTTATACTACATTTATATTGGAGCTTTTATACTACATTTATATTGGAGCTTTTACACTACAATTATATGGGGGCTTTTATACTACATTTATATGGGGGCTTTTATACTACATTTATATGGGAGCTTTTATACTACATTTATATTGGGGCTTTTATACTACATTTATATGGGGGCTTTTATACTACATTTATATTGGAGCTTTTACACTACAATTATATGGGGGCTTTTATACTACATTTATATGGGAGCTTTTACACTACAATTATATGGGGGCTTTTATACTACATTTATATTGGAGCTTTTACACTACAATTATATGGGGGCTTTTATACTACATTTATATGGGGGCTTTTATACTACATTTATATGGGGGCTTTTATACTACATTTATATTGGAGCTTTTATACTACATTTATATTGGAGCTTTTACACTACAATTATATGGGGGCTTTTATACTACATTTATATTGGAGCTTTTACACTACAATTATATGGGGGCTTTTATACTACATTTATATGGGGGCTTTTACACTACAATTATATGGGGGCTTTTATACTACATTTATATGGGAGCTTTTATACTACATTTATATTGGAGCTTTTACACTACAATTATATGGGGGCTTTTATACTACATTTATATGGGGGCTTTTATACTACATTTATATGGGGGCTTTTATACTACATTTATATTGGAGCTTTTACACTACAATTATATGGGGGCTTTTATACTACATTTATATGGGAGCTTTTACACAACATTTATATGGGAGCTTTTACTCTACAATTATATGGGAGCTTTTACACTACAATTATATGGGGGCTTTTATACTACATTTATATTGGAGCTTTTACACTACAATTATATGGGGGCTTTTACACTACATTTATATTGGAGCTTTTACACTACATTTATATTGGAGCTTTTACACAACATTTATATGGGAGCTTTTACTATACATTTATATGGGGGCTTTTACACTACATTTATATGGGTGCTTTTACACTACATTTATATGGGAGCTTTTACACTACATTTATATGGGAGCTTTTACACTACATTTATATGGGTGCTTTTACACTACATTTATATGGGAGCTTTTACACAACATTTATATGGGAGCTTTTACACATTTATATGGGAGCTTTTATACTACATTTATATTGGAGCTTTTACACTACAATTATATGGGGGCTTTTATACTACATTTATATGGGGGCTTTTATACTACATTTATATGGGGGCTTTTATACTACATTTATATTGGAGCTTTTACACTACAATTATATGGGGGCTTTTATACTACATTTATATTGGAGCTTTTACACTACAATTATATGGGGGCTTTTATACTACATTTATATGGGGGCTTTTATACTACATTTATATGGGGGCTTTTATACTACATTTATATGGGGGCTTTTATACTACATTTATATGGGGGCTTTTATACTACATTTATATGGGAGCTTTTATACTACATTTATATTGGAGCTTTTACACTACAATTATATGGGGGCTTTTATACTACATTTATATGGGGGCTTTTATACTACATTTATATGGGGGCTTTTATACTACATTTATATTGGAGCTTTTACACTACAATTATATGGGGGCTTTTACTATACATTTATATGGGGGCTTTTACACTACATTTATATGGGTGCTTTTACACTACATTTATATGGGAGCTTTTACACAACATTTATATGGGAGCTTTTACACATTTATATGGGGGCTTTTATACTACATTTATATGGGAGCTTTTATACTACAATTATATGGGGGCTTTTATACTACATTTATATGGGGGCTTTTATACTACATTTATATTGGAGCTTTTATACTACAATTATATGGGGGCTTTTATACTACATTTATATGGGAGCTTTTATACTACATTTATATTGGAGCTTTTACACTACAATTATATGGGGGCTTTTATACTACATTTATATTGGAGCTTTTACACTACAATTATATGGGGGCTTTTATACTACATTTATATGGGGGCTTTTATACTACATTTATATGGGGGCTTTTATACTACATTTATATTGGAGCTTTTACACTACAATTATATGGGGGCTTTTACACTACATTTATATTGGAGCTTTTACACTACATTTATATTGGAGCTTTTACACTACATTTATATAGGAGCTTTTACACTACATTTATATAGGAGCTTTTACACAACATTTATATGGGAGCTTTTACACTACATTTATATGGGTGCTTTTACACTACATTTATATGGGAGCTTTTACACAACATTTATATGGGAGCTTTTACACATTTATATGGGAGCTTTTATACTACATTTATATTGGAGCTTTTACACTACAATTATATGGGGGCTTTTATACTACATTTATATGGGGGCTTTTATACTACATTTATATGGGGGCTTTTATACTACATTTATATTGGAGCTTTTACACTACAATTATATGGGGGCTTTTATACTACATTTATATTGGAGCTTTTACACTACAATTATATGGGGGCTTTTATACTACATTTATATGGGGGCTTTTATACTACATTTATATGGGAGCTTTTATACTACATTTATATTGGAGCTTTTACACTACAATTATATGGGGGCTTTTATACTACATTTATATGGGGGCTTTTATACTACATTTATATGGGGGCTTTTATACTACATTTATATTGGAGCTTTTACACTACAATTATATGGGGGCTTTTATACTACATTTATATGGGAGCTTTTACACAACATTTATATGGGAGCTTTTACTCTACAATTATATGGGAGCTTTTACACTACAATTATATGGGGGCTTTTATACTACATTTATATTGGAGCTTTTACACTACAATTATATGGGGGCTTTTACACTACAATTATATGGGAGCTTTGATACTACATTTATATGGGAGCTTTTATGCTACATTTATATTGGAGCTTTTACACTACATTTATATTGGAGCTTTTACACTACATTTATATAGGAGCTTTTACACAACATTTATATGGGAGCTTTTACTATACATTTATATGGGGGCTTTTACACTACATTTATATTGAAGCTTTTATACTACATTTATATGGGGGCTTTTTACACTACATTTATATTGAAGCTTTTATACTACATTTATACGGGAGCTTTTACACAACATTTATATGGGAGCTTTGATACTACATTTATATGGGAGCTTTTATGCTACATTTATATAGGAGCTTGTACACTACATTTATTTGGGAGCTTTTACACTACATTTATATGGGAGCTTTTATACTACATTTATATGGGAGCTTTTACTCTACATTTATATGGGGGCTTTTACACTACATTTATATTGAAGCTTTTATACTACATTTATACGGGAGCTTTTACACAACATTTATATGGGAGCTTTTACACATTTATATGGGAGCTTTTATGCTACATTTATATTGGAGCTTTTACACTACATTTATATGGGAGCTTTTACACTACATTTATATGGGGGCTTTTACACTACATTTATATGGAAGCTTTTATTGTACATTTATACAGGAGTATTTACACTACATTTATATGGAAGCTTTTATTCTACATTTATACAGGAGTATTTACACTACATTTATATGGAAGCTTTTATTCTACATTTATACAGGAGTATTCACACTACATTTATATGGAAGCTTTTATTCTACATTTATGTGGGAGTTTTTACACTACATTTATATGGAAGCTTTTATTCTACATTTATACAGGAGTATTTACACTACATTTATATGGAAGCTTTTATTCTACATTTATGTGGGAGTTTTTACACTACATTTATATGGAAGCTTTTATTCTACATTTATACAGGAGTATTTACACTACATTTATATGGAAGCTTTTATTCTACATTTATACAGGAGTATTTACACTACATTTATATGGAAGCTTTTATTCTACATTTATACAGGAGTATTTACACTACATTTATATGGAAGCTTTTATTCTACATTTATACAGGAGTATTTACACTACATTTATATGGAAGCTTTTATTCTACATTTATACAGGAGTATTCACACTACATTTATATGGAAGCTTTTATTCTACATTTATGTGGGAGTTTTTACACTACATTTATATGGAAGCTTTTATTCTACATTTATACAGGAGTATTTACACTACATTTATATGGAAGCTTTTATTCTACATTTATACAGGAGTATTTACACTACATTTATATGGAAGCTTTTATTCTACATTTATGTGGGAGTTTTTACACTACATTTATATGGAAGCTTTTATTCTACATTTATGTGGGAGTTTTTACACTACATTTATATGGAAGCTTTTATTCTACATTTATACAGGAGTATTTACACTACATTTATATGGAAGCTTTTATTCTACATTTATACAGGAGTATTTACACTACATTTATATGGAAGCTTTTATTCTACATTTATACAGGAGTATTTACACTACATTTATATGGAAGCTTTTATTCTACATTTATGTGGGAGTTTTTACACTACATTTATATGGAAGCTTTTATTCTACATTTATACAGGAGTATTTACACTACATTTATATGGAAGCTTTTGTTCTACATTTATGTGGTAGTTTTTACACTACATTTATATGGAAGCTTTTGTTCTACATTTATGTGGTAGTTTTTACACTACATTTATATGGAAGCTTTTATTCTACATTTATACAGGAGTATTTACACTACATTTATATGGAAGCTTTTATTCTACATTTATACAGGAGTATTTACACTACATTTATATGGAAGCTTTTATTCTACATTTATACAGGAGTATTTACACTACATTTATATGGAAGCTTTTATTCTACATTTATACAGGAGTATTTACACTACATTTATATGGAAGCTTTTATTCTACATTTATACAGGAGTATTTACACTACATTTATATGGAAGCTTTTATTCTACATTTATACAGGAGTATTTACACTACATTTATATGGAAGCTTTTATTCTACATTTATACAGGAGTATTTACACTACATTTATATGGAAGCTTTTATTCTACATTTATACAGGAGTATTTACACTACATTTATATGGAAGCTTTTATTCTACATTTATACAGGAGTATTTACACTACATTTATATGGAAGCTTTTATTCTACATTTATACAGGAGTATTTACACTACATTTATATGGAAGCTTTTATTCTACATTTATACAGGAGTATTTACACTACATTTATATGGAAGCTTTTATTCTACATTTATACAGGAGTATTTACACTACATTTATATGGAAGCTTTTATTCTACATTTATGTGGGAGTTTTTACACTACATTTATATGGAAGCTTTTATTCTACATTTATACAGGAGTATTTACACTACATTTATATGGAAGCTTTTATTCTACATTTATACAGGAGTATTTACACTACATTTATATGGAAGCTTTTATTCTACATTTATACAGGAGTATTTACACTACATTTATATGGAAGCTTTTATTCTACATTTATGTGGGAGTTTTTACACTACATTTATATGGAAGCTTTTATTCTACATTTATACAGGAGTATTTACACTACATTTATATGGAAGCTTTTATTCTACATTTATACAGGAGTATTTACACTACATTTATATGGAAGCTTTTATTCTACATTTATGTGGGAGTTTTTACACTACATTTATATGGAAGCTTTTATTCTACATTTGTACAGGAGTATTTACACTACATTTATATGGAAGCTTTTATTCTACATTTATACAGGAGTATTTACACTACATTTATACAGGAGTATTTACACTACATTTATACAGGAGTATTTACACTACATTTATACAGGAGTATTTACATTACATTTATACAGAAGTATTTACACTACATTTATACAGGAGTATTTACACATTTATACAGGAGTATTTACACTACATTTATACAGGAGTATTTACACTACATTTATACAGGAGTATTTACACTACATTTATACAGGAGTATTTACACTACATTTATACAGGAGTATTTACACTACATTTATACAGGAGTATTTACACTACATTTATCTGGGAATCAGATAGTGATTAACGAGTAAATGTTTACTACTTGTTAGGGAGATGGGAATTAGTGGCTAGTGATTAAAGAATTGTTATTGCATGTTGGAGAGTTGGGAATCAGTGGCTCCTGATTCAGGAACTGTTAATTCTTGTTAGGGAGATGGGAATTAGTGGCTAGTGATTAAAGAATTGTTATTGCATGTTGGAGAGTTGGGAATCAGTGGCTACTGATTCAAGAACTGTTAATTCTTGTTATGGAGTTGGGAATTAGTGGCTAGTGATTAAAGAGCAGGGGTCAGTCGAGTGGGTGACTAGGGCGAAGAAGTCGCTTTGTCATTCCTCAAGTCGCCTTGGCTTACATTGGGGGCGAAATTCAAGTCGCCCTCCAAAACTTCCTTGGGAGACATGGCAATTTACTGTATTTTTTATATGTTTTATTTCCAAAAAAAACAACGCTTCCGCATTCACAAAAAGGTAAACACGACGGCTGCTGTTAAAATCCGTCATACAGCTCTAAAAATAGCCTAAACTAGCCCAATTTTATATTTCTGAAAAGAGTTGTAATGGTGTAGTCGTTCGAACAATACGCCCAAACTGATAGCAACCAGCACAAAATGCTATTTAAAACCAAAAGTGTCAGCAAAAACAACGAATCACACAAGACACGCATCAAGTTTATTAGAATTTATTAAAGTTAGTAGGTAACCACCGTTTCAAAACCCCCAAAAATGTGCAGGGGGCAGTTCATCCATAAAAACGTCAAAATTGCTTACGGTTACGCTCTGTTCCACTGAAAAATTAGTTGCATTGAAATTTGCCCCGCAATTTTTGCATTGAAAGTTTTTCTTTGAAAACATGTGTTGGAAGGGGTTAAATGTAATAAGGCTACGATAGAAATCACACATATTAGGATGGATAAGAATGGCAGGCCTTATAGCACCAATCGCACATGTCAATGTAAGATGGATGACAGAAAATGTCATTTTTCTGAACCGAGTATTATCATCGCCCAGTGCAGCAGGTAAGGGAGACAACTGAAATATTTTGTCATTTACCTTAGAAATAAATTAGCTTAATTTACGAAGGATGTCGAAAACTTTTTTTAAGTACGCATTTCAATTCAATTACGACATTCAGAAACCATGAATGACCCAGCTTCTAATGTGAACTTGAAATTTATTTTTAATACTTAAAATTATCTTTTTTAAAAGAATATACCTTCTATTACAGAGAACAAACACTCTCACCATGGGTGATTCTAAATTTCAAATCCACTGCAGTGAGGCAAATACAAAATCAAGTGCATGGTAACCCTAGTCATCACTGTTAGAGAAAGAGTTAGGGTATTCAGAAACCATGGATGGCACAATCTTTTGTAGGGGAGGGGGGGGGAGATTTTTTCTTTTTTTCTGACTTCTCCCTCATGTTCACTGACTTCTCCCTCCTGGCCCCTGACTTCTCCCTAAAATCTCTGGAGGGAGAAGTCACTTCTCCCGAAAATCAGCTGCCAGGCTGACCCCTGTTAGGGAGTTGGGAATTATTGGCGAGTGATTGGGGAAGATAGACATAATTGTTTGGGGAAAAGGGTGCATCCTTGGAAATCCTTAAGCCACAAGAAAAATATCTGTCTTTCAATGAAAGTGAGCGAATCCAATACTTTTTTACTAGTATTTTTCCTACTACAGTGGAGCCCACTTAATTGGATATCTCTTATTTCTATATCCCTGTTAATTGAATATAATTTTCAAACACAAAACCATTTACCATACCTTCAATACAAATTTGATCTGTTAATTGCATATGGGTTGTAGAGTAAACTCCTGTTAATTGTATATAAATTTTTGTAATATGTCGAAAAAATTACTGTGACACGCACCAAATTCCCCTTATTTATCAACCTTTTTGGCCTCACTACATCCAATACAGTCATTTATTCTATTATATCTTGTTTGACAGAGCTCTATGAGCTCTGTCAAACAAGATATAATAGAATAAATGCTCAGTTTAACCTCCAGATCACAGGAAACTGACCAAATCCCTGTTAATTGTATACTCCTGTTAATTGAATAATTTTCACTTGCAAAATGGATATTCAATTAAGAGGATTCTACATATCAAAACACGAGTTAAATTCTTGCTGCAAGCATGGTTATAAATATACCAACAGTTGGCATGACTTTAAACAGCTGTATACACAATTCAACAAATCAAATGACTGCCAATATTTACCTGTTGAGTTGAATTTCTTGGCTTTTTGATCAACATAAGACACTTTTCCTCAAATAAACTCTTTTCATAAACTTTTAGTACAATATCTCTCTCCTCAAGGAATGAATGAACTGCAAGATAAAGACAGAATGACAGCTCTACAGTATTAGATGCAATATGTTGTAGAGTCATTTCTCAAAATATCAAGAAATTAATAAGACATATATATCATGTAATATTCTCTAACATTAACCCTAACCCTATCATGTAATATTCTCTAATATTAACCCTAACTCTATCATGTAATATTCTCTAACATTAACCCTAACCCTATCATGTAATATTCTCTAACATTAACCCTAACTCTATCATGTAATATTCTCTAACATTAACCCTAACCCTTTCATGTAATATTCTCTAACATTAACCCTAACCCTATCATGTAATATTCTCTAACATTAACCCTAACCCTATCATGTAATATTCTCTAACATTAACCCTAACCCTATCATGTAATATTCTCTAACATTAACCCTAACTCTATCATGTAATATTCTCTAACATTAACCCTAACCCTATCATGTAATATTCTCTAACATTAACCCTAACTCTATCATGTAATATTCTCTAACATTAACCCTAACCCTATCATGTAATATTCTCTAACATTCACCCTAACCCTATCATGTAATATTCTCTAACATTAACCCTAACCCTATCATGTAATATTCTCTAACATTCACCCTAACCCTATAATGTAATATTCTCTAACATTAACCCTAACCCTATCATGTAATATTCTCAAACATTAACCCTAACCCTATCATGTAATATTCTCTAACATTAACCCTAACCCTATCATGTAATATTCTCTAACATTAACCCTAACCCTATCATGTAATATTCTCTAACATTAACCCTAACCCTATCATGTAATATTCTCTAACATTAACAATAACCCTATCATGTAATATTCTCTAACATTAACCCTAACCCTATCATGTAATATTCTCTAACATTAACCCTAACCCTATCATGTAATATTCTCTAACATTAACCCTAACCCTATCATGTAATATTCTCTAACATTAACCCTAACCCTATCATGTAATATTCTCTAACATTAACCCTAACCCTATCATGTAATATTCTCTAACACTAACCTTAACCCTATCATGTAATATTCTCAAACATTAACCCTAACCCTATCATGTAATATTCTCAAACATTAACCCTAACCATATCATGTAATATTCTCTAACATTAACCCTAACCCTATCATGTAATATTCTCTAACCTTAACTCTAACTCTATCATGCAATATTCTCTAACATTAACCCTAACCGTATCATGTAATATTCTCTAACCTTAACCCTAACCCTATCATGTAATATTCTCTAACATTCACCCTAACCCTATAATGTAATATTCTCTAACATTAACCCTAACCCTATCATGCAATATTCTCAAACATTAACCCTAACCCTATCATGTAATATTCTCAAACATTAACCCTAACCCTATCATGTAATATTCTTTAACATTAACCCTAACCCTATCATGTAATATTCTCTAACATTAACCCTAACCCTATCATGTAATATTCTTTAACATTAACCCTAACCCTATCATGTAATATTCTCTAACATTAACCCTAACCCTATCATGTAATATTCTCTAACATTAACCCTAACCCTATCATGTAATATTCTCAAACATTAACCCTAACCCTATCATGTAATATTCTCTAACATTAACCCTAACCCTATCATGTAATATTCTCAAACATTAACCCTAACCCTATCATGTAATATTCTCAAACATTAACCCTAACCCTATCATGTAATATTCTTTAACATTAACCCTAACCCTATCATGTAATATTCTCTAACATTAACCCTAACCCTATCATGTAATATTCTTTAACATTCACCCTAACCCTATCATGTAATATTCTCTAACCTTAACCCTAACTCTATCATGTAATATTCTCTAACATTAACCCTAACCCTATCATGTAATATTCTCTAACATTAACCCTAACTCTATCATGTAATATTCTCTAACATTAACCCTAACCCTATCATGTAATATTCTCTAACATTAACCCTAACCCTATCATGTAATATTCTCTAACATTAACACTATCTCTCTCCTCAAGGAATGAATGAACTGCAAGATAAAAGTGGATATGTGTCCAGATAAAGACAGAATGACAGCTCTACAGTATTAGATGCAATATGTTCTAGATTCATTTCTCAAAATATCAAGAAATTATTTATATTTATTTATTTATTGGTGTTTAAGGTCACATATTTCTGCAAAATGGCTAATCGTGACCTCGACAGTTTTACGGGTGGAGGAAGCCGGAGTACCCGGAGAGAACCACCGAGCAACTGCAAGCAAATGTCGGCTCCCCAACATACTAACTCCACACAAGCAGGGTTAGCATTGGTTGAAGACAAGTGCACCATTGGCGTGCAGTACGCCTTAGTACACAGCGTCACCGTGCCCCCACGTGGGCAATGGGGGTGAAGTGTCTTGGCCAAGGACACAACGCGATTGCTGCAGGTGGGAGTCGAACCGAGGACCTCTCGGCATGCAGCCTGCACCTCTACCTACTGAGCCAAAGCGCCCCTATCAAGAAATTAATAAGACATATAAATTCTCTAACATTAACCCTAACCCTATCATGTAATATTCTCTAACATTAACCCTAATTATCGGTTCATCACTAGCCTTATTATATACCATAGTGATCTAGTCTTTACATTAGTCTTATTTGGGGTGTTAGTTATAGTTCCAATTGTTAATTCCGATTATTGGTTCATCACTAGCCTTATTATGTACTACAGTGATCTCGTCTTTAATTCAAATTATTCTTATTTGGGGACATTGCATGATGTCAGTTTATGGTTCCAACTGCCAATTCTGTTTATCGGTTCATCACTAGCCTGATCTATCGGTTATTGCATGATGTCAGTTATGGTTCAGTACAACTGCAGAAATGTTTATGATGCAGACCCTGAGAGATACCTTTGTCTGGCTTCTCAGGATTTGATGAGTTAAAAAAAGCAAAAAAGTCATGGGGAAGAATGCCTATAATTTGCGAACATTCTTGTAATATGAGCATGACAGTCCATACTATGATTTAGGGTGGAGGCATTTAAAAGGAGTAGATAATCCCACCCATTCATGTTCTTATTAAAATGATAATAAAGTTTAGAAAATATTCCTGCAATTTATTGCAGAAATCGTATTATCTTACCATGACCATAGCTGGTTCCCAAAGCCAATGAATATTTTAATGATATTTTCCGTCTTTTCTTTTCACTATTAATTAAGGCAGTGAGAATGTTATTGGTAACCTGGTCAGCACTTTCACCAGCTGCTACATAAATACTACCACATCTAACCTGAAATAAAGTCAATAGTTAATGAGTTGAATTATGACTTGATATTGAGCTTATTAGCTGGTTATGGCAACCTATGGCTCCAATAAAAGTAGGCATTGTGCGTCCTATGGCAACCTATAGCTCCAATAAAAGTAGGCCTTGTGTGTTGGGGTTAAGAACCTGTGTGTCCTATGGCAACCTATGGCTCCAATAAAAGTAGGCCTTGTGTGTTGGGGAAAAGAACCTGTATGTCCTATGGCTCCAATAAAAGTAGGCATTGTGTGTCCTATGGCAACCTATAGCTCCAATAAAAGTAGGCATTGTGTGTCCTATGGCAACCTATAGCTCCAATAAAAGTAGGCCTTGTGTGTTGGGGATAAGAACCTGTGTGTCCCATGGCCACCTATCGCTCCAATAAAAGTAGGCCTTGTGTGTTGGGGATAAGAACCTGTGTGTCCTAAAGCTCCAACAAAAGTAGGCCTTGTGTGTAGGGGATAAGAACCTGTGTGTCCTATGGCAACCTACAGCTCCAATAAAAGTAGGGCTTGTGTGTTGGGGATAAGAACCTGTGTGTCCTATGGTTCCAATAAAAGTAGGCATTGTCTGTTGGGGATAAGAACCTGTGTGTCCTATGGCAACCTATGGCTCCAATAAAAGTAGGCCCTGTGTGTAGGGGATAAGAACCTGTGTGTCCTATGGCAACCTACAGCTCCAATAAAAGTAGGGCTTGTGTGTTGGGGATAAGAACCTGTGTGTCCTATGGCTCCAATAAAAGTAGGCCTTGTGTGTAGGGGATAAGAACCTGTGTGTCCTATGGCAACCTACAGCTCCAATAAAAGTAGGGCTTGTGTGTTGGGGATAAGAACCTGTGTGTCCTATGGCTCCAATAAAAGTAGGCCTTGTGTGTTGGGGATAAGAACCTGTGTGTCCTATGGCAACCTATGGCTCCAATAAAAGTAGGCCCTGTGTGTTGGGGATAAGAACCTGTGTGTTCTATGGCAACCTATGGCTCCAATAAAAGTAGGCCTTGTGCGCTGGGGATAAGAACCTGTGTTTCCTGCTAAACAGTTTACAGGTGAATGCAATATAAAACAGAAATGGATCAGTATAGTTAACAATATTAATTGAATAACAATTTTATCTCAACAATGAACCCTGTTAATTGAGTAGCCATGTATCACTATAGTGGACCCTGATTATTGAATAACAATTCACCTCCATAATAGGCTCTCTTAATTGAATAGCCATTTATCACTACAGTGAACCACATTAAATAAACAGTCATTTAATTATTATAGTTGGCCACGTTAATAGAATGGTCGTATAGCACTAACTGAATAGCATTCAGTGTAACAGGTCTTGTTAATTGAATAGCTATTATCACTATAGTGGGTCATCTTTATTGAAGTCATTTACCACTATTTATTTATTGGTGTTTAAGGTCACATACTTTTGCCCAATGGCTAATTGTGACCACAACATGGAGATAAAGTCAAGGTCAGTTAATCGTTTCTGTCCCATGTTGCCTATTTCAGAGGACTTGCACCCCAAGAATTAGTGACTGGGGTCCTATTTTACCAGTACAAGCACAAGTAATATCCCAGGGTACCATTTGTGGATTTATCACTATAGTGGACCTTGTTAGTTGAATAGCTATTTACCAGCTAGTGGTCTAGTTAACTGAATAGCCATTCACCACTATAGTGGACCATGTTAATTGCATAGTCATTCACCACTATGGCAGACCATGTTAACTGAATAGCCATTCACCAATATAGTGTACCATGTTATTGAATAGCCATTCACCACTGCAGAGGACCATGTTAATTGAATATAGCCGTTTATCACTATAGTGGCCCTGTTAATTGAAGCCATTTACCACCATCATGGCCCTGTTAATCGAATAGTCAGTTATCACTATAGTTGATCTTGTTAATTGAATAGCTATTTGCCACAGCAGTGGTGCCTTGTTAATTGAATAGTCACTTATCACTATAGTGGATCCTGTTAACTGAATAGCTATCATCACTATAGTGACACTGTAAACTGAAGTCATTTATCACCATAGTGGACCTTGTTAATGGAATAGTAATTCACCACTATCATGGAACTTGTTAATTGAATAGTCATTTATCACTATAGTGGACATTGTTAATTGAATAGCCATTTAGCCAATGAAAAATATCCACTACTGGTACCCACAGAAATATTCCACTGATTAGAATTAAACCATTTCCATATGTTTTATAAAAAAGAGAGCATCAATTTCATTATATATTTTCGCAGTTTGACAATTAAAACTCATTTTTCTCTGTCAAACATCATTTAAGATGAATTCTTATAAAGAACTCTCATCACAAAACCATTGTGACTTTCTTCGTGAACACACTATAATCAGCTGGATGTGACTTCCTGCATAAAATATTGACAAATCATGACCACAGAATTGTGTAAAGCTGTATATATTAGTTGTTATTAATTACTACTGGGGCCACAGAAGTGTGTAAAGCTGTATATATTAGTTGTTATTAATTACTACTGGGGCCAAAGAGCTGTGTAAAGCTGTAGATATTAGTTGTTATTAATTACCACTGAGGCCAAAGAAGTGTGTAAAGCTGTAGGTATTAGTTGTTATTAATTACTACTGGGGCCAAAGAAGTGTGTAAAGCTGTAGATATTAGTTATTAATTACTACTGGGGCCAAAGAAGTGTGTAAAGCTGTATATATTAGTTGTTATTAATTACTACTGGGGCCAAAGAAGTGTGTAAAGCTGTATATATTACTTGTTATTAATTACTACTGGGGCCAAAGAGCTGTGTAAAGCTGTAGATATTAGTTGTTATTAATTACCACTGAGGCCAAAGAAGTGTGTAAAGCTGTAGGTATTAGTTGTTATTAATTACTACTGGGGCCAAAGAAGTGTGTAAAGCTGTAGATATTAGTTATTAATTACTACTGGGGCCAAAGAAGTGTGTAAAGCTGTATATATTAGTTGTTATTAATTTACTACTGGGACCAAAGAAGTGTGTAAAGCTGTAGATATGAGTTGTTATTAATTACTACTGGGGCCAAAGAAGTGTGTAAAGCTGTAGATACTACTGGGGCCAAAGAGCTGTGTAAAGCTGTAGATATTAGTTATTAATTACTACTGGGGCCAAAGAAGTGTGTAAAGCTGTAGATATTAGTTGTTATTAATTACTACTGGGGCCACAGAAGTGTGTGAAACTGTATATATTAGTTGTTATTAATTTACTACTGGGGCCAAATAAGTGTGTAAAGCTGTATATATTAGTTGTTATTAATTTACTGCTGGGGCCAAAGAAGTGTGTAAAGCTGTAGATATGAGTTGTTATTAATTACTACTGGGGCCAAAGAAGGGTGTAAAGCTGTAGATATTAGTTGTTATTAATTACTACTGGGGCCCAAGAAGTGTGTAAAGCTGTAGATATTAGTTGTTATTAATTACTACTGGGGCCAAAGAAGTGTGTAAAGCTGTAGATATTAGTTGTTGTTGTTGTTGTTATTAATTACTTCTGGGGCCAAAGAAGGGTGTAATGCTGTAAATATAAGTTGTTCTTAATTTACTGCTGGAGCCAAACAAGTGTGTAAAGCTGTAGATATGAGTTGTTATTAATTACTACTGGGGCCAAAGAAGGGTGTAAAGCTGTAGATATTAGTTGTTATTAATTACTACTGGGGCCCAAGAAATGTGTAAAGCTGTAGATATTAGTTGTTATTAATTACTACTGGGGCCAAAGAAGTGTGTAAAGCTGTAGATATTAGTTGTTATTAATTACTTCTGGGGCCAAAGAAGGGTGTAATGCTGTAGATATAAGTTGTTATTAATTACTACTGGGGCCAAAGAAGTGTGTAAAGCTGTAGATATTAGTTGTTATTAATTACTACTGGGGCCAAAGAACTGTGTATAGCTGTAGATATTAGGTGTTATTAATTACTTCTGGGGCCAAAGAAGGGTGTACAGCTGTAGATATAAGTTGTTATTAATTGCTACTGGGGCCAAAGAAGTGTGTAAAGCTGAAGATATTAGCTGTTATTAATTACTACTGGGGCCAAATAAGTGTGTGAACCTTAGCTATCATTGGTTATTAATGACTACTGGGGCCCAAGAAGTGTGTAAAGCTGTAGACAGCAGTGGTTATTAATTACTACTGGGGCCAAAGAAGTGTGTAAAGCTGCAGACAGCAGTAGTTATTAATTACTACTGGGGCCAAAGAAGTGTGAAAAGCTGTAGATATTCGTTGTTATTAATTACTACTGGGACCAAAGAAGTGTGAAAAGCTGTATATATCAGTTGTTATTAATTACTACTGGGGCCAAATAAGTGTGTAAAGCTGTATATATTAGTTGTTATTAATTACTACTGGGGCCAAAGAAGTGTGTAAAGCTGTATATATTAGTTGTTATTAATTACTACTTGGGCCAAAGAAGTGTGTAAAGCTGTATATATTAGTTGTTATTAATTACTACTGGGGCCAAATAAGTGTGTAAAGCTGTATATATTAGTTGTTATTAATTACTACTGGGACCAAAGAAGTGTGTAAAGCTGTATATATTAGTTGTTATTAAGTACTACTGGGGCCAAAGAAGTGTGTAAAGCTGTAGTTGGCAGTAGTTATTAATTACTACTGAGGCCAGAGAAGTGTGTAAAGCTGCAGTTAGCGGTAGTTATTAATTACTACTGAGGACACAGAAGTGTGTTAAGCTGTAGTTAGCAGTAGTTATTAATTACTACTGAGGCCAAAGAAGTGTGAAAAGCTGTAGATATTCGTTGTTATTAATTACTACTGGGACCAAAGAAGTGTGAAAAGCTGTATATATCAGTTGTTATTAATTACTACTGGGGCCAAAGAAGTGTGTAAAGCTGTATATATTAGTTGTTATTAATTACTACTGGGACCAAAGAAGTGTGTAAAGCTGTAGATATTAGTTGTTATTAATTACTACTGGGGCCAAAGAAGTGTGTAAAGCTGCAGACAGCAGTAGTTATTAATTACTACTGGGGCCAAAGAAGTGTGAAAAGCTGTAGATATTCGTTGTTATTAATTACTACTGGGACCAAAGAAGTGTGAAAAGCTGTATATATCAGTTGTTATTAATTACTACTGGGGCCAAAGAAGTGTGTAAAGCTGTATATATTAGTTGTTATTAATTACTACTGGGACCAAAGAAGTGTGTAAAGCTGTAGATATTAGTTGTTATTAATTACTACTGGGGCCAAATAAGTGTGTAAAGCTGTATATATCAGTTGTTATTAATTACTACTGGGGCCAAATAAGTGTGTAAAGCTGTATATATTAGTTGTTATTAATTACTACTGGGGCCAAAGAAGTGTGCAAAGCTGTAGATATTAGTTGTTATTAATTACTACTGGGGCCAAATAAGTGTGTAAAGCTGTATATATTAGTTGTTATTAATTACTACTGGGGCCAAAGAAGTGTGTAAA
This sequence comes from Pictodentalium vernedei, assembly GCA_031216915.1. Lineage (NCBI taxonomy): Eukaryota > Metazoa > Mollusca > Scaphopoda > Dentaliida > Dentaliidae > Pictodentalium > Pictodentalium vernedei. The sequence continues at coordinate 578,037,540 of CM062294.1, forward strand.
GCTGTATATATTAGTTGTTATTAATTACTACTGGGACCAAATAAGTGTATAAAGCTGTATATATTAGTTGTTATTAATTACTACTGGGGCCAAAGAAGTGTGCAAAGCTGTAGATATTAGTTGTTATTAATTACTACTGGGGCCAAATAAGTGTGTAAAGCTGTATATATTAGTTGTTATTAATTACTACTGGGGCCAAATAAGTGTGTAAAGCTGTATATATTAGTTGTTATTAATTACTACTGGGGCCAAATAAGTGTGTAAAGCTGTATATATTAGTTGTTATTAATTACTACTGGGGCCAAAGAAGTGTGTAAAGCTGTATATATTAGTTGTTATTAATTACTACTGGGACCAAATAAGTGTGTAAAGCTGTATATATTAGTTGTTATTAATTACTACTGGGACCAAATAAGTGTGTAAAGCTGTATATATTAGTTGTTATTAATTACTACTGGGGCCAAAGAAGTGTGTAAAGCTGTATATATTAGTTGTTATTAATTACTACTGGGACCAAATAAGTGTGTAAAGCTGTATATATTAGTTGTTATTAATTACTACTGGGACCAAATAAGTGTGTAAAGCTGTATATATTAGTTGTTATTAATTACTACTGGGACCAAAGAAGTGTGCAAAGCTGTAGATATTAGTTGTTATTAATTACTACTGGGGCCAAATAAGTGTGTAAAGCTGTATATATTAGTTGTTATTAATTACTACTGGGGCCAAAGAAGTGTGTAAAGCTGTATATATTAGTTGTTATTAATTACTACTGGGACCAAAGAAGTGTGCAAAGCTGTAGATATTAGTTGTTATAAATTACTTCTGGGGCCAAAGAAGGGTGTAAAGCTGTAGATATTAGTTGTTATTAATTACTACTGGGGCCACAGAAGTGTGTAAAGTTGTATATATTAGTTGTTATTAATTACTACTTGGGCCAAAGAAGTGTGTAAAGCTGTATATATTAGTTGTTATTAAGTACTACTGGGGCCAAAGAAGTGTGTAAAGCTGTAGTTGGCAGTAGTTATTAATTACTACTGAGGCCAGAGAAGTGTGTAAAGCTGCAGTTAGCGGTAGTTATTAATTACTACTGAGGACACAGAAGTGTGTTAAGCTGTAGTTAGCAGTAGTTATTAATTACTACTGAGGCCAAAGAAGTGTGTAAAGCTGTAGTTAGCAGTAGTTATTAATTACTACTGAGGCCAAAGAAGTGTGTTAAGCTGTAGCTAGCAGTAGTTATTAATTACTACTGAGGCCAAAGACATGTGTAAAGCTGTAGTTGGCAGTAGTTATTAATTACTACTGAGGCCAAAGAAGTGTGTTAAGCTGTAGTTAGCAGTAGTTATTAATTATTACTGAGGCCAAAGAAGTGTGTAAAGCTGCAGTTAGCAGTAGTTATTAATTACTACTGAGGCCAAAGAAGTCAAAGAAGTGTGTAAAGCTGTAGTTAGCAGTAGTTATTAATTACTACTGAGGCCAAAGACGTGTGCATACCAAATATCAAAAGATTCTGCCCGCTGGATCTGGAGAAGAAGATTTTTTAAGAAATTTGCCTGAAATGCACTAAATTCGAATTCAAGCTTCTATAGTGAGCCCAAATATGAATCTAGGGAGCCGATTTGAACAAACTTGAATCAGATCAACCCCACAATGTTGCATACCAAATATCAAAAGATTCTGCCTGTTGGATCTGGAAAAGAAGATTTTTGAAGAAATTTGCCTGCAATGCACTAAGTTCGAAATTGGGCTCCTATACTGAGCCCAAATGTGAACCCAGGGGGCCAATTTGAACAAACTTGAATCAGATCCACCCTACAATGTTGCATACCAAATATCAAAAGATTCTGCATGCTGGATCTGGAGAAGAAGATTTTTTAATGTTTTTCCCATTTCCTTCAAGTGTTAAAAAGTGCTGACTCAGCACTTTTTCAAAGTCCTGAAAAAAGTACCTTGTGATCAAACCGATAGAGGTTTTTTTAAACCGTTCTATTCTACTGGATAAAAGTAAGCTTTATCCAAAATAAGAATTCTTTGTGCCGTGAAGTTTTGGAGATATAGCAGTTTTAAGGTTTTTCCTATTTTTAGCTCCCGATGTTCCCACAGGGCAATGGGAAAAAAATTTTTTGCATCAATCCACTACTTATGACCCATTATCCTCTCATATCAAATTTGGTTCAAATCCGCCTCAGGGTTCTGAAAACAGAAATTTTAGGCGTGGCAAAAATTTTTGCCTCTCCCATAACGAAGGCAAATAATGCCAGACAAACTTCTCTTGCACAAAGTTGATTCTAAACCTCAAAAGGACTCTGTATACCACATATCAGGTCTCTGCTACTAGTGGTTCATTAGAAGAAGATTTTCAAAAAATTTGGACATTTTTACCCCACACCTCTGCTCAATATGAGCCGAAACCTAATTTCGATAAAAATCAAAATGCCCCTATATAACCACTACTTACATGAAATTTAATTATGTGGCCAGTGGTTTAGGAGAGAGACTCAAACATCACCTTCACACAGGACGACGGATGACGGACGGATGGACAGATGATGTATGAAGAGTGACAAGAAAAGCTCAGCCTGACTTTCAGTCAGGTGAGCTAAAAATGGAATAAGTTTTCCATCATATGGATGTCTACAGTTGTAAGTAACTGTAAGAGAACAAGCAAACTCTAAGTTCATGGAACACATCTAACCACTGGGTGCAAACTGGTGGTTCATAAAATGAAAGTTTCCTTGCGCTATTTGTGCATTTTTTTAATAGTACTCTTCCCAAACAGACATTGCTCTGTTGCATTCTTGTTTACCAGGGTTTAAAAACACTTTGAATGTACACCAATTGTTCTGAAGTCAGCTGTACCTTTCTTGTTTAATAGGGCTTAACAACACTTTGAAAGTACGCCAATTGTTCTGAAGTCAGATGTACCATTCTTGTTTACTAGGATTTAACAACACTTTGAAAGTACACCAATTGTTTTGAAGTCAGCTGTACCTTTCTAGTTTACTCGGGTTTAAAACACTTTGAAAGTACACCAATTGTTTTGAAGTCAGCTGTACCTTTCTTGTTAACAACACTTTGAAAGTATACCAATTGTTTTGAAGTCAGCTGTACCTTTCTTGTTTACAACACTTTGAACTACACCAATTGTTCTGAAGTCAGTTGTACCTTTCTTGTTATCAACACTTTGAACATACACCAATTGTTTTGAAGTCAGCTGTACCTTTCTTGTTAACAACACTTTCATAAGGCCGGGGAAAAATAATTAATTTGTTCAGGTAACATGCTGAAAAAAAATAGGGTCGGTCGGTCGGTCTGGATTTTTTTTTTTTTTTCACAATTATTTTTTGCAATGAATGTCTTTCAAGTGTCTCAGAAATCAACCTGTATATCCCTATATATCCCTCATGTCCTATTTGTTTGGTTATTTTATACGATTTGCATCAGTAAATAAAACTATAAACCATTTTTCAATGCGTTTTCATTTCTTAAATTGAAACCCGTAACGAGACTCCAGAATTCGAAGATCGCGGCTACGTACGATTGTTCCATTGTTTCTTTGTCAGGTCAAGAACGTGATGACACTTTGCGGTCATGTTTTAGGTGTGGAAGATGGAGAGAATTTAGGTGTGAAAATAAAATTCAACATTTCACTTCAACGTCATGAAATTCTTCGGTATGTATGGCTTTAAAAATGTCTATAAATGAGGATGAGTTGGAAACTGTTCTTAAAAATTGCTGTTTCCCTCTGTGCTCCCACTTTTCTGTGTGAATTGCGACAACGCTTGTAGCCGACATTTTGATATAAACACGCGTTCTGAAACTTGTTGCTATGAGCGTCATCGGTCGACGTGCACGCGCCCTTTAACATGAGAAACGTTCCAGGGACAGTCGTACCACGCAAAGTTGGTGCTATTATTTCGTTAGGCGATAGCGATTTCATTATTTTTTCTTTTTCTTAAAATTTTTTTTCTGTGCAAGGTAAAAAATATTTAGGGTCGGCGGCAAAAATAGGGTCGGTCGGGTTACCTGAACAAATTAATTATTTTTCCCCGGCTTAAACCAGCATCATATTGTATCAGATGAATGCACTCTGATGTCAAAATGGCAAGGTTTTCAGCAGCAAATATTTCCCACAATGCAGTTTGATATTAAACCAAATATACCTTGTTTGACAGAGGTCCGTGAGCTCTGTCAAACAAGATATAATTGGTTATTTATTTATTTATTTATTGATGTTTAAGGTCACATATTTATGCACAATGGCTAACCATGACCGTGACAGTTTTACGGGTGGAGGAAGCCGGAGTACCCGGAGAGAACCACCGAGCAATGACGAGCAGCTGCCAGCTCCCCAACATCGTAACTCCGCACTGCAGCACAGGCAGGGTAAGATTGGTTGAAGACATGCGTACCATCGACGTGCAGTACGCCCTAGTACACGTCGTCATCGTGCCCCCACGCGGGCAATGGAGATGAAGTGTCTTGCCCAAGGACACAACGCGGATGCCGCAGGTGGGATTTGAACCGAGGACCTCTCGGCTTGCAGCCTGCACCTCTACCTACTGAGCCACCACGCTCCCGATATAATTGGTTAAATTCATAGTTAAACAAGAGAAAAACAGAGTGATTGGTGAAAATTCTGTTGCACTACCAGTGTGCTAGGGGTCAAAGTTCATATTTCCTAAGTTGTTGAACATCACCATTGATATATTTTTGTTTTTATTTTTCAAATGTTGCCTCCCTCACAAAGCTTATGAGCTGTCATTACTGAGAGCTAATTGAGTTTGTTCAAATGAGGGGGTCATAAGTTGTTTGAGAGAAAATGGAAGTGTCAATGACACTGTAGCTCAACTTGTTTAAGACATGTACATGTATAGTATGTGACACAGCAATGACAAACATCTAGGTAATGACCTGATAACGAAAGTACACGTAAAGTATTTTAACGGTCTGTACATAAATGCTGGCCGTAGCCTGTAACAAATATATAGGTAAAGTATTGTAAAAGTGGGGTGACAGTTAGATGCTAAAATCGAAAGGAAATCTTTGCGTCCCAGAGTGAGTCTGACTGAACCCAAAAATATTTGTTTTCATAGCACAGTAATAACAAAGGCACCCCAAAACACTTGTTCCTGTCACAAGGTGATAACAAAGGTACCCCAAGAAGTTTCGTGAAGATCAGTTCATAAATACAGACTCCAGCCTGAGCCGTATTGACATGTGTACTTACTGTCACAAGGTGATAACAAAGGTACCCCAAGAAGTTTCGTGAAGATCAGTTCATAAATACAGACTCCAGCCTGAGCCGTATTGACATGTGTACTTACTGTCACAAGGTGATAACAAAGGTACCCCAAGAAGTTTCGTGAAGATCAGTTCATAAATACAGACTCCAGCCTGAGCCGTATTGGCATGTGTACTTACTGTCACAAGGTGATAACAAAGGTACCCCAAGAAGTTTCGTGAAGATCAGTTCATAAATACAGACTTTAGCCTGAGCTGTATTGACATGTGTACTTACTGTCACAAGGTGATAACAAAGGTACCCCAAGAATTTTTGTGAAGATCAGTTCATAAATACAGACTCTAGCCTGAGCCGTATTGACATGTGTACTTACTGTCACAAGGTGATAACAAAGGTACCCCAAGAAGTTTCGTGAAGATCAGTTCATAAATACAGACTTTAGCCTGAGCCGTATTGACATGTGTACTTACTGTCACAAGGTGATAACAAAGGTACCCCAAGAAGTTTCGTGAAGATCAGTTCATAAATACAGACTCCAGCCTGAGCCGTATTGGCATGTGTACTTACTGTCACAAGGTGATAACAAAGGTACCCCAAGAAGTTTCGTGAAGATCAGTTCATAAATACAGACTCTAGCTTGAGCCGTATTGACATGTGTACTTACTGTCACAAGGTGATAATAAAGGTACCCCAAGAAGTTTCGTGAAGATCAGTTCATAAATACAGACTCTAGCCTGAGCCGTATTGACATGTGTACTTACTGTCACAAGGTGATAACAAAGGTACCCCAAGAAGTTTCGTGAAGATCAGTTCATAAATACAGACTCCAACCTGAGCCGTATTGACATGTGTACTTACTGTCACAAGGTGATAACAAAGGTACCCCAAGAAGTTTCGTGAAGATCAGTTCATAAATGCAGACTCCAGCCTGAGCCGTATTGACATGTGTACTTACTGTCACAAGGTGATAACAAAGGTACCCCAAGAAGTTTCGTGAAGATCAGTTCATAAATGCACACTCCAGCCTGAGCCGTATTGACATGTGCACTTACTGTCACAAGGTGATAACAAAGGTACCCCAAGAAGTTTCGTGAAGATCAGTTCATAAATGCACACTCCAGCCTGAGCCGTATTGACATGTGCACTTACTGTGTATACAGTGTATAAGTAGCACTGAACAAATCAAAGTTCATCTAATTTACATAATTTCTGCACGAGAAGAAAAAACTGTATTTTTTGTGATGTATTCCATGTTACTAAACATTCATACAAATATTTATTCAAATCAGAACTTTCATACAGAAGTTCTGTACAAAAAACTGATTGCACTAACTAAAGTACAAAATGGCTGCTGGTGGCCATCCTGAATTTCGGACCGCACCCAAAACCACTCGTTCTCGTCCCACGGTGATAACAAAGGTTTACCCAAGAAGTTTCGTGAAGATAGGTTCATAAATATGGCCTCTAGCCCGAGCCATATTGGCATTTGCAGTTACAGTGCTGAAAGTAATATTAAATAGATCAAAGTTAGTCTAATTGGCATAATTTATGCACGAGATAAAAAACAGTATTATATGTGATGTATCCCATGGTACTAAACATTCACACAAAAAATGATTCAAATCAGCGCTTTCATATGGAAGTTCTGCACAAAAATCTGATTGCACCTAATTTTTTAAAAACTGGCTGCCAGCGGCCATCTTGAATTTCAGACCGGACCCCAAAACAATCGTTCTCATCCCACGGTGATAATAAAGGTACCCAAGAAGTTTCGTAAGGATCGGTTCATAAATACGGCCTCTAGCCCGAGCCGTATTGGCATTTGCACTTACAGTGCTGAATGTAACATTAAATAAATCAAAGTTAGTCTAATTTGCATAATTTACACACGAGAAAAAAACGCGTATTATATGTGATGTATCCCATGGTACTAAACATTCATACAAAACATTATTCAAATAAGAGCTTTCATATGGAAGTTCTGCGCAAATATCTGATTGCACCTAATTTTGAACAAAATGGCTGCCAGCAGCCGTCTTGAATTTCGGACCGGACCCAAAAACACTTGTTCTCGTCTCACGGTGATAACAAAGGTACCCAAGAAGTTTCGTAAAGATCGGTTCATAAATACAGCCTCTAGCCCGAGCCGTGAGTACGGCACAATGGACGGACAGAGGGACGGACAACGGGCCATGACAATACCTCAAATTTGGCTTCGCCAAAGTTGAGCTAAAAAATTAAAAATTTGTAAGCTATGTTTGAAATATAATAAAAATTAAGAAATTTGGCGTTCAGATATTTTTTTTACAAGTGCTGTCCTCAAGTCATGATAGGTAACGGCATAAATTCTGTTACTATCAAGACTCCCGTTCAAATATAAAATAATAAGTAATGTCCTAATTGGGTTAAAAAAACATCAACTTAACCCTTTACCTAACGTAACGGCCAAAACTGGCCAGCGCTATTCTAAAAAATAGCTAATTAATTTTCATTATTTTTTTCATTTTTTGTCTCAAAAACATAGGTTATGACCCCTCGTTGGAACGAGCTCATCTAGCTCGTTCCAACGAGGGGTCATAACCTATGTTTTTGAGACAACAAATGAAAAAAATTAGTTATTGAAGAATTATTTTTGCAGGTGTCTCCTGCTTTTCAGGTTAGGTAAAGGGTTAATTTTGGCAGGCTTTAATTTCAACTGTCATTATTATATTTCATTCTATGTATGCTTTGACAATACCTCTTGCACTCCTAAAAATCTATTGTGTGGAATACAAATAAATTTTTCATCAACAAGAGGACATACCATGTGACATGACAATGGGCCACTGATGATTCGAACAAACAGAGATCTAATGATACCAAATGTTACAAAACCTGTTGATCTCGTGTCATTTTCCACCTGTAAATTACCCGACTTTTAACAATTCTCGCTATACATTCATGTGCCAAATGATAGGACACAGCTGAAGTCGTACTGCATGTAAAATGACACTTTGATGTACCAATTGTGTATGACTTGTATATCTCAACATCAAAGTACTCTACAATTACTTCTTGGGGTAAAATTGAAGCCAAATTGTGCACACCTATGCTGTACTCTGTATTGCAAGTCTCATGCCAGATATTCGTTACTCGGTGCTATAACATCTGTGGTGAATTCTGTATTGGAGTCCCATGCCAGATATTCGTTACTCAGTGCTATATAACACCTATGCTGAACTCTGTATTGCAAGTCTCATGCCAGACATTGGTTACACAGTGCTATAGAACACCTATGCTGAACTCTGTATTGCAAGTCTCATGCCAGACATTGGTTACTAGGTGCTCTAACACCTATGCTGAACTCTGTATTGCAAGTCTCATACCAGACATTGGTTACCAGATGCTATATAACACCTGTGGTGAACTCTGTATTGGTGCCCCATGCCAGACATAGGTTACCAGGTGCTATAACATCTGTGGTGAACCCTGTATTGGAGTCCCATGCCAGACACTGGTTACCAGGTGCTATATAACACATGTGGTGAACTCTGTATTGGAGTCCCATGCGAGACATTGGTAACCAGGTGGTATAACACCTGTGAACTCTGTATTGGAGTCCCATACCAGACATTGGTTACTAGGTGCTATAACACCTGTGTTGAACTCTGTACTGGAGACCCAAGCCAGGCTTTGGTTACTAGGTGCTATAACACCCGTGGGGAACTCTGTATTGGAGTCCCATGCCAGGCTTTGGTTACCAGGTGCTATAACACCTGTGACCTCTGTATTGGAGTCCCATACCAGGCTTTGGTTACTAGGTGCTATAACATCTGTTGTGAACTTTGTAATTGGGGGTCCCATGTCAGACATTGGTTACCAGGTGCAATATAACACCTGTGGTGAACTCTGCATTGGAGTCCCATGCCAGACATTGGTTACCAGGTGCTACAACACCTGTGATGAACTCTGTATTGGAGTCCCATGCCAGACATTGGTTACCAGGTGCTATAACACCCGTGATGAACTGTGTATTGGAGTCCCAAGCCAGGCTTTGGTTACTAGGTGCTATAACACCAGTGATGAACTGTGTATTGGAGTCCCATGCCAGGCTTTGGTTACCAGGTGCTATAACACCTGTGGTGAACTCTGTATTGGAGTCCCATGCCAGGCTTTGGTTACCAGGTGCTATAACACCTGTGGTGAACTCTGTATTGGTGTCTCATGCCAGGCATTGGTTACTAGGTGCTACAACATCAGTGGTGAACTCTGTATTGGAGTCCCATGCCAGACATTGGTTGCTATGTTCTATATAACACCTGTGGTGAACACTGTATTGGAGTTCCATGCCAGGCTTTGGTTACCAGGTGCTATAACACCTGTGGTGAACTCTGTATTGGTGTCTCATGCCAGACATTGGTTACTAGGTGCTATAACATCTGTGGTGAACTCTGTATTGGAGTCCCATGCCAGGCATTGGTTGCTATGTTCTATATAACACCTGTGGTTAACTCTGTATTGGAGTCCCATGCCAGGCACTGGTTACCAGGTGCTATATAACACCTGTGGTAAACTCTGTATTGGAGTCCCATGACAGGCATCGGTTACCAGGTGCTATATAACACCTGTGGTGAACTCTGCATTGGAGTCCCATGCCAGACATTGGTTACCAGGTGCTATAACACCAGTGGTGAACTCTGTATTGGCGTCCCATGCCAGACATTGGTTACTAGGTGCTATAACACCTGTGGTGAACTCTGTATTGGAGTCCCATGCCAGGCATTGTTTACTAGGTGCTATATAACACCTGTGGTGAACTCTGTATTGGGGTCCCATGCCAGGCATTGGTTACTAGGTGCTATATAACACCTGTGTTGAACTCTGTATTGGGGCCCCATGCCAGACATTGGTTACTAGGTGCTATATAACATCTGTGGTGAACTCTGTACTGGGGTCCCATGCCAGGCATTGTTTACTAGGTGCTATATAACTCCTGTGGTGAACTCAGTATTGGAGTCCCATGCCAGGCATTGGTTACTAGGTGCTATATAACACCTGTGGTGAACTCTGTATTGGGGTCCCATGCCAGGCATTGGTTACTAGGTGCTATATAACACCTGTGGTGAACTCTGTATTGGGGCCCCATGCCAGGCATTGTTTACTAGGTGCTATAACACCTGTGGTGAACTCTGTATTGGAGTCTCATGCCAGACATTGGTTTCTAGGTGCTATATAACACCTGTGGTGAACTCTGTACTGGAGTCCCATGCCAGGCATTGGTTACTAGGTGCTATAACACATGTGGTGAACTCTGTATTGGAGTCCCATGCCAGGCATTGTTTACTAGGTGCTATATATAACACCTGTGGTGAACTCTGTATTGGGGTCCCATGCCAGGCATTGGTTACTATGTGCTATAACACAAGTGGTGAACTCTGTATTGGAGTCTCGTGCCAGGCATTGGTTACTATGTGCTCTCATCTGTGGTGAACTCTGTATTGGAGTCCCATGCCAGGCATTGTTTACTGTGTGCTAGAACACCTGTGGTGAACTCTGTATTGGAGTCGCATGCCAGGCATTATTTACTAGGTGCTATAACACCTGTGGTGAACTCTGTATTGGAGTCCCATGCCAGGCATTGTTTACTACGTGCTATATAACACCTGTGGTGAACTCTGTATTGGGGTCCCATGCCAGACATTGGTTTCTAGGTGCTATATAACACCTGTGGTGAACTCTGTACTGGAGTCCCATGTCAGGCATTGGTTACTAGGTGCTATATAACACCTGTGGTGAACTCTGTATTGGGGTCCCATGCCAGGCATTGGTTACTAGGTGCTATATAACACCTGTGGGGGACTCTGTATTGGGGTCCCATGCCAGGCATTGTTTACTATGTGATATAACACCTGTGGTGAACTCTGTATTGGAGTTCCATGCCAGGCATTGTTTACTAGGTGCTATATAACACCTGTGGTGATCTCTGTATAGGAGTCCCATGGCAGGCATTGGTTACTAGGTGCTATATAACACCTGTGTTGAACTCTGTATTGGGGTCCCATGCCAGGCATTGTTTACTAGGTGCTATATAACACCTGTGGTAAACTCTGTATTGGGGTCCCATGCCAGGCATTGGTTACTATGTGCTATATAACACCTGTGGTGAACTCTGTATTGGAGTCCCATGTCAGGCATTGTTTACTAGGTGCTATATAACACCTGTCCTGAACTCTGTATTGGGGTCCCATGCCAGGCATAGGTTACTAGGTGCTATATAACACCTGTGGTGAACTCTGTATTGGGGTCCCATGCCAGGCATTGGTTACTAGGTGCTATATAACACCTGTGGTGAACTCTGTATAGGAGTCCCATGCCAGGCATTGTTTACTAGGTGCTAGATAACATCTGTTGTGAACTCTGTATTGGGGTCCCATGCCAGGCACTGTTTACTAGGTGCTATATAACACCTGTGGTGAACTCTGTATTGGGGTCTCATGCCAGACATTGGTTACTAGGTGCTATATAACACCTGTGGTAAACTCTGTATTGGGGTCCCATGCCAGGCATTGGTTACTAGGTGCTATAACACCTGTGGTGAACTCTGTATAGGAGTCCCATGCCAGGCATTGTTTACTAGGTGCTATATAACATCTGTTGTGAACTCTGTATTGGGGTCCCATGCCAGGCACTGTTTACTACGTGGTATATAACACCTGTGGTGAACTCTGTATTGGGGTCCCATGCCAGGCATTGGTTACTAGGTGCTATATAACACCTGTGGTGAACTCTGTATAGGAGTCCCATGCCAGGCATTGTTTACTAGGTGCTACATAACATCTGTTGTGAACTCTGTATTGGGGTCCCATGCCAGGCACTGTTTACTAGGTGCTATATAACACCTGTGGTGAACTCTGTATTGGGGTCTCATGCCAGACATTGGTTACTAGGTGCTATATAACACCTGTGGTGAACTCTGTATTGGGGTACCGTGCCAGGCATTGATTACCAGGTACTTTCATACAGTAAAGTAGAATTTGTGACATTTTCGAGGCCGTTTTGAGAATATATTCAAAAACTCTCTATGACCTTAGTTAACCCTTTACCTAATGAATCGCCTGCATCCGCTCGCGTAATTTGCAAATTGAGCAGTTGAAAAGAATAAATTTTTCCAAATATTACAACAAAACCATATTATGTGACCCCTCACTAGAATGAGCTCATCGAGCTCGTTCCAATGAGGGGTCACATATGGTTTTGTTGATTTTTTTTAGAAAATTTAAAAAAAACAGTAATTGAAAATAATAAATTTGGATATGGTTTGATTTGGGTAAAGGGTTAACTCTTAAAGGCCTACATTCAACTGTGACAACATTTCTTATATTGGAAACAACAAGCAAGATCATATAAGTTAGTTTTTCAGGTAATAATTAACCCTGACAATAGAGTTTTGGTAAGGTTTTGGCTGTCCACAAATGCTGGATAACCTTACACAGACATCACTTTCAAGCCATTAGACATACAGGATATGCAATAGAACATCTATAAAATTGTATGTGCTTCTATTAATTACCAAACTGTCCATCACAGATGTCAAACATATTTTAACTGACTGCAGTGGATCCCACTTAATTGCATATCTCTTTACTGAATAACCCTGTTATATGAACAGGGGTCGATTTAAATTGAAAATTTTTATTAGCGTTTTGCTAATTATAATTGGTAGTTGATTAGCATTTTAGTCAAATTAATTAGCATTTTTGCACTGAGTTTGAAAAGATGAAAAAACTGCTGAAAATACCCTGGTCCATCAAAAAGTACCAATGTAAATTGCAATGTACAGTTAAAACTAGAAGTCCTGTCATGAATGCGCACAAATAGCACGTCGATCTGCGCGTAAATCTGCGCGTTATGACCATAGTAAGGCTATCGAATTCTGTACATATGGTCTGTATACAAGCAATATTTCAGCCAATGGTAACCCGGAGGTCCATTGGCAGAAACAGTGCCTGTGTTTTGCTATGAGTAACCAGGAGAACCTGCCGTGCTTTGGATGTCATTCGATATGGCAGTTGCACGCAATTCCTACGCACAATTAAGCCTCGATAAGCACACAGTTCATGACAGGACTTTTAATTTTAACTGTATGTGACTGGTGTTCAAAGCAATTTGCACTGGTTCTTTATGAGAATTGAGAATAATGTTACGTAAATTCAATCATGTTTTAAAACACTTTTGGTCATTGATGAATTTCTTTGATTAGTGTACCATATTTACTCTATGTATTGGGACACTCCATGATTTGGGACACACATTTTTTCCAGAAAACTATATTTTTTTTATGCTCCAAAGTTTGGGACATTCAGGAGATTTGTTTCCAGTTGGCCCGTCACTAGTAGCAGACGACACTCATAAAAAAAATTCTTGAGTAACTAAAAATTTTCATTTTTTGCTTCCAAAGCATAGCTTATGATCCCTCACTGAAACGAGCGCAATGCGCAAGTTCCAATGAGGGATCATAAGCTATGTTTTGGAAGCAAAAAATGAAAATTTAAAAAAAAATTGGACGGCGATTTTCGTATATAGTGATGTAAAACGAATCACACACAACTTTATTCAGCACCAAATCAAGACCAGGCTCTGTTCTTTCCCCATTTTCTAAGAATTGGGACACCTGTGAAAATAATTATTTTTAGCTGTCCCAATGCATAGAGTAAATATGGTACACCATGTCTTTTCATTGCATCATGTGGCATCTGTATTGAATTGTGTGGTGCCCAGTTGGGGGACTGTAATTTCTTTCTTTACAGCCAGGATGAGGAAAGATGAGAATCATGAGATGAAAATGATTGGTTGGTTCAGGTAACAGAAGGAGCTGGACGATAAACCAGTATTTTGACACAGTTTGATGTAATTTTTGTAACCAGAAAAATGTCACTTGTCTTGAAAAATTACCGGTGCATCAAATCTTTCAATATTAGAACAGAGAGGTCGATATTCATATTCTTGGACTTTCATTCACAAGTTGTCTTGCCTGAGAAAGTTAACAGAACTATAATGGAAATATAATTAATAAAACTACATTATTTGCAAACAGGTTATTTATTTATTGATGGGTAAGTATTGTTTTCCTCATCAAAATGATATTGGCATGTCTAACGAACTGACCAATCAAATTTTGTTTTATAGAAACAAGTGCTTTCAACACTTTTGGGATTTGGGAAGACAAAACCCACAAATATTATGTTGTACATGCCTTAAATAGCGACAATAATTGAAGAGTCCCATAAATAAATCCATATAATGTTATGGAATAGGGCCATTATTGCTTCGAATAAACACATTAACAGACACAGTGCACTGAACTGCAATAAAATTCCCTAACTTTAAAAATAGATTGCATGACAATGAGGTTGGCACACGCAGACTGGCTGTTGAAGGGTTTCACAAAAATTAATACAATCGAAGCGTATTGGTATTCAACATTTTATTTTACAAATTTCCTTTGATATCTGCAATGTACGGTGTGCAGGTTCAAAAATTCAAAACAGTAAATACAGGAGGTACTGTGGAGAAGAAACTCGCCATTATTTCATTTACCCCGGCACCTGCTTCATATTTTGGGGAGGGTGAGGGCATATGTACTTGGCACAAGCTGAGAAATGAAAAAAGAAGATATCTGACATCATTTTTGGATCGATGATGATATGTCCCCATAATGGTATATAAATATAAAAGGTAAAATATTAATATACCATTATGGGGGCATGTTAGCATCGATCCAAAAATGCTGCCAGATATAATTTTTCTACATTTCTCAGCTTGTGTCAGTAGCCTACTAGTGTGTGTGTGTGTGTGTGAGGGAGGGGGAGGAGAAGGGAGGTGGGGGAGTGGCATGGCATGGCATGGAGGGTATCAATCAGAAGGGTGTGGGTTGATGCCAAATGCTGCCCGATATAATTTTTCTCCATTTCTCTGCTTGTGTCAAGTAGCCTACTTTGTGTGTGTGTGTGGAGGGGGAGGGGGGGGGGGGAGGGAGGGCTGAATAAATTAATGGCTTTTTCAAGCGTATTCGTCTTCATGAAACATGCCAAATCTTCTTTCTAAATAATAGCAATCAGAAGAGTGTGGGTAGGTGCCAAATAAAATAAACCTGTATGCTGAAACTTTCCACATGGGGTGGGGGCAGAATAAAATTTGTATAATACAAATCCTTTAACTTTTTATTCACCCCCGCCCCGCATATGTAGAAAGCAGAACGAACCGTACAGTGCACAGGTTTATTTTTTTCAGCACCATGCAATCCCAACCCTTCCGATTGCTGGCACCTCAAAATGGGTTGTTGGTCGTGAAAGCTGGTCGGTTGCTTGACTGCTGAAGCAGAAATGTGCACTTCCCCTCCAAGAATTGCCAGAGGCAGACTATACACTACTGCGCAAGCAACCATTACATGAATATCCTAGGGCCGAGGTGAGACAAAAGTATTAAACCCACCCGATATTATGCGGACAATGAATGCAATAATTAAATTGGACAAGATATTTGGAGTGAAAGAGATTAACTCCAGAGAGCGTAATCTCAGCATTAATTGTGAAATAGATTAGACCAAATAAACTACTGCATGTTGATGTCACAGAACATCAGAATGATAACCAGTCATCAATAATTTTCCGAATCATATTTATGTACATGTACGTTTGTGTCGGAATGTTGCAATTTGTTGGAATTTAAAAAAAAATTCTTTCTGATTAAAAACGTAAATATTTTATGAGTGTTGGTAAATGTCATTTCGTCGTGTTGAGATTGTTGAGTTATACATATATTTTGACCACAAAATTGTGAGAGTCGTGCAAAATACGACAATAAGTACATCCTTTTCGTTCAGGTGCCCTAGAAATTAATTACTGCTGTAATCTGTTTCACCATGAATCATGGCGATTTTAATATTGTGTCGGACACTGACTCGAAAAACAATCAGCAATATTAGTTGGCGACTTCTCTTAGATCTTCAGAGAAGATATTATGGATCTGGCATATTCATGTAATGGTCGCTTGCGCAGTAGTGTACTTGCCAATGATGACTTGAGAACCAGAAATAAAGCAAGTGACAGATTAAACTAGCCTGAAGAGCCTACTCCATCACCCTCGGGTAGAGGTAGCACCTTTGTCGAGAGGACCCTCTCTCAAACTGGTCCTCACCCGAGGGAAGATAACTTCCACCAAAACATAAACAAGAATGCCAATTACTTCTCCCACAGTCTTTCCTCCTCTGCTGCCTCCTCCCATGGTCATGATCGGCGGCGTAAAACTTCTATCTAAAACATCAGAGAAGGGTCGAAAGGGCCTTGCCTCAAACCCTCCCTGCATGCATTCGGCACACAATACCATCATCCGATTTCACAAAAAGCATGTCACAACCGGCTTTCCATATGTTAATAGCCAGTTATGGAGTACAGTACAAGAAGAAGAGGACCAATGAGGGCGGCTGTTAATAGCCTGTTATTGAGTGCAGTCCGAGAAGACGACCAATGAGGGTGGCTGTTAATAGCCTGTTATTGAGTACAGTACGAGAAGACGACCAATGAGGGTGGCTGTTAATAGCCTGTTATTGAGTACAGTACGAGAAGACGACCAATGAGGGTGGCTGTTAATAGCCTGTTATTGAGTACAGTACGAGAAGACGACCAATGAGGGTGGCTGTTAATAGCCTGTTATTGAGTACAGTACGAGAAGACGACCAATGAGGGTGGCTGTTAATAGCCTGTTATTGAGTACAGAACGAGAAGACAACCAATGAGGGTGGCAGTTAATAGCCTGTTATTGGGTACAGTACGAGAAGACGACCAATGAGGGTGGCTGTTAATAGCCTGTTATTGAGTGCAGTACTAGAAGACTACCAATGAGGGTGGCTGTTAATAGCCTGTTATTGAGTGCAGTACGAGAAGACGACCAATGAGGGTGGCTGTTAATAGCCTGTTATTGAGTGCAATCCGAGAAGACGACCAATGAGGGTGGCTGTTAGTAGCCTGTTATTGAGTGCAGTCTGAGAAGACGACCAATGAGGGTGGCTGTTAATAGCCTGTTATTGAGTGCAGTCCGAGAAGACGACCAATGAGGGTGGCTGTTAGTAGCCTGTTATTGAGTGCAGTCCGAGAAGACGACCAATGAGGGTGGCTGTTAGTAGCCTGTTATTGAGTGCAGTCCGAGAAGACGACCAATGAGGGTGGCTGTTAGTAGCCTGTTATTGAGTGCAGTCCGAGAAGACGACCAATGAGGGTGGCTGTTAGTAGCCTGTTATTGAGTGCAGTCCGAGAAGACGACCAATGAGGGTGGCTGTTAATAGCCTGTTATTGAGTGCAGTCCGAGAAGACGACCAATGAGGGTGGCTGTTAATAGCCTGTTATTGAGTGCAGTACGAGAAGACGACCAATGAGGGTGGCTGTTAATAGCCTGTTATTGAGTACAGTACGAGAAGACGACCAATGAGGGTGCAGTTAACATAAGAGCAGTGCTGAATAAACAGAAACAAAAAAAAAAAAGATTTTCGATTTAGATCACATTTTCTCGAACGAAAGTACCATGTAAGAATCCGATGTCGGAGAGAAATTATCGTATGAAATTCTCAATAAAGTCGATTCGCAAATAGCTAGTGAATTACGTGGAATCTGGTTAAAGCCCTGTGTATGAATACAATTTCCCAACACAAAACCATTTATCATACCTCCAGTACAAATTTGACATGTTAATTGAATATAGGTTATAGAGTAAACTCCTGTTAATTGAATACAAAATCTTGTAACCTGTCGAGAAATTACCCTGACACACCCCAGTTTTCCTTCAGCATTGATTGACTGCAAGTGCACCATCAACTTTCAGTACACCTTAGGACACAAAGCCACCATGCCCGATTTAGGCAAACAGGATTAAGTATCTTGTCCAAGGACATAATGCACAACCCTTACACACAAATAAACGCATCAATAAGCACAACTTCAGAAATACCTCCCAAAAGGAAAAGTTCTAAAATTTAAACTTTAAAATAAATTATCTTTTGATATTAAAAGTTATAAGCATTCTATACAAATATACCCGAAAACATTTCATTCAGAATCTCCATTCTGTTTAATTATTGGGGTTTAATAATAATAATAACACTTTGGCCGGCCGCTGATTTGTCGTGGTTCTCGTAGGAGAAGGGCTTGGTTACCCCTGTACTACCAACTGCCTCCCTATTCCTATCCTTCTTCTCTCCTCCCAACACTCGGAGACGAACTGCTTGATGACATCCCTTGCCCCATTCTTCCCAATCTCTCTCTCAACAGCCAGGGTCATATTGTGTTGGATAGTACAACAGCCAGGGTCATATTGTGTTGGATAGTACAACAGCCAGGGTCATATTGTGTTGGATAGTACAACAGCCAGGGTCATATTGTGTTGGATAGTACAACAGCCAGGGTCATATTGTGTTGGATAGTACAACAGCCAGGGTCATATTGTGTTGGATAGTACAACAGCCAGGGTCATATTGTGTTGGATAGTACAACAGCCAGGGTCATATTGTGTTGGATAGTACAACAGCCAGGGTCATATTGTGTTGGATAGTACAACAGCCAGGGTCATATTGTGTGGGATAGTACAACAGCCAGGGTCATATTGTGTTGGATAGTACAACAGCCAGGGTCATATTGTGTTGGATAGTACAACAGCCAGGGTCATATTGTGTTGGATAGTACAACAGCCAGGGTCATATTGTGTTGGATAGTACAACAGCCAGGGTCATATTGTGTTGGATAGTACAACAGCCAGGGTCATATTGTGTTGGATAGTACAACAGCCAGGGTCATATTGTGTTGGATAGTACAACAGCCAGGGTCATATTGTGTTGGATAGTACAACAGCCAGGGTCATATTGTGTTGGATAGTACAACAGCCAGGGTCATATTGTGTTGGATAGTACAACAGCCAGGGTCATATTGTGTTGGATAGTACAACAGCCAGGGTCATATTGTGTTGGATAGTACAACAGCCAGGGTCATATTGTGTTGGATAGTACAACAGCCAGGGTCATATTGTGTTGGATAGTACAACAGCCAGGGTCATATTGTGTTGGATAGTACAACAGCCAGGGTCATATTGTGTTGGATAGTACAACAGGTGGGAAAAGCCAGAGTACCAGAGAGATCAATTGAGCAACTCTCAGGCTTCCCAACTACTAACCCGATACAGCTGTTGAGTACCCGAGTGATCAACAGAACAGGTGAGCAACTCTCAGGCTTCCCAACTACTAACCCGACACAGCTGTTGAGTACCCACAGAGAACTGAGCAGGTGAGCAACTCTCAGGCTTCCCAACTACTAACCCGACACAGTGGTTGAGTACCAGAGATCACTGAGCAGGTGAGCAATTCTCAGGCTTCCCAACTACTAACCTGACACGGCAGTTTAGTACCCAAAGAGAACTACTCAGCAAGTGAGCAACTCTCAGGCATCCCAACTACTAAACTGACACGGCGGTTTAGTAACCAGAGAGAACTACTCAGCAGATAAGCAACTCTCAGGCATCCCAACTACTAACCTGACACGGCGGTTTAGTACCCAGAGAGAACTACTCAGCAGATGATCAACTCTCAGGCTTCCCAACTACTAACCTGACACGGCAGTTAAGTACCCAGAGAGAACTACTCAGCAGATGATCAACTCTCAGGCTTCCCAACTACTAACCTGACACGGCGGTTAAGTACCCAGAGAGAACTACTCAGCAAGTGAGCAGCTCTCAGGCTTCCCAACTACTAACCTGACACGGCGGGCAACTCTCAGGCTTCCCAACTACTAACCTGACACGACGGTTTAGTACCCATAGAGAACTACTCAGCAGATGAGCAACTCTCAGGCATTCCAACTACTAACCTGACACGGCGGTTTAGTACCCAGAGAGAACTACTCAGCAGATGATCAACTCTCAGGCTTCCCAACTACTAACCTGACACGGCGGTTAAGTACCCAGAGAGAACTACTCAGCAGATGATCAACTCTCAGGCTTCCCAACTACTAACCTGACACGGCGGTTAAGTACCCAGAGAGAACTACTCAGCAAGTGAGCAGCTCTCAGGCTTCCCAACTACTAACCTGACACGGCGGTTTAGTACCCAGAGAGAACTACTCAGCAAGTGAGCAACTCTCAGACATCCCAACTACTAACCTGACACGGCAGTTTAGTACCCAGAGAGAACTACTCAGCAAGTGAGCAACTCTCAGGCTTCCCAACTACTAATCTGACATGGCGGTTTAGTACCCAGAGAGAACTACTCAGCAGATGAGCAACTCTCAGGCATCCCAACTACTAACCTGACACGGCGGTTTAGTACCCAGAGAGAACTACTCAGCAAGTGAGCAACTCTCAGGCTTCCCAACTACTAATCTGACACGGCGGTTTAGTACCCAGAGAGAACTACTCAGCAAGTGAGCAACTCTCAGGCATCCCAAATACTAACCTGACAAGGCAGTTGAGTACCCAGAGAGAACTACTGAGCAGGTGAGCAACTCTCAGGCTTCCCAACAACTAACCCGATGCAGCAACTGAGTACCCAGTGAGAAATATTGAGCAGGTGAGTAACTCTCAGGCTTCCCAACAACTAACCCGATGCAGCGACCGAGTACCCAGAGAGAAAATATTGAGCATGTGAGCAACTCTTAGGCTGTCCAACTACTAACCCGATACAATAGTTGAAGGCAAGTGCATCCATGAAATGCAGGACACCTTAGTACACACCTCCAGTGCACCCCCCCCCCCCACCCCCAATCCACATGGGGGATCAGGAAATAAGTAACTTGCCCAAGGACAAAGAGGAGATTTCACACAGGTCAGGATCAAAGTATTTACCTTCTGCACCCCCCCCCCCCCCACCTCCCAACATGGGCAATTAGGCATAAGTGTCTTGCCCAAGGACACAGAGGAGATTGTAAAGGTCAGGATCAAACCACTTGCCCAAGGACAAAGTTCAGATGGCACAGATCAGGAACAAACTGTTTACCTTCTACTCCCCATCCACCCCACCCCCATCGGTAATCAGAATTAAGTTCCCCCACATGGGTAATCAGGGTTAAATGTATTGCCCAAGGACACAGAGAGCACATGGCACAGACCAAGAACAAACTATTTATCTTCTAGTACCCCCTCCCCCACGTGTAATTAGGATTAAATGTATTGCCCAAGGACACCGAGAGCACATGGCACAGACCAGGAATAAACTATTTATCTTCCAGTACCCCTCCCCCCCCCCCCCACGTGTAATTAGGATTAAATGTATTGTCCAAGGACACAGAGAGCAGATAGCACAGATGAGGTACAAACTGTTTTCCTTCCAGTCCCCCTCCACCACATGGGTAATTAGGATTAAGTTCCCCCCTCCCCCACCCACACACACATGGAATCAGGATTAAGTGTATAGCCCAAGGACACAGAGAGCAGATAGCACAGATCAAAATCAAGCTGTTTACCATCCAGTACTTCCCTCCCCACATGGATTAAATCAGGATTAAGTGTCTTACCCAAGAATACAGAGACAAAGAGCAGATGGCACAGATCAGGGACAAACTCCTTACCATCAAGTCCCCCCCCCCCCCACATGGTAATCAAGATTAAGTGTCTTGGACACAATAGATGGCACAGATCAGGGACAAACTGTTTACCATCCACTCCCCCCCCCCCCCACATGATAATCAAGATTAAGTATCACTGTCTTGGACACTATGCAGATGGCACAGATCAGGAACAAACAGTTTACCTACCATCCCCCTCCCCCACATGGGAAATCAGGATTAAGTGTCTTGCCCAAGGATACATAGAGCAGATGGCACAGCTCAGGATTCAACTTCCGGTTCAAGTCCACTGAGACACTGTGCTCCCTTTAATTCCAGGTAGGGGGAACTGAACATCGCCCAAATGACGATTTTGGCTTAAAATTCTGAACAAAAAAGTTGGAAGTAGTCAGAATAAAAATTTGATCCAGATATTGTTCGGTTTTCAAAGCAAGCTCCCATGTGGAGGAATAAATATTCAAATGTCAATTTTGTTTTCAAATATTGTATTCCACAAACATATGTTCTAATATACTCGATACAGCATTGAAGCTGATTTTCATTGAATATGCAGAGTGTCTGCCATTTGCAGGGTTCCTTACTAGAAGACTTCCTTCACCCCTCCTATGGGAGAGCTCCTTAATGGAAGACTCCTTCACTCCTTCTATTGGATAGCTCTTCTTTCACAACCTTCTGTAGTTTGCTCCTTACTGGAAGACTTCCTTCAAACCCTCCTGTACTTTGCTCCTTATCGGAAGACTTCCTTCACACCCTCCTGTAGTTTGTTTCTTACTGGGAGACTTCCTTCACACCCTCCTGTACTTTGCTCCTTACCGGAAGACTTCCTTCACACCCTCCTGTAGTTTGCTTCTTACTGGGAGACTTCCTTCACACCCTCCTGTAGTTTGCTTCTTAATGGGAGACTTCCTTCACACCCTCCTGTAGTTTGCTTCTTACTAGGAGACTTCCTTCACACCCTCCTGTAGTTTGCTCCTTACTGGGAGACCTCCTTCACACCCTCCTGTAGTATTTTGACAATGTAATAAGTCCTACCAGCAAAGCAGAAGTATTAATTCCAAAAATCTTTCTTGGAAAACTTTCCAATAACTTTCAAAGGTATAAAATTAGAGAGGAGGAAAAACAAAAAAAAAAAATAGTTCTCGATCAGGCCTGGTATTTTCAGGAGAGCGATTTATTCACTCACCTTCTGCTTGCCTTAAAAAAATTAAGGAGTGCGAAAACTAGCCCTCCTAGCCTTAGAAATACTGATTAGCATAACAGCCTATTCCTAAAACCCACATCTTTTCAGATCTCTGCTATGTTAGTGGTCTCTTTAAGACGGCCACACTGACCCTCCCACACCTCTGGGCCTTGCCTAGGCCCAGAGGTATGGGAGGGATAGTGTAGCCATCTCACAGAGACTACCTTGTTAGTAGCACCAAATAAAATGCATGAAGCCCACTAGGCAGAATTCATTAATAGTAAAACTTGCCTAGGCCCAGAGGTGTGGGAGGGATAGTGTAGCCATCTCACAGAGACTACCTTGTTAGTAGCACCAAATAAAATGCATGAAGCCCACTAGGCAGAATTCATTAATAGTAAAACTTCATTTTGCCATTTTTAGCTTTGTAAGCTTGAGGAGAGCTAATCGCTCCCCAAAGACATGTGACTGGAGCAATTTTTAGCCCTCATGCGTTTTTAAGAATGCCAGGCCGGAGTTCTCCCATCCTACGTTTTTAAGAATGCCAGGCCGAAGTTCTCCCATCCTACGTTTTTAAGAATGCCAGGCCGGAGTTCTTAATTATTCTACAACTTATAATTATTGAATAAGATAATTTTCTTACCACAGTGAATTTCCTCTTTATAATAATCCATTATTAATGTCTTCAATATAGCCTGTTGTAGGTATAGTTGTGTTTTACAGACTTTATTCTTGCATTATGTTTTCTATTGCCCAAGGCAATGTTTGATTACCGATCAACAATTAGATGTGACCAAGTAGATTGTACTAATGTTTAATGTGTTCATTACAATGAGAACACATTAGCATACAGTGTTGATAATATCAAATTAGAACCATAATAAATCACTGAATTACATACCTCCATGTACTTACCTAAATATACAGTAACAATCAGAAATAATAACACATAATAATAAATCACTGAAAGACATACCTCCATGTACTTACCTAAATATACAGTAACAATCAGAAATAACAACACATAATAAATCACTGAATTACATACCTCCATGTACATACCTAAACATACAGTAACAATCAGAAATAACTACATGTTCCTCCAGACTGTAGGATTGGACTACCTTCAGCCAACTCCACTCCACTGTGTTCCAGTATGATCTACATGCCCCAGACTGATGGACATCAAACTACTCTACCCAACAATGTTTTTAGTGTGATCTACATGTCCCAGACTGTAGGACTACACTACCTTCAGCCAACTCCACCCCACCAAGTTTTAGTATGATCTACATGCCCCAGACTGCAGGACTACACTACTTTCAGCCAACTCCACCCCACCATGTTTTAGTATGATCTACATGCCCTAGACTGCAGGACTACACTATTTAATTTCAGCCAACTCCAACTCCAACCCACCCTGTTTTAGTATGATCAACATGTCCCAGAGTGTAGGACTACACTACTTTCAGCCAACTCCACCCCACCATGTTTTAGTATGACCTACATGCCCCAGCCTGCAGGACTACACTATCTAATTTCAGCCAACTCCACCCCACCATGTTTTAGTATGATCTACATGCCTCAGACTATAGGACTACACTACCTTCAGCCAACTCCACCCCACCATGTTTTAGTACGATCTACATGCCCCAAACTGT
Source organism: Pictodentalium vernedei (assembly GCA_031216915.1). NCBI lineage: Eukaryota > Metazoa > Mollusca > Scaphopoda > Dentaliida > Dentaliidae > Pictodentalium > Pictodentalium vernedei. Next base: position 578,062,200 of record CM062294.1, read on the forward strand.
AGGACAACACTACCTAATTTCAGCCAACTCCACCCACCATGTTTTAGTATGATCTACATGCCCCAGACTGTAGGACAACAATACCTAATTTCAGCAAACTCCACCCCACCATGTTTTAGTATGATCTACATGCCCCAGACTGTAGGACTACACTATCTTCAGCCAACTTCATCCCACCATGTTTTAGTATGATCTACATACCTCGGACTATAGGACTACACTACCTTCAGCCAACTCCACCCCACCATGTTTTAGTATGATCTACATGCCCCAGACTGTAGGAAAACACTACCTAATTTCAGCCAACTCCACCCCACCATGTTTTAGTATGATCTACATGCCCCACACTGTAGGACTACACTATAATTCAGCCAACTCCACCCTCACCCCCCCCCCCTCCCCCATGTTTTAGTATGATCTACATACCCCAGACTGTAGGACTACACTACTTTATTTCAGCCAACTCCACCCCACCATGTTTTAGTATGATCTACATGCCCCAGACTGTAGGACAACACTACCTAATTTCAGCCAACTCCACCCCACCATGTTTTAGTATGATCTACATGCCCCAGACTGTAGGACTACACTATAATTCAACCAACTCCACCCCACCATGTTTTAGTATGATCTACATACCCCAGACTGTAGGACTACACTACTTAATTTCAGCCAACTCCACCCCACCATGTTTTAGTATGATCTACATGCCCCAGACTGTAGGACAACACTACCTAATTTCAGCCAACTCCACCCCCACCATGTTTTAGTATGATCTACATGCCCCAGACTGTAGGACTACACTACCTTCAGCCAACTCCACCCCACCATGTTTTAGTATGATCTACATGCCCCAGACTACAGGACAATACTACCTAATTTCAGCCAACTCCATCCCACCATGTTTTAGTATGATCTACATGCCCCAGACTTTAGGACTACACTACCTTCAGCCAACTCCACCCCACCATGTTTTAGTATGATCTACATGCCCCCGACTACAGGGCAATACTACCTAATTTCAGCCAACTCCACTCCACCATGTTTTAGTATGATCTACATGCCCCAGACTGTAGGACTACACTACCTTCAGCCAACTCCACCCCACCATGTTTTAGAACGATCTACAAGCCCCATACTGTAGGACTACACTACCTAATTTCCACAACTCCACCCCACCATGTTTTAGTATGATCTACATGCCCCAGACTGTAGGACAACACTATAATTCAGCCAACTCCACCCCCCCCCCCCACCCCCATGTTTTAGTATGATCTACATACCCCAGACTGTAGATTATTCCTCACAATGTAGGATTGGACTGTTCCCTCAGCAAGCTATATCATCGTGTTTAAGTAGGATAGATTATCCCTCACAATGTAGGATTGGATTGTTCCCTCAGCAAGCTATATCATCGTGTTTAAGTAGGATAGATTATCCCTCACAATGTAGGATTGGACTGTTCCCTCAGCAATCTAAAGAGACGTGATTGAGTATAGGATAGACTATCCCCACAGTGTTGGACTGGACTCAGCTAGGGCTGCACGGTTTATCGATAAACCAATATATACCGGTATACAAACCAATACCGATTGAATACTGGTGCAATTACAAAAATATCGTTTTATGGTCATTATTTATTTACCCACAGTTTAATTTTCAAGATATCTTGAGTTTTTTAACAGTAGCCTCGAATGAATAATATTATCCCTTTTTCCGAGGAATCGTCTACTTGTGCCCTCGTAATATACAAATTCAGCAGTTGAAAAATAATTTTCAAAAATCTCAACAAAGCTATATCATGTGACCCTTCATTGGAACGAGCTCGTTGAGCTCGTTCCAATGAGGTGTCACATGATATAGTTTTGTTGAAATCTTTGAGGAAAAGCTGATAAACTAATTTTGAAAATATTAAGTTTTGATATCGTCTGCGTTTGGTAAAGGTTTTTCGAACAGCATCATCAAGCATGCTAATTTGTTCCGACTGTAATGCCTCGAGTCTCGATTGTGGTACTTGTGTTCATATATCTGAACAGTTTTCGATATACCGGTATACCGCGGTATTTTTTTTAATACCGATACCGGTATGCAGTTTTGAATATCGTGCAGCCCTAGTAGACTCAGCAAATTAACTCTTCACATGTCTTTGAAAGATGTATTTGTTCTTTACAATGGATAAATAACATTAGTGTTGGGAGTACACTGGAGAAATAACATTAGTGTTGGGAGTACACTGGATAAATAACATTAATGTTGGGAGTACACTGGAGAAACAAAATACTTCTACTATCATTTCCTTTACCTAACAGATCTTTTTAAAAATTAAATTAATTTTTCGAAAAAAAATTCTCACAATTTTTAAATAAAACCATACAAATATGGATATCATTAGGACCGGGTTGACAAGCTAGTTCTAATTGATATTGATATTTGTATCGTTTTATCGAGACATTTGTTAGATTTATTTATTTATTGTTGTTTAAGGTCACATACTTCTGCACAATGGCTAATCATGACCACAACATGGAGATAAAGTCAAGGTCAGTCAATCGTTTATACCCCATGTTGCCTATTTTAGAGGACTTGCACCCCAAGCATTAGTGACTGGGTCCTATTTTACCAGTGAAACAGAGCTTGTTTACCACAGTAAACAAGCACTGCTTCACTTCCCGGGGTTCCCATGGGGACATTTGTTAGATAGTTTAGGCTGTGGTAGGCTTATTTTGGTAAATTTTCTGGCCATTTTTAGCCATTATGTTAGGTAAAGGGTTCAATACAAAAAATACTGTCATTAAATACAAAATATTGTGACTCAGCAATACACCTACAATTCCGTACTTACAAGTAAACCAATAAGAATTAGACAGAATCAATTTTTCCAGGAATCACAGGAATGTTAAGTTAATTCCCTCTTACACCATTTATCAATTGAAGAAATATGGTGAACATATACAAGGTTGTCCTCCCTATTAACTGCTTCCCTACCCGTGAGTACTGACGGAGACTTAAATAACATCTATTAGCAATCTGTTAGTGTATACAACAGCGGAAAAATGTCTCTATTGTATTGTCCGACATTACACTTTCTTTTTATTAAATCAAGGATTACGAACAAAACACATTGATTTGAGCTTCACCGACCGACCAGGCTTCAACATCAATATATGTTTTCACAATAAGCTTGAAGAAAGAAAAGGCCATAATACAGTTAGCAACAGAAGTATATGATAATGCTTTTAATCAATCACTTGCTTTGTGAAAATTTATTGGTCTGTTTTATTTACAACAAACAATCCTTTGCAAAATGTGAAAGCTGGTTTTGGTTTTGCAAATTCATGTTGGTGTAAGTGTTTTTCTCCATTTGTCAGGTCTGTCATTCATGAAAATCCAGGAGGGCTAAAAATCGCCCCCCCCCCCCCCCCCTCATGTGGTCTAGAAGTGCAATTTAGCTCTTCTCAAGCTGATAAACTCTAAAAGTGGCAAAATGAAGTTTTGCTATTAATGAATTCTGCCCAGTGGGCTTTGTACATTTTATTTGGTGCTGCTAACAAGGTAGTTGTGGTGAGATGGCTACACTGCCCCTCCACACCTCCGGGCCTCAGCAAGGCCTGGGTGTGTGTGAGGGGCAGTGTGGCCGACTTACAGAGACCACTAACATAGCAGAGATCTAAAAAGATGTGCGTTCAGGAATAGGCGGTTATGGTGATCAGTATTTTCTAAGGCCAGGAGGGCTAGTTTTCACTCTCCTTGTTTTAAGGCGAGCATTTCGAGGCGAGCGAATATATCGCTCTCCTGAAAATGCCCAGCCTGATTTGTGCAAATTTTGTAGTTTAACTTGATAACATTACAAACAAGGTGATTGGTACTCAACTATGCAATGGGTGGGCAAAAGTATGTACCCTCATTGCAAGCTACCCAATGGGTGGCTATTTATATGTATCCAACATGGAAATTTGTATGTATACTCACGGGTCTGACAGCTACCCAATGGGTGTGCAAATGTCTGTAGCCTCATTGCAAGCTTCCCAATGAGCGGCTATTTATATGTACTCACGGGTCTGACAGCTACCCAATGGGTGTACAAATGTCTGTAGCCTCCTTGCCAGAGAGCTACTCAATGGGTAGGCATTTGTATGTAACCTCACCTGAAAGCTACCCAATTGGTGGGCAAGTATGTGTAGCATGATTGTCAGCTACCCAATGTGTGAGTATTTGTATGTATCCTCACCTGGGATTTACCAAATGGGTGAGTAAATGTATGTAGCCTCATTTGTACGCTACCCAGTGTGTAGAAAAATGTCTTGTGTAGCCTCATTTGTCAGCTACCCATGCCAATGGGTGGCCATTTGTTTTCATCTTCATTGCCAGCTAACAATTTGTATGTAACATCATCTCCTCAGATTTACCCAATGGGTGGGCAAATGTATGCAGCCCCATTCCCAGCAAGCCAGTGGGTTGCCATTTGCACTCTCACCTGAGAGCTTCCCAAAGGAGAGGCAAATGTATGTAGCCTCATTCCCATCTAGCCAATGGATGGCCTTTTGTACTCTCACCCGCGAGCTTCCCATAGGGTGGGCAAATGTATGTAGCCTCATTCCCATCTAGCCAATGGGTGGCCATTTGTATTCTTACCTCGGCAAATGCATGTAGCCTCATTCCCAGCTAGCCAATGGGAGGCCATAATTGTACTCTCACCTGAGAGCATCCCAACGGGTGGGCAAATGTATGTAGCCTCATTCCCAGCTAGCCAGTGGGAGGCCATTTGTACTCTCAACTGAGAGCTTCCCAATGGGTGGGCAAATGTATGTAGCCTTGATCATTCCCAGCTAGGCAATCGGTGGCCATTTGTACTCTCACCTGAGAGCTTCCCAATGGATGGGCAAATGTATGCAGCTCATTCTCAGCTAGCCAATGGGTGGCCATTTGTACTCTCACCTGAGAGCTTTCCAAAGGTGGGCAAATGTATGTAGCCTTGATCATTCCCAGTTAGCCAATGGGTGGCCATTTGTACTCTCACCTGAGAGCTTTCCAAGGGGTGGGCAAATGTATGTCACCTTGATCATTCCCAGCTAGCCAATGTATGTAGTCTTGATCATTTCCAGCTAGCCAATGTATGTCACCTTGATCATTCCCAGCTAGCCAATGTATGTCACCTTGATCATTCCCAGCTAGCCAATGTATGTAGCCTTGATCATTCCCAGCTAGCCAATGTATGTAGCCTTGATCATTCCCAGCTAGGCAATCGGTGGCCATTTGTACTCTCACCTGAGAGCTTCCCAATGGATGGGCAAATGTATGCAGCTCATTCTCAGCTAGCCAATGGGGGGCCATTTGTACTCTCACCTGAGAGCTTTCCAAAGGTGGGCAAATGTATGTAGCCTTGATCATTCCCAGCTAGCCAATGGGTGGCCATTTGTACTCTCACCTGAGAGCTTTCCAAGGGGTGGGCAAATGTATGTCACCTTGATCATTCCCAGCTAGCCAATGTATGTAGTCTTGATCATTTCCAGCTAGCCAATGTATGTAGCCTTGATCATTCCCAGCTAGCCAATGTATGTAGCCTTGATCATTCCCAGCTAGCCAATGTATGTAGCCTTGATCATTCCCAGCTAGCCAATGTATGTAGCCTTGATCATTCCCAGCTAGCCAATGTATGTAGCCTCGATCATTCCCAGCTAGCCAATGTATGTAGCCTTGATCATTCCCAGCTAGCCAATGTATGTCGCCTTGATCATTCCCAGCTAGCCAATGTATGTCGCCTTGATCATTCCCAGCTAGCCAATGTATGTCGCCTCGATCATTCCCAGCTAGCCAATGTATGTCACCTTGATCATTCCCAGCTAGCCAATGTATGTCGCCTCGATCATTCCCAGCTAGCCAATGTATGTAGCCTTGATCATTCCCAGCTAGCCAATGTATGTAGCCTTGATCATTCCCAGCTAGCCAATGTATGTCGCCTTGATCATTCCCAGCTAGCCAATGTATGTCGCCTTGATCATTCCCAGCTAGCCAATGTATGTCGCCTCGATCATTCCCAGCAAGCCAATGTATGTCGCCTCGATCATTCCCAGCTAGCCAATGTATGTCGCCTCGATCATTCCCAGCTAGCCAATGTATGTAGCCTCGATCATTCCCAGCTAGCCAATGTATGTCGCCTCGATCATTCCCAGCTAGCCAATGTATGTAGCCTTGATCATTCCCAGCTAGCCAATGTATGTAGCCTTGATCATTCCCAGCTAGCCAATGTATGTAGCCTTGATCATTCCCAGCTAGCCAATGCATGTAGCCTTGATCATTCCCAGGTAGCCAATGTATGTAGCCTTGATCATTCCCAGCTAGCCAATGCATGTAGCCTTGATCATTCCCAGCTAGCCAATGTATGTAGCCTTGATCATTCCCAGCTAGCCAAGGCATGTAGCCTTGATCATTCCCAGCTAGCCAATGTATGTAGCCTTGATCATTCCCAGCTAGCCAATGTATGTAGCCTTGATCATTCCCAGCTAGCCAATGTATGTAGCCTTGATCATTCCCAGCTAGCCAATGTATGTAGCCTCGATCATTCCCAGCTAGCCAATGTATGTAGCCTTGATCATTCCCAGCTAGCCAATGTATGTAGCCTTGATCATTCCCAGCTAGCCAATGTATGTAGCCTTGATCATTCCCAGCTAGCCAATGTATGTAGCCTTGATCATTCCCAGCTAGCCAATGTATGTAGCCTTGATCATTCCCAGCTAGTCAATGTATGTAGCCTTGATCATTCCCAGCTAGCCAATGTATGTGGCCTTGATCATTCCCAGCTAGCCAATGTATGTAGCCTTGATCATTCCCAGCTAGCCAATGTATGTCGCCTTGATCATTCCCAGCTAGCCAATGTATGTAGCCTTGATCATTCCCAGCTAGCCAATGTATGTCGCCTTGATCATTCCCAGCTAGCCAATGTATGTAGTCTTGATCATTCCCAGCTAGCCAATGTATGTAGCCTTGATCATTCCCAGCTCGCCAATGCATGTAGCCTTGATCATTCCCAGCTAGCCAATGTATGTAGCCTTAATCATTCCCAGCTAGCCAATGTATGTAGCCTTGATCATTCCCAGCTAGCCAATGTATGTAGCCTTGATCATTCCCAGCTAGCCAATGCATGTAGCCTCGATCATTCCCAGCTAGCCAATGCATGTAGCCATGATCATTCCCAGCTAGCCAATGTATGTAGCCTCGATCATTCCCAGCTAGCCAATGTATGTAGCCTTGATCATTCTCAGCTAGCCAATGTATGTAGCCTTGATCATTCCCAGCTAGCCAATGCATGTAGCCTTGATCATTCCCAGCTAGCCAATGTATGTAGCCTTGATCATTCCCAGCTAGTCAATGTATGTAGCCTTGATCATTCCCAGCTAGCCAATGTATGTAGCCTTGATCATTCCCAGCTAGCCAATGCATGTAGCCTTGATCATTCCCAGCTAGCCAAAGCATGTAGCCTTGATCATTCCCAGCTATCCAATGTATGTAGCCTTGATCATTCCCAGCTAGCCAATGTATGTAGCCTCGATCATTCCCAGCTAGCCAATGTATGTAGCCTTGATCATTCCCAGCTAGCCAATGCATGTAGCCTTGATCATTCCCAGCTAGCCAATGTATGTAGCCTTGATCATTCCCAGCTAGCCAATGTATGTAGCCTTGATCATTCCCAGCTAGCCAATGTATGTAGCCTTGATCATTTCCAGCTAGCCAATGTATGTAGCCTTGATCATTCCCAGCTAGCCAATGTATGTAGCCTTGATCATTCCCAGCTAGCCAATGTATGTAGCCTTGATCATTCCCAGCTAGCCAATGTATGTAGCCTTGATCATTCCCAGCTAGCCAATGTATGTAGCCTTGATCATTCCCAGCTAGCCAATGTATGTAGCCTTGATCATTCCCAGCTAGCCAATGCAGGATTCATACAGCAAGGCTGGGTCTAAATTCAAGGCTTTTTCAAAAGACTCAATGACAATATTGAAAATTAAAACAGTTTGCCTAATGAAATTGGACAATGTCCAATTTCTAAAGACAAGCTGTTTTTGTTTGGGGCTGTTAATAATCAGTATATATCAACAGTCTGATTATCAGCATCGTTTTCGCAAACAGAATACCTGCCTTTAGATTTATCGTTTTGCACTTCTTGTTGACCCAGTGCTAGACAAGCCACTTACACCAACTCTTGATAAGTTTTATCAAAATTCAAGAACTTTTCAAGGTTAATAGTCATTTTTTCAGGACTTTTCAAAGCAAAATCAAATTTCAAGGACTTTTCAGGGCAAAGTGTCAAATTCAAGGGTTTTTCAAGATTGTATGAACCCTGCAATGGGTGGTTATTTGTAGGCATCCTCATTGCCAACTACCCATTTGTATATAGATTGTGGAAAGGGGATTGTTTTGTTGTGATTTATTGAGAGTGCCAATAGACACACTCCAAAAAACTTTAAACACAAATAAATTATTATTAATAAAATCTTGTTAACCCTTTACCTAACATGAAAAGACGACTCTTGACAAAAAAATTCTTGAATAACTATTATTTTCATTTTTTTGTCTCAAAAACATAGGTTATGACCCCTCATTGGAATGAGCTCGATGAGCTCGTTCCAATGAGGGGTCATAACCTATGTTTTGGAGATAAAAAATGAAAAAATAATAAAAATTAATTGGCGATTTTTTAGAATAGCGCTGGCTGGTTTTGGCCATTACATTAGGTAAAGGGCTAAACTAAGGCCCTCCTTCCTGGTAGGAATAGAATCTGTGTTAAAAATACGCAATACAAATCGCCTTTGCAAAATAACACTTACACAACTCGACACTGTTTATAGTTCAACCACCTGATTTCATTTGTACAGTAGAAGTACAGTACGTGGAGAGTGTATTATCACTAAATCGCCCATGGAGTGGAGATTCCACCCAAGCAGCAATTGCAAATTTGTTGCAAAGCATAACAAGCACAAGCAAAATTCCAGCCAATGGATCTCGAGGTTAAACCTGGAGGTCTGTCTATTGGCTGAAACATTGCTTCTGTTTTTTTACCATATTTAGAATTTGAAAGTGATACTTTGGGTGATAACTCCACTCTGTGGGGAATTTTGTTACAATCCACTCTCCATGTACTGTAGATTGATTAATTTCCATTATACTGACTTTCTAGATGATTAGAATGGTGTGAGAAATAAATTGGTGAAGAAATATCATTATACGGTATTTACAGTGTGAGATGGTGTTGGAATTATTATATGGTAGATACCAAATAGAGAGAAGAACATCATTATAAAAAGATTGATAACAAACATAGGAAAGAACCTGATTATTTATTTATTTATTAAGGTTTAACGACACTTTAACAGCCAAGGTCATATTGTGTCGGTGAGTTTTACAGGTGGAGGAAGCCGGAGTACCCAGAGAGAACCACCAAGCAATGACGAGCTGCTGCAAGCCCCCCATCATCGTAACTCTGCACTGCAGGACAGACAGGATTCAATTGGTTGAAGACATGCACACCACCAACATGCAGTGCGCCTTAGTACATGGCGTCAGCCTGCCCCCATGTGGAGAATCAGGGTTAAGTGCCTTGCCCAAGGCCACAACGTGGGAGTCCGAATCGATCGCTCAGACGGTCACCCATCCAAGGACTAACCAGGCTCAATGTTACTTAACTTTGGTGATCTAACATGAACTGTGCCACCGTGACCCCAGGAGCCTGATAAAAAGGTCGAGTGATGTTGCCGAGGGGATTGGCTATGAAGAATTCTTCATTGCAAGAACATTAAAACAATGTTAAGCACTTTGATAGAAGGTGTGCCAAAATGTGGTTAACTGCAGCTTATAAGTATGAGATATAACATTAGATAAAGGGCTAATACCTGGGCCATTAGGCCAAAGAGAGGGGTTAGTACAATTTGTTCAAATAGGTCACCAATCCATGTACAGTTAAGCCCACTTAATTGGATATCTCTTTACTGAATAACCCTGTTAATTGAATATAATTTCTCAACACAAAACCATTTACCATACCTCCAGTACAAATTTGACCTGTTAATTGAATATAGGTTATAGAGTAAACTCCTGTTAATTGAACAAAAAATCTTGTAACCTGTTGAGAAATTACCCTGACTCTCCCCAGTTTTTCTTTGTTTATAGACCTATTCGGCCTCAGTACATCCAATACAGGCATTTAATCTATTATATCTTGTTTGACAGAGCTCAGGGAGCTCTGTCAAACAAGATATAATAGAATAAATGCTAAGTTTATCTCTAGAATACAGGAAAGTGGAACATCCCTGTTAATTGAATACTCCTGTTAACTGAATAATTTTCATTGGCAAAGTGGCTATTCAATTAACAGGATTCCAATGTAATATTAATAAGCTTAACATAAAACAAAAGGTCAATAGGTTTTACTGCATCTCAAAATTATTGAGAGAATTTCCAGTATTTGGCTTTGTAATATTTGAAGTATTAAAATTTTAGTTAACCCTTTACCCAACGAATCGGCGTCATCCGCCCGCGTAATATGCAAATTCATCAGCTGAAAAAAAATTATTTTTCAAAAAATTTCAACAAAACCATATCATGTGACCCCTCTTTGGAACGAGCTCGTTCCAATGAGGGGTCACAAGATATGGTTTTGTTGAAATTTTTTGAAAATTTTTAAAAACTGATATTTAAAATAATAAATTTTGATATCGTCTGCGTTGGGTAAAGGGTAAACAAGAGGCCCCACGCAGCCTGAAGCGCTCATCTTGTACAGAACACAATTTAAACAGAGTCCAAGAATGAGTCTACATTAAGCCAGCCATCTCCATAGGCTACAATGTCAATATCCTTGAGTCCCTCAGGAGTGACAAAAATAATCTGGGCATCTTGCCTTTTCTTCAGTTGATCATGAGTAAAATGTAGAGCTCCCCTATGAAGCCCTTTGATACAACCTATGTGGATTAATCTTAGTACCTCTAGAGGGTACTGAATACAAAATTTTTAATTCTTCAGCAAAATGGCCAATTCCGGCTCCCATAGAGAGCCCAAATATTAACCCAGGCTCTTGATTTGAACACAATTAAATCTGACTTCCCTAGAGATGTTGTGTACCGAATATGAAAGCATTCTGACTGTTGGATCTGAAAAAGAGAAATTTCTTCGAATTGCACTAAGTTCAAATTTGGGCTACCATAGCGAGCCCAAATATTAACCTATGGATCCGATTTGAACAAACTTGAATCTGACCCCTAGAGATGTTGTATACCAAATGTGAAAGCATTCTGACAAGTGAATCTGAAGAAGAAGATTTTTGAAGAAATTCCCTCATATTGTACTAAGTTAAATTTCATGTTCCCATATGGAGCCCAAATATTAACCTAGGCACTCGAATTGAACAACCTAGAATCTGACCCACCTAGAGATGTTGTATACCAAATATAAAAGCATTCCGACTGGTGGATCTGAAGAAGAATATTTTTAAAGAAATTTCCTCATATTGCACTAAGTAAAAATTTGGGCTACCATAGTGAGCCCAAATATATACCTAGGGATCTGATTGAACAAACTTGAATCTAACCCCCATAGAGATGTTGCATACCAAATATCAAAGCATTCTGACTGATGGATCTGAAGAAGAAGATTTTTTTAAATTACCCTCCATATTGAAAAAAGATAAAATTTGGGCTTCCATAGGAAGCCCAAATATTAACCTAGGGACTTGGTTTGAACAATCTAGAATCTGACCCTCATAACAATGATGTATACCAAATATTAAAAGATTCTGACTGGTGGTTCTGAAGAAGAAGATTTTTAAAGAATATTCCCCATATTACCCTATGTTAAAACTTCGGGCTCCTGTAGAGAGCCCAAATATGAACCAATGAGCTTTATTTCAACAAACTTTTATCTGACCCCCCTATGAATGCTGTATACGAAATATCAAAAGATTCTGATGATTGGTTCTGGAGAAAAGATTTTTTTAAATTTTTGCAAATATACTGACTCAGCATTTTTTCGATGCCCATTACAGAACACCCTAACATAACCGATGGCAATTTTTTTTTACCATTCAATTCTACTGGTCATAAGGATACTTCATACCAAAAAAAAAGCTCTCTGTTCCGTGGGGTTTGGGAAATATGGGCGTTTGAAAATATTTCTATTTTTAGCTCCCAGGGTTCCCATGGGGATGCAGGAATTTTTTTTTTGCATGGATCAAGTACTTATGACCCAATACTACCACACACCAAATTTGGTTCATACCGGACCATCGGTTCAGAAAATAGAAATTTTGGGCGGGGCCAAAAATCCTACCCCTCCTATTACAAAGCCAAATATTACTTCACAAACTTTGTTTGCACAAACTTGATTCTACACCTCATATGGAAGCTCCATAGCAAATATCAAGTCATTGTACACACTGGTTCTTGAGAAGAAGATTTTTAAAATATTTTGGAGCATTTTCCCCCACTCCCTCCCTATGGGGCTGGGCATGCTGAGTTGAACAAAAATGAAATGCCCCTTTGGGACCATCACTCACACAAACTTTCACTTGAATTGGCCCAGTGGCTTTGGAGGAGAAAACATAAACATGGTGATGACGGACGACGGACGCCAGATGATGGACAAGACGACGGACGGAGAGGATGAGATTAGCTCAGCTTGACTTTGTCAAGATGAGCTAACAAAAGGGCAACAAAGCATATGCCAGTGCCAGTGCCGCCAAACCACCAAAAATGTTCTAAATTGAAAGTGAAAAAGGGCCAAAACTCTGGAAAAAGGTGTGGAAAAAACTCACGCTACATAGATATCATTCTCCCATGATGCTCCTTCACAAGACCATGGATGGATGGATGGATGGATGGGCAGACAGACAAACAGTGGGATGGACGGATGGATGGATGGTGGTCTCCACCAGATACCCCTTCGACTCTTCAAGTCAAGGGCATAATAAATCTGAATAAATAAATTCACCAGTCATGAACTAATTCCTCAACACGTTGACTGAGTATTTTCCAAGATATTTTTCTTCGAATCTAGTCATGGCTGCTATGAAATATATCACATGACATGAGTGGTGAAAAAATCCACTGAATGTAGAGGGAGAAAATGAGATTAAATGTGCTCAAATTATATTGATTTCAGTGACAAGAGATACCAGGTGCCAGTCCTAATTCATCTTTGTTTCCTCGGCAAAAAAAATGCTGTGCAAAACTGGTGCTTCCAGGGCAGGTCTTGAAAATTTCTACCTGTCACACATGACAGGTGGATTTTTTTTCTTACCTGTCACTTCAAATTTTCACCTGAACACTGGAAGCTTGTGTGAATTTATGAATACGTGTATACAGACCCAGTACTGTGAAAAGTTGTGTTTAACCCTTTACCCAACGAATTGCCCGCATCCGCCTGCGTAATATGCAAATTCAGCAGTTGAAAAAATATTATTTTTCAAAAAATTTCAACAAAACCATATCAAGTGACCCCTCGTTGGAACGAGCTCGTTCCAACGAGGGGTCACATGATATGGTTTTGTTGAAATTTTTTGAAAAATTTGAAAAAATGATATTTAAAATAATAAATTTTGATATCGTCTGCGTTGGGTAAAGGGTTAAAATGTATACTACATGAAAGTTGTGCTATACCATTCATCAGTGAACAAATACTGTTGGCTTATTCCTCATCTTGATGCTTTGATTTCAGAATCAAATCATTCACTGGTTATTAACCCATTATCTAACACTAGTTGCAGGCGACAGCTCTAGGGCCGGGGAAAAATAATTAATTTGTTCAGGGAACCCGACCGACCATATTTTTTACCGCCAGCTCTAATTTTTTCCCCAAATCGGTAAAAAATCCCAACAAATTCCGATGCAAAAACACAACAAGAGGCCCCACGGGGCCTGAGGGCGCTCACCTGATACTGGCCGAGTCATATCACCAAAATAGCAAGGGATTCTGCCTTGTGGTTATTATCAGTTTTTCAACATAAAAGTGTTTTCTCTACTTAGTAACCCAGAGTGTTCATATGTTAGATCCCCATATTGGGTACTCAATAATTTATCTATTTATTTATTGGAATTTAAGGTCACTTTCTAAGGCTACATCATTACAGAGGCATAATTATAATATCAGGTTTGGTCAATCGTTTATGCCTATTACTGCCCACTTTACAGGGCTTTCAACGCAGGAATTGGTTACTGGGCCCAATTTTATCAATAAAGCAGAACTTGAACAAACTTCAATTTGCCACTTCTAAGAAAATCAAAAATCAAATATCAAAAGATTCTGACAGGAGTAACAGAAAAAAAAGATTTTTTAAGAATATTTCTCATACTGAATTAAGTTATACATTGGGCTCCCATAGGGAACCCAAAAATAAAAGCTTCTGAAGCAGTGTTTTGGGAGAAGAAGATTCTTCAACGTTATTCCCATTAGCTACACTGTTAAAAAATGATGACTCGGCACTTTTAGTCCTAGAAAAGAACCTTATGATAAAATTTTTACCATTTTTTTCTTCCGGTCCTAAGGAAGCTTCACACCATATAAAAATTCTCAGTGCCATGTAGTTCTGGAGATATGGGCATTTAAAAAGGAAAAAAATTTTTTAGCTCCTGCAGTTCCCGTGGGGGACAGGAAAACAATTTTCGGCATAAATTAGGTACTTATGACCCAATAAGCCCTCATATCAAATTTGGTTCAAATCGACTTTTTGGTTTGGAAAATAAAAATTTTGGTATAATTTGGGCTCCCACAGTGAGCCCAAATATGAACCCAGGTACTTGGCTTTACCAAACTTCACTCTCAGCCCCTAAGAATGCTGTACATCAAATATCAAAACATTTTGACTGGTGGATCTGAAAAAAAAATTTTTTTTAAAGAATATTCCTCATATTGAACTAAGTTATAATTTGGGCTCCCACAGGGAGACCAAATATGAGCCGAAGGACTTGACTTGAACAAACTTGAATCTCACCTCCCTAAGCATACTGTATACCAAATATCAAAAGATTCTGACCGGTGGATGCGAAGAAGATTTTAAAAGAATATACCTCGTATTGCACTAAGTTACAATTTGGGTTCCCAAAGGGAGTCCAAATATGAACTCAGGGACTTGGCTTGAACAAACATCAATCTCACCCCCCTAAGGATGATGCATAGCAAATATCAAAAGATTCTGATTTGTGGATCCGAAGAAGAAGATTTTTAAAATATATCCCTCATATTGCACTAATTTGAACATTTGGGTTCCCATAGGGAACCCAAATATGGACCGAGGAATTTGATTTCTACAAATATGTGAATCAATGTTCCAAAGATGTTATATGTAAAATATGAAAGCTTTTAGAGCAGTGGTTTGGAAGAAAACAATTCTTTATTTTTTTCCCATTGCCTACTGTGTTAAAAAATACTGACTCAGCACTTTTTCAGAGTCCCGAAAAAGTACCCTATGATAAAACCGATAGCAATTTTTTTTTACCAATCCTTTCTGTTGGTCCCAAGAAAGCTTCACACCAAATAAAAATTCTCACTGCCGTGCAGTTTTTGAGATATAGGCGTTTTAATTTTTTTCTATTTTTAGCTCCTGTGGTTCCCACGGGGCTACAGGAAAAAAAATTTCTGCATAAATTAGGTACTTATGACCCAATAAGCCCTCACATAAAATTTGGTTCAAATTGGCCTCTCGGTTTAAAAAATAGAAATTTGGGGTGGGGCCAAAATTTTTGCTCCTCCCATAACATCGCCAAGTATAGACCTACAAACTTCTCTTGAACAAACTTGAGTCTACACCTCAAAAGGAAGCTGCATACCAAATATCAAGTCTCTGCTATTGCTGGTTCTTGAGAAGAAGATTTTTTAAGAATTGGAGCATTTTTGCCCCACCCCTCTGCTCAATATGAGCCGAAACCTAATTTGCCCAAAAATCAAAATGCCGCTATATAACCCCTACTCACATGAAATTTCATTAACATGCGGCCAGTGGTTTGGAAGAAAAAGACCCAAACACCACCTTCACGCCGGACGACGGACGACGGACGACGGACGCCGGACGACGGACGACGGACGAAAAGTGATCAGAAAAGCTCACCCTGACTTTCAGTCAGGTGAGCTAAAAATTGAGGAAAAAAAAATTGCTGACCGACCAACCCTATTTTTTTCCAGCATGTTCCCTGACAATATAAATTATTTTTCCTTGGCCTAATAGTTTTTTTGCAAAAAAAAAATCCTTTTTTTCTCCCAAACCATAGCTTATGACCCCTCATTGGAATGAGCTCAATGAGCTCATTCCAATGAGGGATCATTGATCATAGGCTATGGTTTGGGAGAGAAAAATTAATAAATAGAATGGCAATTTTTGTATATTAATATGGAGTCGGTTTTGGCTGATTTGTTAGGTGAAGGGTAACTGGCCTGTCATATGTGACAGGTATAATTTATTTTTACTTGTCTCCACCCAATGTCTGGCTGTCAGTGACAGGTGGACAGGTGTACGTTTCGAGCCCTGTTCCAGGGTAATTGCTGTGAAGTCTGTTCGATTGTACAAAAATCCTCTAGGGCAGGGCACAGTCCCAATCGCCTTGTATATGTAGTATGCGATGAAGTGAAAACTTTCAATAAACTTTAACATTTGAAAGTAGTTCGACATACATGTGTATATAATCACAAACAATGTGAAGAATCGTTCACTCAATTAGATCATGCCAATATTATGAACCATGTGAATGCTGAGAAAAAATCTTGAAAGTACATGAAAGCTGGCGACTTGCTCAACTAGGTATGTCACTGCTTCTATGTTGATAACATCAGAATCTGAAATCAGTTTCTGAAAAGCTCTGTAAGAGCTTTCCAGAAACTGATGTCAGATTCTGGTGTTGTCGACATTGAAGCAGAACACATAGTGGTTGTGCTGTACTACTGTAAATTGTAAGATTAGCAATATGGTGTAGTGCAACCCACACGCTTTGATTCCTTGTGTAACCTGGAAGTTGTGCAATTTCTGCCACGACAAAGCTATCTGAAGAAGTCATCCTTGGCAGTACTTTTGCTGTGGATATTTTTTGTTTCCTCAGCATTGCTGATTGCTGAGGGTGAATAACCAGGGCTGCTGTGCTGGACAGAAATATCCACCAACAGTATGCAAAGAGTTAAGTAAGATAAAGACAGGCAAGTTACTGTGGGCCTAATGTTAACAAACTTACAGCATCCATTTCTTTCCAGAAACCCATCCTAATAAATATTGATCCACATGAATCCATGGCTTTGAAAGTGCTTGTGTGAAGTAACTTATAACACCTGACCTACCAAAGGACATTTTATTTATATTTAACCTAAAACTTTATAACAACAAAATAATTTTATAAATAGCCTTACCTTCTACTAGCACACCACCAATTAACCCAGTATTAACACAAAAAACAAAAAATACTGACCACAATTATCTCTGCAACCACAAGCAACTACAGTCGATTTTGAGGATCACAAGCTATTACGGATGATTTTGAGAATTTATTCTCACCCACAGTATTATAATTTATAAACTAAATCTGTAAATTCCAGCTACTTGGTCCACATTTCTGCACTCTAAGAGTTAAACATTTAATTGAACATGCACAGGCGAATCATAAAGGTAACATTAAAATAAACTGCCCCCTCAGGCTCTAATCATTAATTGCTTTTCTCTCTAGTTTTCATAATACATGTGAATTGGACTGTGAGTATGTGTACACTACAATGTGATGGGAAACCTGAGCAACAAAAACGCACCAGGTTGTACCATGAAGTCCTCTCCAAGCCAATGAACAAGTGCTACAGGACAACTCAAAATAAATTGTACAGTAAACTAAATATACTACTGCTCCTGCACTGATAAGATCAGAATCTGACATCATTTTCTGGAAAGCTCTCAATGAGAGCTTTCCAGAAAATGCTGTCAGCTTCTGGTCTTATCAGTGTAATAAGAGAAAGATATAGTTTATAGTGGTTATCCTACAACTTATTTTGACTTGTACTGTATAAGATTTAGAACAATCACCTTACAATTTCAGAGCTCTGAACACTTCTAGAATGATGATATCCAAGCAATCTATCATTTGGAATATCTGTCATTTGTAATATGAGGTCCCCAGCGGGTGAATTTGCTGATGCTATCCCATACAGTGGGCCAATTTATCCTCTGGGTAGCTCTTTCTGTTTAGGCTTGAGACCCTGAGGTTCACAGAGGGTACATTTAGTGACGCTACCCTGCTGTGGTGCAAGGTAGCATCACCAAATTCACCCTCTGGCTGGGACCTCATTCTGCAGATGACAGTCTACTCATTTCCAGACTTGATGACATCTTACATATTTAAAAATAGGACAGAGACAGTTTTTGTCACATGAATATCATTTTTTTCTAAATGTTATACATTTCAGAATATTCAAAGTTATCAATATTCGCATATTGTACTCTTGAACATCTAAATGGTTCAGATGAAGCAAGAACAAACAAGAAGAAGGTAACTAAGGTAACACATGCCCACCCCCCCCCCCCCTTGTGACCTTCACCTTGCAGATGACGGAAACTATTATATGCGACACACCTTCTAACTGTCCTTAACATTTGTAAAAAGTTTAACAATTGTACTATGATTCTTTTCCGAGTTATGGCTGAGACACGAATATTGACCGATTTTTAGTGTGACCTTGAAATGTGACCTTGACCTTAAAGGTACGAACCCAGCTATGGTGTGTGACACATCCTCCCATGGTCCTTTATAATTGTGTGAAGTTTGATGACTGTGGCCCTAACAGTTTTCGAGTTATTGGCTTGGACACACACACGGACACACGCACACTTCAATCACTATATGCCACCCGACCCAAGGGGCATAAAAACAATTATGAACCGAAACTCACTTATTTAATTATTCATTTATTATTGGGGTTTAATAACACTTTCGACAGCCAGAGTTACCTTGTGTCGGACAGTTTTACATATGGAGGAAACCGGAGTACTCAGAGGAACTGAAACTTAGATTTAGTTATCCTGTTACCCAACGAATCGCCCGCATCAGTCCGCGTAATATGCAAATTCAGCAGCTGAAAAAATGTTATTTTTCGAAAAATTTCAACAAAACTATATCATGTGACCCCTCTTTGGAGCTCTTTGTCGAGCTCGTTCCAAAAAGGGGTCACATGATATGGTTTTGTTGAAATTTCTTGAAAAAAATTTAAAAATGATATTTAAAATAATAAATTTTGAAATCGTCTGCGTTGGGTTAAGGGTTAAAGTATTTTTCAACAAAAGCCCATTTTTCACTACAAGTACTAGTAACGAACAAATGAACTTGAAATTTAAGCATCATGTACATTTAGCAAGGTTCTATATTCACATATTCACAGGATGCAATACATGTATGGACTGATTTCATTTAATTTCTGTGAAAGTTGTTAGTTGTGCATCATGTCTAACCAAAAGATGCTTTTTTTGATCAGAGTTAAGATTAATACATAACAGAGTCCCCAGTGATTTGTAACAATAAAAATCTTATAAAAGAAATATTGTTAGGCCAAATAAAAAAATGAATTGATTCTCAGGCAATTTTTTTTTCAAATCAGTGAGGGAGGGAGGATTTTATTTTTATTTTTTTTTTTTTAATTTTTTTTTTTCGTGAAAAGGGTTGAGTATACTCAGTAAATCCTTTTTTTGCTCTCTTTCCACTTGAAAAAGAGAAGAGGTTTTATTTTAGTGTAATTATAGTATACCTTTTATAACTAACTGCTGTAACAACAGTTAAAAGGATTTGTATTTTATTGTTCTTTTTAATGGTATAGATCTGTCAAACATCATGATCCATTAGAATAGGCCCCAGTAACCAATGCTTGGGATAGGAGTCCTTTAAAATGAGAAACATGGCTCTAAATGATTGGTTAAACTTGAGTTTATATCGGTGTTGCGGCCATTATTAGCCATTGTGCAGAAATATATGACTTTAAACGCCAGCAAATAAATAAATAAATAAATAATTAAATCATGATCCAGTATATAGAATTTGCCTTGTTACAGTTTATGGGAGAGAGCCCCATAAACTGCAACAAGAAAAACAAATTTACTGCAAACACAGCTAAATCATTATATGTCAAGAAATGTGAAAAAAATGACCATTCCGAGTTTTCACAAATTCTTAAAACGACATGACATAATAAAAATGTCTAATGAGGAGGTTCAATTCCAACGAGGGAGGGCCTGAGAATCAAAACATTATTTTTTTTTAGCCTTAAATAATTATTTTTATTACAATAAATATTTTAAATAGAAAGAGAATAATGCTTAAACCTTTACCCAACGCAGACTTTTATTATCTTAAATATATTTTTTTTACATTTTTCAAAAACTTTCAACAAAACCATATCATGTGACCCCTCATTGGAATGAGCTCGTTCCAGTGAGGGTCACATGATGTGGTTTTGTTGAAATGTTTTGAAAAATAGTATTTTTTCAGCTGCTGCATTTGCATATTATGCGAAATGCTAAGAAATTCAAACAGGTGTTATGATACCTTGTAAGTAATATGGCAACTGTGTAATCTCCATATCATCACATTGTGTAGTATTAATGCAATCTTTCTCATCATTTGATTTTAGACAGCATTATAGATCAATGCTTTTTTAGCCCAATGATCTTGACTGAAAATATAAACAGATAATGAAAACAAAGCTGGGGGGTTGGGGATTTACCCCCACGCAGCTCTGTCACTGTGTTTTGAAGAAGTTTGATCCTAGCTTCATTCTTGGATACAGTAGAACCTGTCTTGAGAGACCGCCCTTTGGGCCACACAAAAGTGGTCTCTCAAGACAGGTAGTCTCTCATAACAGGTTTCAGGTTTTCTCAAGTCTGTGAATAACTAACCACAAAATTCAGAAATGGAGAAGAATGGATTTTTGTAATTACTTTGTAGTTCTTTTTTTATGAAGTTTTTGTAACAAATTTGAAGATTTTCAACACTAATTTATTTTTATAATTTTTATAACAGCCCTTTTCAATTTGTTGCAAAAAGA
The DNA here is from genome assembly GCA_031216915.1 of Pictodentalium vernedei. Lineage (NCBI taxonomy): Eukaryota > Metazoa > Mollusca > Scaphopoda > Dentaliida > Dentaliidae > Pictodentalium > Pictodentalium vernedei. The sequence continues at coordinate 578,083,233 of CM062294.1, forward strand.
TTTTCAACACAAATTTATTTTTATTCCTATCTGTCACATTTCAGGTATGTATGAAATTGTTTATTCAGCACTAATCCTAATCTTTTCACAGGGGTCTTATAAAAAACATCTCAATCTTTAATGAGTTAGCAATTGAAACCCAATTAAGAGCTTTTAATACTTTTAATTATCTTAGTATAACCACAATGGATTTTCCAATTCCAGAACAGGTAAAAAGTTTTTGTCATGGTTTCTGTCTTCAAAGGGGCAGTCTCTCAAGACAGGTCTATTATGGCTTAAAAATACAAGTTGATACCAGGTCACAGTGGTCTCTCAAGACAGGTGGTCTCCCATAGCAGGTCCATTGTAGAGTAAAACCAATCGGTGCCTGGTAGATGTGGTCTCTCAAGACAGGTGGTCTCTCAAGAGAGTGGTCTCTCAAGACAGGTTTTACTGTATCTGAAACACATCTGACCTCAAGTTTTTAGCATGAAATATTATTTTATTATCAGTTCTGATACAAAATTGCTAGAAGACTTCCAGGAATCATTAGTGCCTGCTATCAATTAAGTCTGTGAATTGATTGCATGTATTTTTGGTGTTCTATACATGACAACTTTCATTTTGTTGTACAATTTGTGTATATTTAATTTAAGGAATATTAGAGGTGCAGGCCTGGCATTCTGAAAAATGTAGGAGGACAAAAAATCGCTCTCCTCAATCAGCTTAGGAGAGCAATTAGCTTTACACAGCATTTTAAGTATCCAGTTGAACGAACTCATTGAAACTGAAACCAACAGACTACATCAGTGATTTTATTAACTTTACTAAGGTAAAGCAAAATCTCTTAGACATCTAGATGTCTCACTCAACAACCGAACACACACTTGACAAGACCTGTGTGTGTACCCAGACCTGTTGTCCAAGAAAGTCATACGCCTACCACTACCACCTTCAACCCCCAAGGGGGGTTGAAGGTGGTAGTAGTAGGCGTATGACTTACTTGGACAACAGGTCTGCTTGAATCTACAGTCACATCCTGGTGCAAGTGCTTCAAGTGACAGGATAGTAGTAATGGTAGTATATTATTGTGTTAATATTCCTTGAATAATTACCCCTCAAACTGTGATGTCAGTTGTTGAACTTGAAACTGACAGAAAAAAAATATTGCTGTGACCCATTTTGCTTCAAATGATTGCAACTGTGTTTGAGTATGGTTGCAGACATTACCTTTTACCACTAAACCACTTTCAAAATGAAATTACGTGATGTTATGTGACTTCGAAGTTAAATTACATTTTTGCTTTACAACAAAAATTTAATGTGAGCATAATACATGTAATCTCAATCATCCCAGACCAAAATATTTAGGAGGGCAATTTTTCGCTCTCCTTAATTCTTTCAGGAGGGCAGTAAGGAGAGCTAAAAAATCGCTCTCCTGAAATTGCCAAGCCTGGAGGTGGGAATTTCAAAGCAAACAATTTCCCCAAATTATATAGGACCTTAAAGGCTTTGTGTTCTGTTGATATGCTTCAAATTACAGTGGAACCCTGTTAATTGAATAGCCATTTTGCCAGTGAAAATTATTCATTTAACAGGAGTATTCAATTAACAGGGATTGCGTCACTTTCCTGTATTCTAGAGATAAACTTAGCATTTATTCCATTATATCTTGTTTGACAGAGCTCCATGAAACAAGATATAATAGATTAAACGCCTGTATTGGATGTACTGAGGTCAAATAGTTCTATAAACAAATGAAAATTGGGGAGAGTCAGGGTAATTTCTCAACAGGTTATAAGATTTTTTATTCAATTAACAGTAGTTTACTCTATAACCTGTATTCAATTAACAAGTCAAATTTGTACTGGATGTATCGTAAATGGTTTTGTGTTGGGAAATTATATTCAATTAACAGGGTTATTCATTTAAAAGATATACAACTAAGTGAGCTCCACTGTAACTTTGAAGTGAAATTTATTCTGCATGGATTTGCCTTGTTACAATATATACCAGTCGGCACTCTCCCATTAATTGTAATGAGGTAAAGGCTTCTGAACAAATTTTGTTGCCCCCCAAAAATCCAATGCACTAACAGTTAAAAATATATTATAGATATTAAATCGCAACTATTGAAACACCACCAACTAGAGGACATTGTTGGATGGTGCATAATATGCCCATGCTTCGAGAAATTATAAAACATTATCTGGGAATATAAAAAAGTCTGGAAAATGGTAAAAATTCTAAGTTCAAGGGCAATAACTCCACCAAAAATAAACCAAGCAGAACGAAATTCAAACTTGAACTATAAATATCCACAATAAAGCTATATATCAAACATTTTCTCAATATGTCCAACCACAATGAAAAAATTGTCCGGAAAATGAAAAAAAAAACAGGAAACCTCTAAAAAGTTCAAGGGCAGTAACTCCACCAAAAATCAACTAAGTGGAGCGAAATTCAAACTTGAACTGTAAATATCCACAATAAAGGTATATACCAAACATTTTCTCAATATGTCCAACCATAATGAAAAAACTGTCTGGAAAATGAAAAATAAAACAGGAAAACTCTAAAAAGTTCAAGGGCAGTAACTCCACCAAAAATCAACCAACTAGAAAATTCAAACTTGAACTGTAAATATCCACAACAAAGGTATATACCAAACATTTTCTCAATATGTCCAACCATAATGAAAAAACTGTCTGGAAAATGAAAAATAAAACAGGAAAACTCTAAAAAGTTCAAGGGCAGTAACTCAACCAAAAATCAACCAAGTGGAGCGAAATTCGAATTTCACCTGTAAGTATCCATAACAAGGCCATACATAAAAAATGTTGTCAATATGTCAATCCATAACGAAAAAAAGTCTGGAAAATGGCAAGTAAGTTCAAGGGCAGTAACTCCACCAAAAATGAACTGAGTGGAACGAAATTCAAACCTGATCTGTTGGTATTCATAACAAAGCTGTGTACCAGAAATTTTCTCAATATGTGTATCCACAACGAAAAAAAGTCCAGAAAACAATTCTGGACAGACAGACAGACAGATGGACGGATGCCAATGCTCTAACATAATACAACCATTTTATAAAACAGGCGTATAAAAATAAAAAGTATGTTATTCAAAAGGATAAGGGTTTGCCACTGAGAAAAGCTGGATAATCATTTCAACTCCATCTGTATTTACTTTCAATAATTTTATGAGCTGAGTATTTATCTCTTTAACCCCTTGCACACTGATGTCAAAATATCTAAATTTTCAGGCAGAAAAAAATTTCCATAATGCAACTAGAAATTTAACCAATTCAATCTCGTTTGACAGAGCTCATTGAGCTCTGTCAAACGAGGTTGAATTGGTTAAATTTCTAGATGCATTATGGGAAAAAACAGCTTCCTGAAATTTTGGTATTTTGACATCAGAGTGAAAGGGGTTAATTTTCAAGTTGGTATTCATTGCATTGTGTACAGTTAGGTTATCTTTATCAGTGGACACTGGGTTAATTTTCAAGTTGGTATTCATTGCATTGTGTACAGTTGTATTGTGTACAGTTAGGTTATCTTTATCAGGGTACAGAGGGTTAATTTTCAAGTTGGTATTCATTGTATTGTGTACAGTTAGGTTATCTTTATCAGTGGACACTGGGTTAATTTTCAAGTTGGTATTCATTGCATTGTGTACAGTTGTATTGTGTACAGTTAGGTTATCTTTATCAGGGTACAGAGGGTTAATTTTCAAGTTGGTATTCATTGCATTGTGTACAGTTAGGTTATCTTTATCAGGGTACAGAGGGTTAATTTTCAAGTTGGTCTTCATTGTATTGTGTACAGTTAGGTTATCTTTATCAGGGTACAGAGGGTTAATTTTCAAGTTGGTATTCATTGTATTGTGTACAGTTAGGTTATCTTTATCAGGGTACAGAGGGTTAATTTTCAAGTTGGTATTCATTGTATTGTGTACAGTTGTATTGTGTACAGTTAGGTTATCTTTATCAGGGTACAGAGGGTTAATTTTCCAGTTGGTATTCATTGTATTGTGTACAGTTGTATTGTGTACAGTTAGGTTATCTTTATCAGGGTACAGAGGGTTAATTTTCAAGTTGGTATTCATTGTATTGTGTACAGTTAGGTTATCTTTATCAGGGTACAGAGGGTTAATTTTCCTGTTGGTATTCATTGTATTGTGTACAGTTAGGTTATCTTTATCAGGGTACAGAGGGTTAATTTTCAAGTTGGTATTCATTGTATTGTGTACAGTTGTATTGTGCACAGTTAGGTTATCTTTATCAGGGTACAGAGGGTTAATTTTCAAGTTGGTATTCATTGTATTGTGTACAGTTAGGTTATCTTTATCAGTGGACACTGGGTTAATTTTCAAGTTGGTATTCATTGCATTGTGCACAGTTAGGTTATCTCTATCAGTGGACACTGGGTTAATTTTCAAGTTGGTATTCATTGCATTGTGTACAGTTAGGTTATCTTTATCAGTGGACACTGGGTTAATTTTCAAGTTGGTATTCATTGTATTGTGTACAGTTAGGTTATCTTTATCAGGGTACAGAGGGTTAATTTTCAAGTTGGAATCCATTGCATTGTGTACAGTTAGGTTATCTTTATCAGTGGACACTGGGTTAATTTTCCAGTTGGTATTCATTGTATTGTGTACAGTTAGGTTATCTTTATCAGGGTACAGAGGGTTAATTTTCAAGTTGGTATTCATTGTATTGTGTACAGTTAGGTTATCTTTATCAGTGGACACTGGGTTAATTTTCAAGTTGGTATTCATTGTATTGTGTACAGTTAGGTTATCTTTATCAGTGGACACTGGGTTAATTTTCAAGTTGGTATTCATTGCATTGTGTACAGTTGTATTGTGTACAGTTAGGTTATCTTTATCAGGGTACAGAGGGTTAATTTTCAAGTTGGTATTCATTGTATTGTGTACAGCTGTATTGTGCACAGTTAGGTTATCTTTATCAGGGTACAGAGGGTTAATTTTCAAGTTGGTATTCATTATATTGTGTACAGTTAGGTTATCTTTATCAGTGGACACTGGGTTAATTTTCAAGTTGGTATTCATTGTATTGTGTACAGTTAGGTTATCTTTATCAGAGGACACTGGGTTAATTTTCAAGTTGGTATTCATTGTATTGTGTACAGTTAGGTTATCTTTATCAGGGTACAGAGGGTTAATTTTCAAGTTGGTATTCATTGTATTGTGTACAGTTAGGTTATCTTTATCAGGGTACAGAGGGTTAATTTTCAAGCTGGTATTCATTGTATTGTGTACAGTTAGGTTATCTTTATCAGGGTACAGAGGGTTAATTTTCAAGTTGGTATTCATTGTATTGTGTACAGTTAGGTTATCTTTATCAGTGGACACTGGGTTAATTTTCAAGTTGGTATTCATTGTATTGTGTACAGTTAGGTTATCTTTATCAGGGTACAGAGGGTTAATTTTCCAGTTGGTATTCATTGTATTGTGTACAGTTAGGTTATCTTTATCAGGGTACAGAGGGTTAATTTTCCAGTTGGTATTCATTGTATTGTGTACAGTTAGGTTATCTTTATCAGGGTACAGAGGGTTAATTTTCCAGTTGGTATTCATTGCATTGTGTACAGTTAGGTTATCTTTATCAGTGGACACTGGGTTAATTTTCAAGTTGGTATTAATTGCATTGTGTACAGTTGTATTGTGTACAGTTAGGTTATCTTTATCAGGGTACAGAGGGTTAATTTTCCAGTTGGTATTCATTGCATTGTATACAGTTAGGTTATCTTTATCAGTGGACACTGGGTTAATTTTCAAGTTGGTATTCATTGCATTGTGTACAGTTGTATTGTGTACAGTTAGGTTATCTTTATCAGGGTACAGAGGGTTAATTTTCAAGTTGGTATTCATTGTATTGTGTACAGTTGTATTGTGTACAGTTAGGTTATCTTTATCAGGGTACAGAGGGTTAATTTTCAAGTTGGTATTCATTGTATTGTGTACAGTTAGGTTATCTTTATCAGTGGACACTGGGTTAATTTTCAAGTTGGTATTCATTGCATTGTGTACAGTTAGGTTATCTTTATCAGGGTACAGAGGGTTAATTTTCAAGTTGGTATTCATTGTATTGTGTACAGTTGTATTGTGTACAGTTAGGTTATCTTTATCAGGGTACAGAGGGTTAATTTTCAAGTTGGTATTCATTGTATTGTGTACAGTTAGGTTATCTTTATCAGTGGACACTGGGTTAATTTTCAAGTTGGTATTCATTGTATTGTGTACAGTTGTATTGTGTACAGTTAGGTTATCTTTATCAGGGTACAGAGGGTTAATTTTCAAGCTGGTATTCATTGTATTGTGTACAGCTGTATTGTGCACAGTTAGGTTATCTTTATCAGGGTACAGAGGGTTAATTTTCAAGTTGGTATTCATTATATTGTGTACAGTTAGGTTATCTTTATCAGTGGACACTGGGTTAATTTTCAAGTTGGTATTCATTGTATTGTGTACAGTTAGGTTATCTTTATCAGAGGACACTGGGTTAATTTTCAAGTTGGTATTCATTGTATTGTGTACAGTTAGGTTATCTTTATCAGGGTACAGAGGGTTAATTTTCAAGTTGGTATTCATTGTATTGTGTACAGTTAGGTTATCTTTATCAGGGTACAGAGGGTTAATTTTCAAGCTGGTATTCATTGTATTGTGTACAGTTAGGTTATCTTTATCAGGGTACAGAGGGTTAATTTTCAAGTTGGTATTCATTGTATTGTGTACAGTTAGGTTATCTTTATCAGTGGACACTGGGTTAATTTTCAAGTTGGTATTCATTGTATTGTGTACAGTTAGGTTATCTTTATCAGGGTACAGAGGGTTAATTTTCCAGTTGGTATTCATTGTATTGTGTACAGTTAGGTTATCTTTATCAGGGTACAGAGGATTAATTTTCCAGTTGGTATTCATTGTATTGTGTACAGTTAGGTTATCTTTATCAGGGTACAGAGGGTTAATTTTCCAGTTGGTATTCATTGTATTGTGTACAGTTAGGTTATCTTTATCAGGGTACAGAGGGTTAATTTTCCAGTTGGTATTCATTGCATTGTGTACAGTTAGGTTATCTTTATCAGTGGACACTGGGTTAATTTTCAAGTTGGTATTAATTGCATTGTGTACAGTTGTATTGTGTACAGTTAGGTTATCTTTATCAGGGTACAGAGGGTTAATTTTCCAGTTGGTATTCATTGCATTGTATACAGTTAGGTTATCTTTATCAGTGGACACTGGGTTAATTTTCAAGTTGGTATTCATTGCATTGTGTACAGTTGTATTGTGTACAGTTAGGTTATCTTTATCAGGGTACAGAGGGTTAATTTTCAAGTTGGTATTCATTGTATTGTGTACAGTTGTATTGTGTACAGTTAGGTTATCTTTATCAGGGTACAGAGGGTTAATTTTCAAGTTGGTATTCATTGTATTGTGTACAGTTAGGTTATCTTTATCAGTGGACACTGGGTTAATTTTCAAGTTGGTATTCATTGCATTGTGTACAGTTAGGTTATCTTTATCAGGGTACAGAGGGTTAATTTTCAAGTTGGTATTCATTGTATTGTGTACAGTTGTATTGTGTACAGTTAGGTTATCTTTATCAGGGTACAGAGGGTTAATTTTCAAGTTGGTATTCATTGTATTGTGTACAGTTAGGTTATCTTTATCAGTGGACACTGGGTTAATTTTCAAGTTGGTATTCATTGTATTGTGTACAGTTGTATTGTGTACAGTTAGGTTATCTTTATCAGGGTACAGAGGGTTAATTTTCAAGCTGGTATTCATTGTATTGTGTACAGTTAGGTTATCTTTATCAGTGGACACTGGGTTAATTTTCAAGCTGGTATTCATTGCATTGTGTACAGTTAGGTTATCTTTATCAGGGTACAGAGGGTTAATTTTCAAGCTGGTATTCATTGTATTGTGTACAGTTAGGTTATCTTTATCAGTGGACACTGGGTTAATTTTCAAGTTGGTATTCATTGTATTGTGTACAGTTAGGTTATCTTTATCAGGGTACAGAGGGTTAATTTTCAAGTTGGTATTCATTGTATTGTGTACAGTTAGGTTATCTTTATCAGTGGACACTGGGTTAATTTTCAAGTTGGTATTCATTGCATTGTGTACAGTTAGGTTATCTTTATCAGGGTACAGAGGGTTAATTTTCAAGTTGGTATTCATTGTATTGTGTACAGTTGTATTGTGTACAGTTAGGTTATCTTTATCAGGGTACAGAGGGTTAATTTTCAAGTTGGTATTCATTGTATTGTGTACAGTTAGGTTATCTTTATCAGTGGACACTGGGTTAATTTTCAAGTTGGTATTCATTGCATTGTGTACAGTTAGGTTATCTTTATCAGGGTACAGAGGGTTAATTTTCAAGTTGGTATTCATTGTATTGTGTACAGTTGTATTGTGTACAGTTAGGTTATCTTTATCAGGGTACAGAGGGTTAATTTTCAAGTTGGTATTCATTGTATTGTGTACAGTTAGGTTATCTTTATCAGTGGACACTGGGTTAATTTTCAAGTTGGTATTCATTGTATTGTGCACAGTTAGGTTATCTTTATCAGTGGACACTGGGTTAATTTTCAAGTTGGTATTCATTGCATTGTGTACAGTTAGGTTATCTTTATCAGGGTACAGAGGGTTAATTTTCAAGTTGGTATTCATTGTATTGTGTACAGTTGTATTGTGTACAGTTAGGTTATCTTTATCAGGGTACAGAGGGTTAATTTTCAAGTTGGTATTCATTGCATTGTGTACAGTTAGGTTATCTTTATCAGGGTACAGAGGGTTAATTTTCAAGCTGGTATTCATTGTATTGTGTACAGTTAGGTTATCTTTATCAGTGGACACTGAGTTAATTTTCAAGCTGGTATTCATTGCATTGTGTACAGTTAGGTTATCTTTATCAGGGTACAGAGGGTTAATTTTCAAGCTGGTATTCATTGTATTGTGTACAGTTAGGTTATCTTTATCAGTGGACACTGGGTTAATTTTCAAGTTGGTATTCATTGTATTGTGTACAGTTGTATTGTGTACAGTTAGGTTATCTTTATACCGATCATAATCAATTCGTGGGAAAGCAAAGATGCAACCAAGTCATGCTGAATGAATTTTTTAAAACTCCTGCTGATGCTTCATAATAACAGATTCCTTTACCCAAAACAACAATGGGAAAGATAAATTCTTCCATGGGTATGAATACTGACTGAAAGAAACTTGACTTTCATGCAAATTACTTCTATTAATGGCAGTGAAATCTTGTCACAATATCTTTGCACTCATCTTGAACTGATCACACATTCTGTGACACAATGTAAATTGGTACACAATAGTGACACTGTATGAATTTTGATTTCTCGGATTGGAAATCTGCATGATAGTTCTCAAAAGTTTCTCTGACTGTATGTATGTATATCGACAGGATTTCTCAATAGTTTCTAGAACTGTAAATATATATCCACGTGATTTTTCAGCACAACTAACTTTATTTCTGTGTTGTATGGACCTGTCAATGTGAACAATGGGCTCTGAAACCCTCTCAACATTCACTTCACTTAGCCTAATAACTCATTCTACTGTCCCAAATGGCCCCTAGCCCAAGAACTACTTTTGGATTCACTTAGCATAATAACTTCTTCCAATGCACTAAAATGCCTCTTGCCACATAAAACTACTTTTAGGTCACTCAACCCAACTCCTCATTCCAACTCTCAAATCCAAAAGCAGCCTCTGGTGTGAACCCTATCTTTCCAGCTTTCTTAAATACCACAGAAATTCCCATAAGGAAGTTGAGCACTCCCTCTCTGATAGATAATTAATAGTTTCTTTGATTTTTATTAAAATGACAAACGGCAAGACAACTCCATGATGTCTTAATTGGCATTTTCAGCACTGGTAGGATCGCAGATTCACTATTCCTAATTTGCATCTCTATGGGACTTGGGGGTACTGACACACACCTGTTGACACACAGATAAAATGTTGATTGTTCACTATTCCTAATTTGCATCTCTATGGGACTTGGGGGTACTGACACACACCTGTTGACACATAGATAAAATGTTGATTGTTCACTATTCCTAATTTGCATCTCTATGGGACTTGGGGGTACTGACACACACCTGTTGACACACAGATAAAATATTGATTGTTCACTATTCCTAATTTGCATCTCTATGGGACTTGGGGGTACTGACACACACCTGTTGACACACAGATAAAATATTGATTGTTCACTATTCCTAATTTGCATCTCTATGGGACTTGGGGGTACTGACACACAGCTGTTGACACACAGATAAAATGTTGATTGTCCGATGTAAGCTTTGGTTAATAACTTGCCAGGCTCTCAACAGACCAAATAAATATTACATTTATTTACATATGCACATATCCATTTCAAATCAGTCTTAACAATTTATTTATTGGTGTTTAAGGTTACATACTTATGCACAATGGCTAATCATGACTGTGACAGTTTTATGGGTGGAGGAAGCCGGAGTGAACCACCGAGCAACGACGAGCAGCTACTAGCTCCCCAACATCGTAACTCTGCACTGCAGCACAGGCAGGGTTAAACTGGTTGAAGACATGCACACCATCGACGTGCAGTATGCCTTAGTACACAGCATCATCGTGCCCCCTTGTGGACAATCTGGATTAAGTGCCTTGCCCAAGGACAACGCGGGAGTCTGAATCAATCGCTCAGATGGTCATCCATCCAAGGACTAACCAAGCTCGACGTTGCTTAACTTTGGCGATCTGACGAGAATGGGTTACCGCAATGCCACTGTTCCCCCATCAGTCTTAACAAACTTAATCACACATTTTATTAATATGACACATGAATTATTCCTAGTTCATTTCTTCTTCAATAGTAAAATAATGTATAAAAAACATTATTTATAAGGACTTTATTAAGTACAAAACCACACTTATTAGATACAGTGAAGCCCACTTCCATGTAACTGAATATCTCTTAACTGAATAACCCTGTTAACTGAATATAATTTCCCAACACAAAACCATTTACCATACCTCCAGTACAAATTTGACCTGTTAATTGGATATAGGTTATAGAGTAAGTTCCTGTTAACTGGTAAAGTGCTGAGTTTTTTCTGACAACAAATCAAAGCTCATCATATACTGCTCTCTTACATTTAATTGTGCCACTTTCTTGTATTTTGGAGACAAACATAGCATTTATTCTATTATATCTTGTTTGACAGAGCTCCATGAGCTCTGTCAAACAAGATATAATAGATTAAATGCCTGTATTGGATGTACTGAGGCCACATAGTTCTATAAACAAAGGAAAACTGGGGAGAGTCAGGGTAATTTCTTGACAGGTTACAAGATTTTTTATTCCGTTAACTGGTAGAGTGCTGGAAGCCCTATTTTGGGCTTTACTAAAAGTTACAGGCAATAACTGTTTGTAGTTACATTCTGCCTGAGGAAGCCTTTATTGTCCCTGATATGAATCAGATTTTTTATACAATACCTTGCTCTCTGACATTTAATTGGCACTATCCAATTAAATGTCAGAGAGCAAGGTATTGTATAAAAAATCTGATTCATATCAGGGACAATAAAGGCTTCCTCAGGCAGAATGTAACTACAAACAGTTATTGCTTGTAACTTTTAGTAAAGCCCAAAATAGGGCTTCCAGCACTCTACCAGTTAACGGAATAAAAAATCTTGTAACCTGTCAAGAAATTACCCTGACTCTCCCCAGTTTTCTTTTGTTTATAGAACTATGTGGCCTCAGTACATCCAATACAGACATTTAATCTATTATATCTTGTTTGACAGAGCTCATGGAGCTCTGTCAAACAAGATATAATAGAATAAATGCTATGTTTATCTCCAAAATACAAGAAAGTGGCACAATCCCTGTTAATTGAATACTCCTGTTAATTGAATAATTTTCATTGGCAAAGTGGCTATTCAATGAACAGGGTCCTACTAGTACTCAAACGATTAGTCGACTTAGTCAAACCAGTAGTCGACTGTCAATTGTGCAGTCGACTAGTCAGAGGAGTTCAAGCTTTTAGCTAAATAGTATCCCTTCTGTGCCACTGTCAAACTGTCTGAACAACAATACTGGGCAATCAATGAATACTTCTATTGCCATGTAATAGTAGTGACAGTAGTTTGTTTTAACTGGTACTAGTAGAGTGCTGAATTATTTTGGGCTATCAGAATATGTTATTAATTTGCCTTGTTGCAATTTATGGGAGAGTGCCTATAGGCACTCTCCCATAAATCGCAACAAGGCAAATTAAATAAGACTATATAATTTCACTCTTAGCATAATTGGAAGCACATTAACAGAATAATGTTCCAGTAAGTTGCTGTATATGAATGCCCAAGTGAAGCCAAATTTGGACCTTCAGCACTCTACCAGAACACCAACACTGTTATAAGGAGATAAGTTATCACCAATGACTAGTCGAAGTCGACTTGACTTTTGGGTATTGACTAGTCGACTTTGGAATTCACTAGTCGTTTGAGCACTAGGTCCTACTGTACCAGAAATGAAATGGCAGCTCACTAATAAGATTGAATGGGGTTAAAAATTCCTGCTGGACTGTTAGGTCAACATGAAGATTCATTAGAGCTCTACAGAAATATTTAACTGTCCCAAGATCTCATAAGAGGTCTGAGGTGACCACTAATGAGTAGGGCTGTCACGATTAATCTATTAATCGACTGTTGATCGGTCACGGCGAAATCGATTAGTATTTTTTGTTGTCGAATAATCAGTAAATTGTATCCCGTTCTAGAAATTTAATAATTAAAAGAAAATTTGATGAAAAAACTATTGTTTCTAAAGGTAAAGAGTTAAGAACATCGATGTTAAACCCCAAGACGCTGTTGGAAGCAATAGTCTTCCAGGTACATTCATCAAAGCTTTGATGTTCTGAACTTTTGAACCGTTAGTGTAATAATCAAGACCGGTCGGCAGTTGCGAAGTTCGCAACTGCCGACCGGTCTTGATTATTGCACTGACGGTTCAAAAGTTCAGAACATCAAAGCTTTGAATGCACCTAAAAAGGATCGTCTTCGTTGTTTCCTTGAGGTAGGTCAACTGACTTGAACTTCATTTTTATCGACTTCAAAGAGAGGGAGAGGAAGGGGGGGGGGGGGGGGGTTTATTTAGGTACGATTAATCGTCGATTATTTGCGACGATTAATCGATTCCTAAATTAAAAAATCGTGACAGCCCTACTAATGAGACAGATGATATAAAGTCTGATGACATATAATTGTGTGCCATATTTTCACTTCAAAAAATTAAAATATAATACACTTCTGACTTAATTATAATATTAGTATCATTGCCATCATCTTTGCCAGCTCATTTCATGATAGGTGCTGTCAAAGGTGAAGTGCCATCCCATACCTCTCCCATCACATGCTATTTAAGGAATAGTGCATGGCTTGGAGTTGACTAGCCCATATAGTGTCCAGTGAGGTGGTGTAGTTCCCGACGCAAAGCAGAGGGAACTACACCACCTCACTGGGCACTATATGGTCATAGTCTTATAATATTAGTATCATTGCCATCATCTTTGCCAGCTCATTTCGTGATAGGTGCTGTCAAAGGTGAAGTGCCATCCCATACCTCTCCCATCGCATGCTATTTAAGGAATAGTGCATGGCTTGGAGTTGACTAGCCCATATAGTGCCCAGTGAGGTGGTGTAGTTCCCGCCACAAAGCAGAGGGAACTACACCACCTCACTGGGCACTATATGGTCATAGTCTTATAATATTAGTATCATTGCCATCATCTTTACCAGCTCATTTCGTGATAGGTGCTGTCAAAGGTGAAGTACCATCCCATACCTCTCCCATCGCATGCTATTTAAGGAATAGTGCATGGCTTGGAGTTGACTACGCCCATATAGTGCCCAGTGAGGTGGTGTAGTTCCCGCCGCAAAGCAGAGGGAACTACACCACCTCACTGGGCACTATATGGTCGTAGTCAACGACAAGACATGCACTAATCCTTATATTATATCGAACACCCATCAAGAAAAACATCTGTCCGATTTGTTAATCTATTACCAAAGTAGCAGCCCTACCAACCAGCGTTATATAGAAACAAGAGGCCTGTCACGCCTAGAGAGCTCCGCTGAGGGCCACTGATCGCATGGGCATGTTTTCTAATACTAATATTGTTACAAACTTTAGCCGAAAAATTTTCAGTTGTCACGAAAATTATGGCTTGCATCGATTACACACCGCCTATTGACATTACATGACGTTATAAAGATTTTCTTGATCCTGTGACCTGTGACCTTGACCCTGTGGATTTACAGACCGCAGAATAATTGATGACACACCGTCTATTGATAATACATATTGTTATGAAGTTTGGTGTAAAAATATTCAGCGGTTTAGAAATTATGGCTCGGACAAATAAAATGTTGACGACGGACGGATGGACGGACAGACGACGGACAACAGACGACGGACGACAGACGACGGACGACTGACGAGAAATTATGGCTCGGACAAATAAAATGTTGACGACGGACGGACGGACGGACAGATGATGGACGACAGATGACGGACGACAGACGACGGACGACGGACGAATCAGTATAAGAAAAGCTCTGCTGACTTTGTCAGCGGAGCTAAAAAAAATACCATGTAGTTTTTAAAAACCATTTTCTTCTTCCAAAACACGGCTAATTTGGATTATTGATATGAGCAGAAGACAGATTTTGAATCGGTCAGCAAGGGTAAACAAAACATTTCCCCCAAACGGAACTGTGTATTCTAGAATCGCGCAACTCGCGAATGAAAAATAAAATTTTCGAAATTTGACAACGCAATTTGATAATTTCCACACATTTGTCACATATATACATTACCGAATGGGTCAGCACGGGATACAAACTCCGAAGATTCAACTGAATTCCATTATTTATTCGTTTACTGCCCAAAACATACAATTAAATAGCGAAATAATATGAGCAGCAAAACAAACGATTTTTCATATCCGGACACGTTCTCATGAAAGTTGGACCCAGGTATGGATCATTCTCTTCGAAACGAGATATGAATCATCTTCTCAAGGAATAAAATGAACGCCTCGAAAAATATGACTTCAACAATGGAAAAGCGATACATTTTTCCACAAAGATTTCTTTCCGGTCGTTTTGTGGATGTTGTGCCTCTGTGAATCGATTTTTAAATTTAGCGTGATCAGTTTTATTCGCCCAGTATGAAAAGAAAACAGATATAGTAGTGTGCTAAAAACAGAAAACGTGTAGTGCCTGGGTGTAGTGCCTGGTCAGTTCTGTGGATGCAAACTACACGAAATAGGGTATCATCTTTCAGCCAATCAGAATGCAAGGAAGTCACGTGAGATATAATATATAGGAATAGATGCATTTCTTTTATCGTCATGTTGTCGAGATTTCTGATAATCATTGGATGCCATTATTGTAAGATTTTGTTTTAGGATAAATCACATCTGATTTCCATTACAATTAGAAACAAAGATATGAGTATAGAAAGCACTGTTTATATGCATTATAATTACTGTGTGTTCGAAAACTGAACCAAAATCACACTATGTTTACATTGAATATTTACGTTAAATTGAATGCAACTCTTTACGGCAATATCAATATGAAAGTCAGGGACCGACCTGGGCATGTGCCAGTGCGTATTTAGTTCTGAAACATCAGGACCTGGCTCTTAAATCTCAGAAATAGGCTTCTCAGTTGGTGCGTAACTTCTCAGATCATATTTTGATATTCTTTCGATGGATAATCGAGAGAGACACTCTTACATGTATTATATATATAATTATCATTTATCATTGTTGTAGAGTGCTTAAGTTAATACTTCAAGTCTTAATTACCAAGCATTAATCTTCACTGTGGTTTCTGATCAAGTCTTGGCTGCCTAAATAGGCAGCCAAGACTTGATCAGAAACCATAGTGAAGATTAATGTTTGCTATAGTGTACTAAATGAAAATGATGAGAGCTATTACATACTTGCAGTGTGTGTTACAAACAGCAGTGTGACTCCGTAAATTGAAATCTGGCGCATGAATTGAAAAAATAGGCTCCGAGGCTAGAGCGTATTTTAAATAGTCCTGATCGGTCCCTGAAAGTGTTAATGACACTGAAGCTCAACTTGTGTAAGACATGTACATGTATAGTATGTGACACAGCAATGACACACATCTTGGTAATGACCTGATAACAAAGGTACATGTAAAGTATTGTACAGGTCTGTACATAAATACTGACCATAGCCTGCAACAAATGTACAGGTAAAGTATTGTAAAGGTGGGTGACAGTTTTTATGCCTCTAGCCAGAGCCATATTAAAATGTGTACTTACTGTGTATAAGTAGCACTTAATGAATCAAAGTTTGTCTAATTGGCTGCTGACGGCCATCTTGAAATTTTGGACTGCACCCAAAAACACTTGTTCTCATCCCAAGGTGATAACAAAGGTACCCAAGAAGTTTCGTAAAGATCAGTTCATAAATACGGCCTCTAGCCTGATCCATATAGAAGTTGTGTACAAAAAACTGATTGGACCTAATTTCGGAAAAAAATGGCCACTGGCAGCCATCTTGACTTTTGGAGCACACCCAGAAACACTCGTTCTCCTCCCAAGGTGATAACAAAGGTACCCAAGAAGTATTGTGAAGATCAGTTCGTAAATACAGCCTCTAGCCCAAGCCATATTGACACATGCACTTACTGTGTATAAGTATATTTATTGGTGTTTAAGGTCACATACTTATGCACAATGGCTAATCAAGACCGTGGCAGTTTTACAGGTGAAGAAGCTGGAGTACCTGGAGAGAACCACCGAGCAATGGCAAGCAACTGTCAGCTCCCCAACATACTAACTCCACACAAGCAGGGTTAGCATTGGTTGAAGACAGGTGCACCATCGACGTGCAGTATGCCTTAGTACACGTCACTGTGCCCCCACGTGGGCAATGGGGGGTGAAGTGTCTTGCCCAAGGACACAACGCAGTTGCCGCAAGTGGGATTCAAACCGAGGACCTCTCGGCTTGCAGCATGCACCTCTACCAACTGAGCCACAAGTTTTTAGATAAATGAATTTAATAACCAACAAAATGCTGATAGGATCACCGATCCAATGTCAAGTTGTGACAGCACAAAAGTGGGTTTAATCATTATCAACTTATCATTGGGAAACCGAGTCATCAAGGCCAACCTACCTATGAAGATTAGGTGGGTGGAATGATTTTCAAGTTATTGTCCAGAAACGAATTGTTTACAATTTACTATGTAAAATGTTACTGTGACCTTTGACCTAGTATTAGCATGTTTATGATTGATGTTAGAAATTGCACATACCATATGCTGCAGTAATTCGTCCATTTATGGTATAGAAGTTTTGCAGGTGTGCTACTATCCTAAAGTTGTTCTTTTTTTGTGCCGGTTTCCAAAAATAATTATATACTTCCAAATTTGGATGAATTACTGCAATGTGGGATGTTCTTTTCTCACTGAGTAGTCTAGATTTTGCAGTTCACTGTGAGTTTAATGTGAAGAATGATTAATAGCTAACCATATTATTCACCATGGAAATGTGATTAGTTCATCTGTTAACCCTTTACCTATCATGAAAAGCAGACGACACTTGCAAAAATAATTCTTGAATAACTAATTTTTTTCATTTTTTGTCTCAAAAGCATAGGTTATGACCCCTCGTTGGTCATAACCTATGTTTTTGAGACAAAAAATGAAAAAAATAGTGAAAATTAATTACCGATTTTTGAGAATAGCGCTGGACGGTTTTGGCCGTTACGTTAGGTAAAGGGTTAACTCACTGCACTGAGGTGTCAAAATTACCCACACCTCAATACTAATTATCTCTTCCACCACCCCCACTCCCCCACCCACTTAAACAGCCCAACCTCCCACCCACCCTTCATCAAACTATAAGTCGAGTTTGATTTAGTCTTAACTTCACTAATAATTGCAATATTGTACACGTGGGTAATTTACTTATACAATGGCTAACCATGTACTACAGTATCCTGATCCTTTGTCTATACAATTAGTATTGGTAAGGAGATCAGCTATTCATGTTCTTAATTCCCACGAGTAAGCAACAGAAATCTTCCCCAAACAGCAGCTACAGAAGGGCGATGGCTTCAAAACAAATGAAGCATACCAAACCATGTACAGTACGTGGAGAGTGTACTATCACTAAATCACCCACATAGTGGAGATTCCACCTGAGCAATAATTGTAGATTTGTTGCAAAGCATAATCAGCACCAGCAAAGTTTCAGCCAATGGACCTCCGGGTTAAACCCGGAGGTCCATTGGCTGAAACATTGCTTGTGTTTTTTGTCGATAGGTACAAAATTTGAAAGTTTTAGCTTGGGTGCAACTCCATTCCACGGGTGATTTAGTTACAATCCACTCTCCACGTACTGTACACAAATAATAAATTAGAATCCTTGTTTTCTAACTTAACTCTTTCAACACGAGAGACCGCTTTTCCTGTCCAGGAACTCAATGTATCATAATTTCATTAAGTACTGTATTTACTCTATGTATTGGGACAGCTAAAAATACCATATTTACTCTCTGTATTGGGACACTCTATGATTTGGGACACACATTTTTTCCAGAAAACTATATTTTTTTTATGCTCCAAAGTTTGGGACATTCAGGAGATTTGTTTCCAGTTGGCCTGTCGCTAGTAGCAGACGACACTCATAAAAAAAAATTATTGAGTAACTAAAAATTTTCATTTTTTGCTTCCAAAATATAGCTTATGATCCCTCATTGAAACGAGCACAATGCGATCATTCCAATGAGGGATCACAAGCTATGTTTTGGAAGCAAAAAATGAAAAATTTTTAAAAAATTGGACGGCGATTTTCGTAAAAAGTGATGGGAAACAAATCACACACAACTTTATTCAGCGTCAAATCAAGACCAGGGTCTGTTCTTTCCCCATTTTCTAAGAATCGGGACACCTGTGAAAATAATTATTTTTAGCTGTCCCAATACATAGAGTAAATACGGTAAATATTTTTACAGATGTCCCACATCTTAGAAAATGGGGAAAAACACAACCTGGTCTTGTTTTGATGCTGAATCAAGTTGTGTGTTATTCGTTTTCCATCACTATATACGAAATCGCCATCCAATTTTTTTTTAGATTTTCATTTTTTTGCTTCCAAAACATAACTTACGCCCCTCAATGGAACAAGCGTATTGCACTCGTTCTAATGAGGGGTCATAAGCTACGTTTTGGAAGCAAATAATGAAAATTTTTTAGTTACAGAAGAATTCTTTTTATGAGTGTCATCTGCCATTAGCGTTCAGTAAAGGGTTGAAGACTGTCACAATGTAATATTAAATAGTCTTCCTCATATCAGTCCGGACTGTAAATATTAAAACTTAGGAACAGATTTTAATAAAAACAACAGAAATCAGTATGTATTATCAATTTTTTATTGTTTAAAAAGGAAAATTAAACACAAACTTAGCTTTAATGTTGAGCATTTTGCACCATTTTCAGGTGACTGGGCCAACTGGAAACAAGTCTCCTGAGTGTCCCAAACATTGGAGCATAAAAAAAAAATATTTTTCTGGAAAAAATGTGTGTCCCAAATTATAGAGTGTCCCAATATATAGAGTAAATACGATAGGATGGCTACTAAGTGAACATGTCTGGTAGAGCCTGAAGGCTGCACGTTGAAAATGTTAATTCCTCTACCCCCAAATAATGGACATGGACTCTTCCAATTCATGTGATTTAACTGGCATGGAAGATACCACCAGTGTTGAAAGGGTAAATAAAGCCAGTGATATGAGTATTCTACATGTACATGTAGGGCGGGTCATTTCTGTTGTTTATAGGCCATACTTGAGCATTCACATGGCACTCTTGGCAGCAGTCATTTCTGTGGTTTATAGGCCATACTTGAGCATTCACATGGCACTCTTGGCAGCAGTCATTTCTGTTGTTTATAGGCCATACTTGAGCATTCACAAGACACTCTTGGCAGCAGTCATTTCTGTTGTTTATAGGCCATACTTGAGCATTCACATGGCACTCTTGGCAGCAGTCATTTCTGTTGTTTATAGGCCATACTTGAGCATTCACAAGGCACTCTTGGCAGCTGTCATTTCTGTTGTTTATAGGCCATACTTGAGCATTCACAAGGCACTCTTGGCAGCTGTCATTGCTTTTGCAACCCCAGAAATGGTAACAGGTGATACCAAATGAGTAAGTTTGGTAGTTTCGACTGATAAAAGCCACATTGGACATTCTTCATTTCACATTGATGCACTCTCTCAGGACTTCATATTTGTTCTCATGAACTGTGTGAATTTGACCTGTGGTGAACTTCATAAAAGGTAAACAAACACAACAAAAATGGCAGCCTTTGTGAGATTTAGACATCCTAAATTACAGGTAGTCTTACTGTCCATTCCTTGTAAGAATGGTAAAAAGATTTCTCTGAGTCTGTACCAGAAGGATTGCAGAATTTAACTATTCAGTAAATTTATTGCATTTTATTGTATAAAATCTGGTCTCTTACTTATGCCTTCTCAGGCAGTGCTTTCTACCACAAGGTAATGGTTCCATGGTAAATATTAGTTTCCACAAAATCTATGTTTTATTAAAAAAAATGATATATAATTTATTGGGTTATTCACTTCAGAACTTCTCTGAACTTTGGAGAAAATTAACTGAAATTTTACCCAAGTTAGGTTGGACTACTCCAACTTCACCTTAATACTAATCTCCTTCCATGTACTTTTAAATACCACAGCAGTGACTAACTCATCCTTCCTTCCCCCACATTATACAAGTAATTCTAAAGAATAACCAAATTTTGTAATTTCTTACCGTAAGCAATACTACAGTATCCTGATCTTTGCACTACATATATCAATGTTTCCTATACAAAGCGGTATTGATGTTTTACAGCTAGTCATAAACATTTCAATAAGCTTCATCTGAGTGAAAATCCATGTTGTTCCTCAAACTTTTGTGTGTCCTGCCTGCTTCACAAACAAAACATTATTGGACAATTTGAAAGAGGTTATTTACATTCTCCATTGCTGGTCATACTTGACCCGTTTCATTGTGTTATAAGTAGACAGACATCCCTCTTATTGGGCTGTCTATGGGTATGATTGGTCCAGAAATAAATGAACCTTTTGGTATTTTAAAGTAGAGAACAGTGACAATGGTATTAGCCTTCTACCGACACCAACAATTAGTTCAATGGTGTCAGTAAAGAATTTTAATTGATGGTCTTCTCACAATTCATTATACTACAAGCTTCTCATGACAACAGTATTGTAACAGTACACAGAATAACTCATACCACTGAAACACTCAAAGGAGTTTTTATCATTGTAGATTATTTCAACTGATTACAATATTTGAGATGGTCATCTGATAGGTGGACAACAGTGACTGCTGGGAAGAGAATGGAGGCGAGAGAATAATCACTCTCCTCATTTTGATTTTGCGAGAGTGAAAAATTCAGGAGAGTGATTGTAACCCCTTATCTACAGTACGTGCAGAGTGGATTGTAACAACATCACCCACGGAGTGGAGTTATCACCCAAAGTATAACTTTCAAATTCTGTACATGTGGGCAAAAAACACTGGCAATGTTTCAGCCAATGGACCTCTGGGTTTAACCCGGAGGTCCATTGGCTGGAACTTTGCTTGTGATTGTTATGCTTTCCAACAAATTCGCAATTATTACTTGAGTGGAAACTCCACTCTGCGGGTGATTTAGTGGAAATACACTCTCCACGTACTGTACTATGACAGCTTAAACTGGACAGTACTATACACCAAAATGACCATACAAATTTTGTTATTTTTTACATTTTTGCTCTAAAAACATAGCTGATGACCCCTCATTGGTCCGAGCTCATTGAGCTCGTTCCAGTGAGGTGTCACAAGCTATGGTTTAAGCAAAAAATGAAAGATTTTAGTTATGTGTGATAATGTTTTGCAACTATCGTCTCCTAGTTGGGTCATGTACAGTTAAAACTAGAAGTCCTGTCAAGAAATGCGCACAAATAGCACGTTGATCTGCGCGTTAATCTGAGCGTTATGACCATAGTAAGGCTATCAAATTCTGAACATATGGCCTGTGCACAAGCAATGTTTCAGTCAATGGACCTCCGAGTAACCAGGAGGTCCAGTGGCAGAAACATTGCCTGTGTTTGCTATGAGTAACCAGGTGAACCTGCCATGCTTTGGATGCCATTCGATATGGCAATTGTGTGCAATTCCTATGCTCAATTAAGCCTACATAAGCACTTCTAGTTTTAACTGTAGTCGGTGATTGAAATGCAATATGTAACGATGTTCAGACATAATTTTTACATACATCATGAAGGCAAGTGATTAATTGCTCCTCCAATAGAAAGTTTAGGAGATTGATGGCGAGTGAGAGTGATCAGTCCCTGGGACAGTCACTCTTATCACCAGCTATCAGTCCACTCTATAGGAGAGTGATGGCGAGTGAGAGTTATCTTCTCCTTTCTCATCAGTCCCTGGGACACCCACTCTTATCACCAGCTATCAGTCCACTCTATAGGAGTGATGGCGAGTGAGAGTTATCTTCTCCTTTCTCATCAGTCCCTGGGACACCCACTCTTATCACCAGCTATCAGTCCACTCTACAGGAGAGTTATGGCGAGTGAGAGTTATATTCTCCTTTCTCATCAGTCCCTGGGACAGTCACTCTTATCACCAGCTATCAGTCCACTCTACAGGAGAGTTATGGCGAGTGAGAGTTATATTCTCCTTTCTCATCAGTCCCTGGGACAGTCACTCTTATCACCAGCTATCAGTCCACTCTATAGGAGAGTGATGGCGAGTGAGAGTTATCTTCTCCTTTCTCATCAGTCCCTGGGACACCCACTCTTATCACCAGCTATCAGTCCACTCTATAGGAGAGTTACAGCAAGTGAGAGTTATCTTCTCCTTTCTCATCAGTCCCTGGGACAGTCACTCTTATCACCCGCTACTAGTCCACTCTATAGGAGAGTGATGGCGAGTGAGAGTTATCTTCTCCTTTCTCATCAGTCCCTGGGACACCCACTCTTATCACCAGCTATCAGTCCACTCTATAGGAGAGTTACAGCAAGTGAGAGTTATCTTCTCCTTTCTCATCAGTCCCTGGGGCAGTCACTCTTATCTCCAGCTACCAGTCCACTCTATAGGAGAGTGATGGCGAGTGAGTTATCTTCTCCTTTCTCTTCAGTCCCTGGGACAGTCACTCTTATCACCAGTCAACTGTCAGTCCACTCTAAACTTGTCAACTGATCATCTGGTAGGTGGACAGTCACTCTTATTCTCAACTGTCAGTCCACTCTAAACTTGTCAACTGATCATTTGGTAGGTGGACAGTCACTCTTATTCTCAACTGTCAGTCCACTCTAAACTTGTCAACTGACCATTTGGTAGGTGGGCAGTCACTCTTATTCTCAACTGTCAGTCCACTCTAAACTTGTCAACTGACCATTTGGTAGGTGGACAGTCACTCTTATTCTCAACTGTCAGTCCACTCTAAACTTGTCAACTGACCATTTGGTAGGTGGGCAGTCACTCTTATTCTCAACTGCCAGTCCACTGTAAAACTTGTCAACTGATCATTTGGTAGGTGGACAGTCACTCTTATTCTCCACTGTCAGTCCACTCTAAACTTGTCAACTGACCATTTGGTAGGTGGGCAGTCACTCTTATTCTCAACTGCCAGTCCACTGTAAAACTTGTCAACTGACCATTTGGTAGGTGGACAGTCACTCTTATTCTCAACTGCCAGTCCACTCTAAACTTGTCAACTAATCATTTGGTTCGGTGGACAGTCACTCTTATTCTCAACTGTCAGTCCACTCTAAACTTGTCAACTGATCATTTGGTAGGTGGACAGTCACTCTTATTCTCAACTGTCAGTCCACTGTAAAACTCGTCAACTGACCATTTGGTAGGTGGGCAGTCGCTCTTATTCTCAACTGCCAGTTCACTGTAAAACTTGTCAACTGATCATTTGGTAGGTGGACAGTCACTCTTATTCTCCACTGTCAGTCCACTCTAAACTTGTCAACTGACCATTTGGTAGGTGGACAGTCACTCTTATTCTCAACTGTCAGTCCACTGTAAAACTTGTAAACTGATCATTTGGTAGGTGGACAGTCACTCTTATTCTCAACTGTCAGTCCACTCTAAAACTTGTCAACTGATCATTTGGTAGGTGGACTGTCACTCTTATTCTCAACTGCAAGTCCACTCTAAACTTGTCAACTGATCATTTGGTAGGTGGACAGTCACTCTTATTCTCAACTGTCAGTCCACTCTAAACTTGTCAACTGATCATTTGGTAGGTGGGCAGTCACTGTTATTCTCAACTGTCAGTCCACTCTAAACTTGTCAACTGATCATTTGGTAGGTGGACAGTCACTCTTATTCTCAACTGTCAGTCCACTCTAAACTTGTCAACTGACCATTTGGTAGGTGGACAGTCACTCTTATTCTCAACTGTCAGTCCACTCTAAACTTGTCAACTGACCATTTGGTAGGTGGGCAGTCACTCTTATTCTCAACTGTCAGTCCACTCTAAACTTGTCAACTAATCATTTGGTTCGGTGGTCAGTCACTCTTATTCTCAACTGTCAGTCCACTCTAAACTTGTCAACTGATCATTTGGTAGGTGGGCAGTTACTCTTATTCTCAACTGTCAGTCCACTCTAAACTTGTCAACTGACCATTTGGTAGGTGGACAGTCACTCTTATTCTCAACTGTCAGTCCACTCTAAACTTGTCAACTGACCATTTGGTAGGTGGACAGTCACTCTTATTCTCAACTGTCAGTCCACTCTAAACTTGTCAACTGACCATTTGGTAGGTGGACAGTCACTCTTATTCTCAACTGTCAGTCCACTCTAAACTTGTCAACTGATCATTTGGTAGGTGGGCAGTCACTCTTATTCTCAACTGTCAGTCCACTCTAAACTTGTCAACTGACCATTTGGTAGGTGGGCAGTCACTGTTATTCTCAACTGTCAGTCCACTCTAAACTTGTCAACTGACCATTTGGTAGGTGGACAGTCACTCTTATTCTCAACTGTCAGTCCACTCTAAACTTGTCAACTGATCATTTGGTAGGTGGGCAGTCACTCTTATTCTCAACTGTCAGTCCACTCTAAACTTGTCAACTGATCATTTGGTAGGTGGACAGTCACTCTTATTCTCAACTGCCAGTCCACTCTAAAACTTGTCAAATGACCACTTTGTTAGATGGACAGACACTCTTATTCTTCACTCTAAGGCTTAGCAATGGTTGGAGAAAAATGCACCACTGACATGAAGTATGCCTTAGTACACAGCGCCACTGTGCCCCCACAAGGACAATCAGGATGAAGTGCCTTGCTTAAGGACGGGGATCAAACCATGGACTTTTGGTTTGAAATCCAATGCGGTAACCACTAAACCAATACGCTCCCATTAACTAACAGTTACACTCCTCAAAATATTAACTGTTACACACTAAATATTGAATAACTGTTTCACTCCACTATATATTGACTAACTGTTACACACTAAATACTGAATTTAATGTTACACTCCACTATATATTGACTAACTGTTACACACTAAATACTGAATAACTGTTACACTCCACTATATATTGACTAACTGTTACACACTAAATATTGAATAACTGTTACACTCCACTATATATTGACTAACTGTTACACACTAAATATTGAATAACTGTTACACTCCACTATATATTGACTAACTGTTACACACTAAATATTGAATAACTGTTACACTCCACTATATATTGACTAACTGTTACACACTAAATATTGAATAACTGTTACACTTCACCAGTGGTGGCACCATGGGGGAGGGGGGGTGGATTGGGTACTTACCCCTCCACTATATATTGACTACTCTTGAGTGCCTAATAATCAAACATGTATGATTATTCTTTTTTAACAAAATTCCCGCCTGTGTGATCCTTATTTGACCCTGTATGATTAATTTTTAGCAATTGAATGTGCAGAGCGGCCGCTTATCTCAAGAAGTTCACCAAAACAAACTAGTAAGGTCGATGTTACGTTCAAGCAAACACAGGATGGAAATGTTAATTGGTAGAGAGCGGGAAGCATATATTTGGGCTTTATTCTGAAGTACTGCTAACATAACTTTAAGACCTAGTACCCAGTGGATGTGCTTCATACCATCACTGTTTTGCCTTGCTGCAATTTATGGGAGAGTGTCGGTAGGCGTGTGTGCCTGTAGGCACTCTCCCATAAATAGCAACAAGTTAAATCCATGTGAAAATTATGATAACCGAAAGTAATTTAGCCCTTCACCACTTCAAGAGCATCAGACTTCTGTGTTATAAAAATGGCTCTGAGCATAGTGGCGGGCTCACATCTTGGAATTTTCCACTCAATACTATATTCGACCCTATACTATTATTAATTTTCAGGAAATTTTCCACCCTGTACTATTATTTTGCCCTGTACTATTATTAGGCACTCAGGAGTAACTGTTACACACCATTAACATATACATTACCTATAAACTTAGTCACAGGAATTTATTTGAAATCCAACTGAACAAAACATCCGAAGAATGGAAACAATTAAAAAAAACCTTTCTCCGGGTACGCAAATTGTATTTGTCTTCAATTAAAATGGACAAAGTCAAGTGACTGCTTAAAACGAAGGTCTCTCACCTGTTTGATGTGTTTACTTAAACAGGGTGACATTAAATTCTGTAATGTAATCTATGTCTCCTTGTCTCCTCTAAATATATTATGCCATAAATTTATCTTCTTGTTCCTGTCAGGTGACCAATTCACATTAAATCCTACCTATATCTATATACATGTGTAATGTTCATACAATGCATGCTTATCATTTCATGTAAAGAAATTAATTTACATACACTGACTGATCAAATAATGCTGGACATGACAAAAGCTAATTGACCAAATAATGCTGGACAAGACAAAAACTACCTAACCAAATAATACTGGAAAAGACAAAGAATATAAAATTTTAACCCTCTGCACTCTGATGTCAAAATAGCAAAGTTTTCAGCAGCAAATATTTTCCATAATTAAATCACCAGTTAAAACCAGAACTCCCATCACGAAATGCCCACAAATAGCACATCAATCTGCACGTTAACTTACGCGTTATGACCACAGTAAGGCTATCAAATTCTGTACATTTGGCCTGTGCACAAGCAATGTTTCATCCAATGGACCTCTGGGTAACCTGGAGGTCCACTGGCAGAAACATTGCCTGTGTTTGCTATGAGTAACCAGGAGAACCTGCCGTGCTTTGGATACCATTCGCAATTAAGCCTTGATAAGTGCACAGTTCATGACAGGACTTCTAGTTTTAACTGTAGAGATGGGCAATATGTCGAAAAACCGAACAGATAGCATGAGGATACCAAAAAACCGAACCGAACCCACCTCTGAATTTTTTTTATTTTTTCTATATTCACTATTTATATGGCCCTGCCGAGGCTTAATAGCAGTTGAAGGGTCCATTTTCATGAAAGAAGTGACTGATTTTCTTCTGAGGTTTTGTAATCCTTGAGTGCCTGCAAAATTGTCTTGAGTTCCCACAAGTCTACAACCTGTACATGTCTGACTGTTTTGCAGTGATTTCTAGTCAAGTCTTGGCTGCCTGTTCAGGCAGCCAAGACTTGACTAGAAAAGCACTGCTCAGGCAATTTATCTGTCATCTGCAGGACCTCCTTGTTAATGGTACATGTTCTGACATCACAAAATCCTGAAATTGGCCTTTCAAGGTTAAGATGTGTTTAGAAAAAGTCACAAAATTACTGTAGATATGATTTATGTTGGCTAAAGAATGCCAATATTGAACTGGCACAGTGGCATTTGTGCCTGGCACAGTGGCATTTGTGACTGGCAGAGTGGCATTTGTGACTGGCACAGTGGCATTTGTGCCAGTGGCAGAATGATATAAGAACAACTTATTACATGTAAGTTTTATCCAGATGTCAATTCCCCTTTGGTATTATCAGCAAATCTCAGTCAAATCAGATACTGAATACCAATTCGATAGGGATAAGCCGATCTATCGCTAAGCAATCAGCCAATAAAAGCCTATCGGTATGAATAGCACGAAAAACATTGGCTTTTGCCGATTTTTGAAAAAAATTATTGGGTACCTATTCTAACTCTATTTCACAGCCATTTTAATGTTCTGCCAATAACTAACAAATGTGCCCTGCTTTACACTGTGTACATCAGACCCCAAACGTAACATTTAAATAAGCAAATGAAGAACTTTGACAGGTCGCGCCACTTTTTTTTCATTGACAGTGATTACTAAACTTCAGTCTTTCACATAAA